>JAWZYV010004141.1:0-454411 GCA_038373885.1 Cheiracanthium punctorium
TCCACTGTTTCAAAGTATATTATTGACACACATTTTTAAGAAAAATTCTTAAACCGTGTATTTTTTATATTATTTTCAAGAATTCCTTCCTTTTGTTGAAAGTCATTTTAAATAGAGATTTAGTGCACTGTTTTAAAGTGTATTATTGACACACATTTTTAAGGAGAACTCTTAAACCGTGTATTTTTACATTATTTCCAACAATTACGCCCCTTTGTTGAAAGTCATTTTAAATAAAGTTTAGTCTACTGTTTCAAAGTATATAATTAACACACTTTCTTAAAGACCATTTTTATAGCGTGTATTTTTGCATTATTTCCAATAATTACGTCAGTTTGTTGAATGTGATTTTAAATTAAGGTGTAGTTCACTGTTACAAAGTATATTATTGGCGCACATTCTTAAAGAGTATTATTATACCGTGTATTTCTGTATTATTCCCAACAATTACCTTCCTTTGTTGAAAGTCATTTTAAATAAAGGTTTAGTCTACTGTTTCAAAGTGTATTATTGACACACATTCTTAAAGACCATTGTTATAGCGTGTATTTTTGCATTATTTCCAACAATTACGCCACTTTGTTGAAAGTCATTTTAAATAAAGTTTAGTCCACTGTTTTAAAGTGTATTATTGACACACATTCTTAAAGACCATTGTTATAGCGTGTGTTTTTGCATTATTTCCAACAATTACGTCCCTTTGTTGAAAGTCATTTTAAATAAAGTTTAGTCCACTGTTTTAAAGTATATTATTGACACACATTTTTAAGGAGCATTGTTATATCGTGTATTTTTGCATTATTTTCAACAATTACGCACCTTTGTTGAAAGTCATTTTAAATAAAGGTTTAGTCCACTGTTTCAAAGTATATTATTGACACACATTCTTAAAGAGTATTATTATACCGTGTATTTCTGTATTATTCCCAACAATTACCTCCTTTGTTGAAAGTTATTTTAAATAAAGGTTTAGTCTACTGTTTCAAAGTATATTATTAACACACTTTCTTAAAGACCATTGTTATAGCGTGTTTTTTTGCATTATTTCCAACAATTACGTCCTTTGTTGAAAGTGATTTTAAATAAAGGTTTAGTTCACTGTTTCAAAGTATATTATTGACACACATTTTAAAGAATAATTTTATACCGTGTATTTTGTATTATTCCAACAATTACCTCCTTTGTTGAAAGTTATTTTAAATAAAGGTTTAGTCTACTGTTTCAAAGTATATTATTGACACAATTTCTTAAAGACTATTGTTATAGCGTGTGTTTTTGCATTATTTCCAACAATTACGTCCCTTTGTTGAAAGTTATTTTAAATAAAGTTTAGTCCACTGTTTCAAAGTATATTATTGACACACATTTCTTAAAGACTATTGTTATATCTTGTATTTTTGCATTATTTCCAACAATTGCGCCCCTTTGTTGAAAGTCATTTTAAATAAAGGTTTAGTCCACTGTTTTAAAGTGTATTATTGACGCACATTCTTAAAGACCATTGTTATAGCGTGTGTTTTTGCATTATTCCCAACAATTACGCCCCTTTGTTGAAAGTCATTTTAAATAAAAGTTTAGACCACTGTTTCAAAGTATATTATTGACACACATTTTTAAGGAGCATTGTTATATCGTGTATTTTTGCCTTATTTCCAACAATTACGTCCCTTTATTGAAAGTCATTTTAAATAAAGATTTAATCCACTGTTTTAAAGTATATTATTGACACACATTTTTAAGGAGCATTGTTATATCGTGTATTTTTGCCTTATTTTCAACAATTGCGCACCTTTGTTGAAAGTCATTTTGAATAAAGGTTTAGTCCACTGTTTCAAAGTATATTATTGGCGCACATTCTTAAAGAGTATTATTATACCGTGTATTTCTGTATTATTCCCAACAATTACCTTCCTTTGTTGAAAGTTATTTTAAATAAAGGTTGAGTCTACTGTTTCAAAGTATATTATTAACACACTTTCTTAAAGACCATTGTTATAGCGTGTGTTTTTGCATTATTTCCAACAATTACGTCAGTTTGTTGAAAGTGATTTTAAATTAAGGTTTAGTTCACTGTTACAAAGTATATTATTGGCGCACATTCTTAAAGATTATTATTATACCGTGTATTTCTGTATTATTCCCAACAATTACCTTCCTTTGTTGAAAGTTATTTTAAATAAAGGTTTAGTCTACTGTTTCAAAGTATATTATTGATACAATTTCTTAAAGACTATTGTTATAGCGTGTGTTTTTGCATTATTCCCAACAATTACGCCCCTTTGTTGAAAGTTATTATAAATAAAGTTTGAGTCCACTGTTTCAAAGTATATTATTGATACACACTTTAAAAAAAATTCTTAAACCGTGTATTTTTATGTTATTTCCAACAATTCCGTCCTTTTGTTGAAAGTCATTTTAAATAAAGGTTTAGTGCACTGTTTTAAAGTGTATTATTGACACACATTTTTTAAGGAGAACTCTTATACCGTGTATTTTTACATTATTTCCAACACTTAAGCCCCTTTGTTGAAAGTCGTTTTAAATAAAATTCAGTACACTGTTTCAAAGTATGTTATTAACACACTTTCTTAAGGAGCATTGTTATATCGTGTATTTCTGTATTATTCCCAACAATTACCTTACTTTGTTGAAAGACATTTTAATTACGATCTATTTAAAATAACTTTCAACAAAGGAAGGTAATTGTTGGGAATAATTCAAAAACACACGCTATAACAATGGTCTGCTAAAGAATGTGCGTCAATAGTACACTTTAAAACAGTGGACTAAACTTTATTTAAAATGACTTTCAACAAAAGTGCGCAATTGTTTGAAATAATGCAAAAATACAAGATATAACAATCGTCTTTAAGAAATTGTTTCAATAATATACTTTGAAACAGTAGACTAAACCTTTATTTAAAATAACTTTCAACAAAGGAAGGTAATTGTTGGGAATAATACAGAAATACACGGTATAATAAAAGTCTTTAAGAATGTGCGCCAATAATATACTTTAAAACAGTGGACTAAACCTTTATCCAAAATGACTTTCAACAAAAGGACGTAATTGTTGGAAATAATGCAAAAATACACGCTATAACAATGGTCTTTAAGAAATGTGTGTCAATAATATACTTTGAAACAGTAGACTCAAACTTTATTTAAAATAACTTTCAACAAAGGAGCGTAATTGTTGGAATAATGCAGAAATACACGGTATAACAATACTGTTTAAGAATGTGTGTCAATAATATACTTTGAAACAGTGGACTAAACCTTTATTTAAAATGACTTTCAACAAAGGTGCGTAATTGTTGGAAATAATGCAAAAATACGCGATATAACAATGCTCCTTAAAAATGTGTGTCAATAATATACTTTGAAACAGTGGACTAAACCTTTATTTAAAATGACTTTCAACAAAGGGACGTAATTGTTGGAAATAATGCAAAAATACACGGTATAACAATGGTCTTTAAGAATGTGTGTCAATAATATACTTTGAAACAGTGGACTAAACCTTTATTTAAAATGACTTTCAACAAAGGGACGTAATTGTTGGAAATAATGCAAAAATCACACGCTATAACAATGGTCTTTAAGAAATGTGTGTCAATAATACTTTGAAACAGTGGACTAAACCTTTATTTAAAATGACTTTCAACAAAGGAAGGTAATTGTTGGGAATAATACAGAAATACACGGAATAATAATAATTTTTAAGAATGTGCGCCAATAATATACTTTGTAACAGTGAACTAAACCTTAATTTAAAATCACTTTCAACAAACTGACGTAATTGTTGGAAATAATGCAAAAACACACGCTATAACAATGGTCTTTAAGAAAGTGTGTTAATAACTTGAAAAAGGACTACTTCATGAAGGACGTATTTTGAATAGCAAAAATACCTATAACATGTCTTTATATGTGCAAAATATACTTTAAACAGTGACTAACTTTTTTAAAACTTCAAAAGGAGGTAATTGTTGGAAATAATACAGAAATACACGGTATAAAATTCATCTTTAAGAATGTGTGCAAATAATATACTCTGAAACAGTGGACTAAACCTTTATTTAAAATAACTTTCAACAAAGGGGCGTAATTGTTGGGAATAATGCAAAAACACACGCTATAACAATGGTCTTTAAGAAATTGTGTTAATAATATACTTTGAAACAGTGGACTAAATCTTTAATTAAAATGACTTTCAACAAAGGAGGTAATTGTTGGAAATAATACAAAATACACGGTATAAGAATTCTCTTAAAAATGTGTGTCAATAATATACTTGAAACAGTGGACTAAACCTTTATTTAAAATGACTTTCAACAAAGGGGCGGAATTGTTGGAAATAATGCAAAAACACACGCTATAACAATGTTCTTTAAGAAATTGTGTCAATAATATACTTTGAAACAGTGGACTAAACCTTTATTTAAAATAACTTTCAACAAAGGAAGGTAATTGTTGGGAATAATACAGAAATACACGGTATAATAATAATCTTTAAGAATGTGCGCCAATAATATACTTTGTAACAGTGAACTAAACCTTAATTTAAAATCACTTTCAACAAACTGACGTAATTGTTGGAAATAATGCAAAAACACACGCTATAACAATGGTCTTTAAGAAAGTGTGTTAATAATATACTTTGAAACAGTAGACTAAACTTTTATTTAAAATGACTTTCAACAAAGGGACGTAATTGTTGGAAATAATGTAAAAATACACGATTTAAGAGTTCTCCTTAAAAATGTGTGTCAATAATACACTTTTAAACAGTGCACTAAGTCTCTATTTAAAATGACTTTCAGCAAAAGAGGGAATTGTTGGAAATAATACAAAAATACACGGTTTAAGAATTTTTCTTAAAAATGTGTGTCAATAATATACTTTGAAACAGTGGACTGAACCTTTATTTATAATAACTTTCAACAAAAGTGCGGAATTGTTGGGAATAATGCAAAAACACACGCTATAACAATAGTCTTTAAGAAATTTTATCAATAAAAACTCTGAAACAGTAGACTAAACCTTTATTTACAAAGGTTTAGTCCACTGTTTCCTTCCTATTACCTTCCCTAAAAAGTGGATTAAATCGTTATTTAAAATAACTTTCAATAAAGGGACTTAATTCATGGAAATCAGGCAAAAATACACGATATAACAATGCTCCTTTAATATGTGTGTCAATAATATACTTTGAAACAGTGGACTCAACCTTTATTTATAATAACTTTCAACGAAGGGGCGCAATTGTTGGGAATAATGCAAAAACACACGCTATAACAATAGTCTTTAAGAAATTCTATCAATAAGAACTTACGTCCCTTTATTGAAAGTTATTTTAAATAACGATTTAATCCACTGTTTTAAAGTATATTATTGACACGCATTTTTAAGGAGCATTGTTATATCGTGTATTTTTGCCTTATTTTCAACAATTGCGCACCTTTGGTGAGAGTCATTTTGAATAAATGTTTAGTCCACTGTTTCAAAGTATTTTATCGCTACAATTTCTTAAAGACTATTGTTATAGCGTGTGTTTTTGCATTATTCCCAACAATTACGCCCTTGTGTTGAAAGTTATTATAAATAAAAGTTGTGTCCACTGTTTCAAAGTATATTATTGACACACATTTTTAAGAAAATTTCTTAAACCGTGTATTTTTATATTATTTCCAACAATTCCGTCCTTTTGTTGTAAGTCATTTTAAATAAAAGTTTAGTCTACTGTTTCAAAGTATATTATTAACACACTTTCTTAAAGACCATTGTTATAGCGTGTGTTTTTGCATTATTCCCAACAATTACGATCCTTTGTTGAAAGTCATTTTAAATAAAAGTTTAGAAGACTGTTTCAAAGTATACTATTGACACTCATATTAAAGGAGCATTGTTATATCGTGTATTTTTGCCTGATTTCCAAGAATTACGTCCTTTTATTGAAAGTTATTTTAAATAACGATTTAATCCACTGTTTTAAAGTATATTATTGACACACATTTTTAAGAAAAATTTTTAAACCGTGTATTTTTACATTATTTCCAACAATTTGGTCCTTTTGTTGAAAATCATTTTAAATAAACAGTTTAGTGCACGGTTTTAAAGTGTATTATTGACACACATTTTTCAACGGTGTAATTTACAATATTTCCAAGAATTACGCCCCTTTGTTGAAAGTGATTTTAAATAAAAGTTTAGTTCACTGTTACAAAGTATATTATTGGCGCACATTCTTAAAAATTATTATTATTCCGTGTATTTCTGTATTATTCCCAACAATTACCTTCCTTTGTTGAAAGTCATTTTAATTAAAGTTTAGTACACTGTTTTAAAGTGTATTTTTGACACACATTCTTAAAGACCATTGTTACAGCGAGTGTTTTTGCATTATTTCCAACAATTACGCCCTTTTGTTGAAAGTCATTTTAAATAATAGTTTAGAGCACTGTTTCAAAGTATATTATTGACACACATTTTTAAGAAAAATTCTTAAACCGGGTATTTTTATATTATTTCCAACAATTCCGTCCTTTTGTTGAAAGTCATTTTAAATAGAGATTTAGTGCACTGTTTTAAAGTGTATTATTGACACACATTTTTAAGGAGAACACTTGAACCGTGTATTTTTACATTATTTCCAACAATTACGCCCCTTTGTTGGAAGCCATTTTAAATAAAAGTTTAGTGTACTGTTTCAAAGTATATTATTAACACACTTTCTTAAAGACCATTGTTATAGCGTGTGTTTTTGCATTATTTCCAACAATTACGTCAGTTAGTTGAAAGTGATTTTAAATTAAGGTTTTGTTCACTGTTACAAAGTATATTATTTGAGCACATTCTTAAAAATTGTTATTATTCCGTGTATTTCTGTATTATTCCCAACAATTACCTTCCTTTGTTGAAAGTTATTTTAAATATAGGTTTAGAGTACTGTTTCAAAGTATATTATTAAAAATTTTCTTAAAGACTATTGTTATATCTTGTATTTTTCCATCATTTCCAACAATTGCGCACTTTCGTTGAAAGTCATTTTAAATAAAGGGTTAGTCCACTGTTAAACAAGCTTCTCGAATAAGATTTTAGATCGAATTTTAGATTTTTAATTACTTTTTTAATTATTAATTAAAAAGCGTTTTTACGTTGCCATGCTTGGCGAGTTTCGCCCGTATCATATGATTCATGTTTTGAGCTAACAAGAATGCTATTACTTCAATAAAGAAGCACGTGCATCTGAAAAACATTAAATAATACGGAAATTATGCCAGTTTTATGCCAAATATATCAATCTCTAATAATAAAAATGAATGTTCTCCAGACAAATCTTCAGAAAGCAGAGCTTTGAAAATTTGAGCATGCCTGGACTCATGAGTTCGGTAAAGTGTACCTGAGGCTCGGAAATTTTAATTGATTTCTAACTATTAATTAAAAACCGTTTTATCACCCGCACAAAATGATTTATGCTTTTGAAATAAAGCAGAAATTCTATTTGCAAAATCACATGCATTTGAAAAACATAAATAAGTATGGAAATTATGTTGATTTTACGCCAAATTAAAAAGCATAAATAAAGAAAAGTGTACTTACCTATTATCCCGGCGGTCCGCCAAGACGAGCGATTTTTTGCCGAGATAAATGCCGGGCACATGAAATTATTAATGGGTTTGAATACGATTAGCAACAGTTTGGCAACTGATTTGACGAAAAAACAATTTGGCAGAAATGACCGCCGGGATAATAGGTAAGTACAAAGAAAAGTCCAGATGTGTTTCTTAAAGTTCGTAAATTTCCAAATCCTACAAATAATATAAATGTGTACGTTTATGTGTTTAGATGTTTTTGACTGAATCACACAAAAAATGGTTGGAAAAATTTGTAATGAAGATAGCTTATGCCCTGGATTAACATACAGGCAACCTTTCAAGCACATAGCATAAATAATTCTTTTACAAAGACACTCAAAATAATGCTAATGCATTGCGCTCTATGGAAATTTTGTAGCAACTAAACCGATTTTAAATCTTTCTTCACTGATTGAAAGTCCTAGGCCTATAGGGTCCTAGGCGTATATGGAGAATTCCTCTGTGTGGAATTTTCTAAGGGATCCTAGCCCGTATTTTCGCTAGGATCCCTTAGATGATCGCAGTTTTCCGTGTTTTTTTGAAAAAACACGGAAAACTGCGAGCGGCTAGGTCGACAGGCGCGACCGGTGTTTGAACCTGGCACCCCCCGCCTTCCAGGTTTGAGAGCAGACCCTCCTAGACACTGGGGGGACCCTGAGTGTTATAGGCTACCTTTTATGCATATATCACAAATAGTTCTTTTACAATGATACTCATAAAAATTACATTACGCTCTATGTGTATCTCTGTAAGTACTGAACCGATTCCAAAACTTTTTTCACTGATAGTAAGCTACACTATTCTTGAGTATTATAGGCTAAAATTAATGCACGTAGCGCAAATAGTTCCTTTACAGGAACACTCAAAATAATTCTAATACATTACGCTCTATGGGTATCAGGCGCGTAGCCAGGAAAATTTTTCGGGGGGGGGGATATGAGCTTATATGTGTATAAATAGACGGAATTTCATCACTAATCCAAAAATTTCGGGGGGGGGGATATCGCCCAGGCTACGCCCCTGATGGGTATCTCTGCAACTATAGAACCGATTCTAAAACTTTTTCGCTAATAGAAAGCTGCACTATTCCTGATTAACATAGGCTAAAATTCATGCATATAGCATAAATATTTCTTTTACAAGAACACTCAAAACAGTTCGCAAATACTGTCGTAACTGTCTCTATTCGCCAAATGCCTGAAAAAAATCTAAATTTAGTAATTCTGCATACTCTCTTATTTTAAATGAAGTATACTACCATGCATTATACTTCATTTAAAATAAGTAAAAAGCAAATAATATTTAACCCATTTATGCCTAGTATCCCTTTTTTGGGACGGCATTTTCGCTATTAGTCGAAAACGTTATTTATTTTTCCTAGCCTTTGTTCATCAGTATTGAGCCTCAACGCTACAAAATATTTTAACATGAGCAAGTAGGATGTTGATATTTCTATTTTTATGCATAATGATTTTAAAAGAAACCATCCCTTGTTCAAGAAGTTGACATCAGAAATTTATCTATTATTTCTGTTATCAGTAAAAATCGAAGAAAGTCGCAAAAATATCCAGGCACAAATGGGTTAAATGCAGTTTCTTTAGTCGCAAACATATTTGTTATTCACACATGCTTCGTTTCTCTCGGGACCTAATTCTAAAGCCGAAGCGGACGAAGTCGCGGGTAGCCGCTAATCCTACTATAATTTTGCTTTCAAGTTGACGTACGATGTATACTTTTTTAAAAGTCGGTAAAAATGCATCATACTTCTTTGGTCTTGATAGGAAAATTTCGTTTCCAAGAATGTAAGCATAGCTTTAAATTTCTCATTAGGTTTCTGCTGTTAAAACGTAATTACTACTTTTTCTTTCTTTCTTTTTCTCCCCTTCTGATAATTCATTTTCATATTATATAAACATCACCTGTTATATCCAATTATAATACATGTTTATTTCAACTCATAACTGTCTAATCACGGGAAAGACTTCCTGGACAAACACCAGGTGGCTGGTATTGTTCTTCGTTTTCTTCCGTGAAAGGTTTCTCCTATAAATGCTGCCAATATTCCTTTTGTAAAGCACATTGAGAGCGAACAACATGGCTTCCAGAGCAATCGTATTATCCCTACTGATCGTCGCAACATTTGTAAGCATCCGTGAATTCAGTATAATTTTGCTAATTCCCAATTTTTATCAGGCATTTAAAGAAAACTTTTTGTCCGTATTTGTAGAAAGGGTTAAAATTCAGAAGTCGGCTTCTTAAGAGCGTTATATGCTAGTTAAGTTAGTAGATTTTTGTAAATGGAAAAAAAAAAAATTACAAACCAAATTCTTATATTAATGTACTATGATTAAAATGCTCGAACCTATTCTTGGTTCACGCGCTCAAATTAAAAGGTGCATTGTACTTCGAGTTAAGGTATCTGCCTACGTGCGGTGCACAATTAAAAAAAAAATGCAAAATTTTAATATAGTTCATGCATTTTTATTTGAATGGTCATAAAGCATGATTGAAACAATAATTTTTTTACAAAATTTTCATAACTTTTTCTAAAATTTTCATATTTGAAGAAAAATTTAACGAAATTTAATACTTATGCCAACTGCTGTACAGTTGTACACTTCATTCTTCAATATTTAGTAACTTCCTGTAACTGTATACGCCTATAACATTTTTCTGTGTTTTGTACCAAAAGTTTTACTGTACTTTAAAAATTAACTGAAACATGGCCGATTATGTACAAAAACGTTGAAAGTTTTTAGAAAAAATTCAATTTTTTTTGTATAAAAATGACTGTAAGTATATTAATTGCATACTTATAACTTAATTTTTGCATCAGGACACTCTTAATATTACTAGAATGTTTATGTAAAGTTAAGATATCTTTAAAATTCTTAGATTAGTTACAGTTATCGTGACTCAAGCAACGGCGGATCCAGAAACTTTTTTCGGAGAGGGCGCAAATTGTAATCATTTTATATAGTGTAAAGCCCACTCAATATTGGTAAAAGCCCCATCTACCTAGTCTAAATATATTCTTCTCCGAGGGAGAGCGCGCTCCCTGCGTCTCCCTGGACGAAAGGTAACCAAAAAGAAATCTTTAAGGGAAATTGTGCCTTAATCTACATGTAGTCAGTCTAAAACGTAAGTTCCCAACCTTTTTTGAACTGGTGCCCCCTTTTCTAGTGAATATTTCAATACCGCCCCCCTCCCACTCCAGAGAAACAAGAGGGTACATAATGCATGGTGAAAACAAGAATTAAATTTTATACTAATAGATAGAATATTATTGGAATTAAAACGCTATTGAATTTCTTTCTTTATTTAAAAAAGAGGAATAAAAGTTTTAGCTTACCTGTTATAAGGACAGGCAATGGTTTAGATGATACGAAGTAATAGATAATAAACTATTGTTTTCTAAATAAATAAATTGACAGTTTCAGAGAAACATCAAAACGCATACTTAATTATACTAAAAAGTATTTTTATTAAAATTCATTTTTATTAAAATATTATAGCGTAAATTTTAAGTCTTTTTTAGACTATATTTGGTTAATCTTCCCACGCCCATCCGTGCCATATCAACGTGCCCCCTAATTTTCTCTGTGTCTTTTACTGCCCCCCTGAAAGCCACAAGGAGGCGTTATCGCCCACGTTGGGAACCTATGGTCTAAAAGGAAGACATTCAATACTCTAGTCAATCACTGTGCATGATAGAATTTAATTCAGTACTAGTTATATGAAGTGGGTAAACTCCCGATCTACAGTACGGGTAAATGGAGTAAACTTCTCATAAAGGTCAACTCTGATCCATAATTTTTGACTGTAATCTTAAAGTTTATTTTCCTTCCATTAAAGAACCAGTATTTTCCTTTTCTTTCCCTGAAAATCTTCTTTCAACTTAACAATCAAAAGGTCTCCAAAGTGTATAGCAGTGATTAAAATGTGTAAATTCTTTTTTGACAATGCATGTATATATTTCCAAGTTTTAAAATTTCATACATCTTTTATTATTTTTATTTTACTCTAAGAAACGCCTTCTAGCTGATTAAAAATATGCGCAAAAAAAGATCATTGATTTTTTCACAGTGTAATGCTTTCTTTTTTTTCATCGCTGATCTTTCATAGGTTGTTCTGCAGAGCCATGCTCAGGGTATCCTAACTCCAAACAATGCAGAAAGGCAGATTTGTGAAGACAACGCAAACGGAAGAACATTGGTTGCTTGTAAGAAGGTAATACACACATATTGTCTTGTATTCTGACCAATTATCCAACTATAGCAACACTTGTCGCTGTACACCTAAGACCAGGTAAATAGCGTGCTCTGAACCTTGGACTGAATAGGGTCCCAACAGCCGTCAGCATTGGCGTACTCAGAGAGGGGTTTTTATGAAGTTTAACTTCCCTTTTTGAACACAGGTTGTTTTTCTTAAACTCTCCGTGCTTTGTTTTAAGATATTTTACTCCTATTAAAATATCACATTTGTATCTTTTGAAATGTGAGAAAAGTTTGTTGTAATTAGTTTACGTACAACGCAGGGCTCGCGGCAACCAAGGTAAATATGGTGAGATTAGCTCAAATAATCTCGATGATCAACAGATCTCGATGCAGGTTTAGCTGTGAGATTTAGAAATTTATTAGTGTTTTTTCTATCTGAGATTTATTTTAAGGTTACATATGAAATAATCGCAGAATACTTGCAAAAAAAGTTCAAAGTTTACAAAGTTTTTTTTGTTCTTCTTGTTGCATTATTAATTCAATTTCTTTTTTTTAACTAAGAGAAAGAAAAATCAACTGCAATTTACCGTTACTACGAAAATTTAAGATTTTTACGTAAGCTGGATAGTCTTTCTTGACAGTTTATAAAAGCTCACAGTGTTTTTTGCTGTTGGTTTCAAAATCTTATCTCGAGCCCCGGTATAACATGTTTTTATACAAAGCTATTATTTAGTTTAGTTTAGTATAAACAGTGGCGTACTCAAGAAATGTTTTCAAGGGAGGGGGGGGGAGAAAATTGTATAGTAATAAAACGTAAAAAGTGTAAAGATAAAAGTAAAAAGTGATAAAAGTAAAAAGGTAAAACTAAAAAGTGTATAGTAATAAAAGGTGAAAAAAAATTTAAATCAACCTTGTTATTATTGTTATTATTATTATTATTATTATTATTATTGTTGTTGTTATAATTATAATAATAATTATTATTATTATTATTTCACACAAGAAAGCACACACACACACACAGACATTATCATAAACATTCCAAATTTTTGCTTTAAGTAACTATTATTATTCTGTTCCACTTATGTGCATTCAACTTAAAATTGCATCACTGAGGAACAAAATATAATTCAATAATATATATACAATGTCAAAAGTTATATTTTTGTTTGTTATGAACTATGGATCAACAGAGTTCCTTGCATGGATATCGAATAAGTGTACTAAACAAGTGATAAACACATACTGCAACGATACGAAGAGTGTCATGGTCAGTGCATTTGGCTAGGGCTAAACATAACTTGATTGCTTAAATATGCGTTGTCAGACGAGATCTACCGAATATCGTCCAGGAATGCACTACATTTCAGCTTTGGGAATGATGCAAATCGACATTTCCTTCTCTCTCTCAGTTCAGAATCTAAATGCATACTTTTCTTTTTTTTAGGACAGGCGTCTTTCTTGCCATGTTGTTGCCGATTACCGTGATGAAGGAACTGGAGAAGAATTCAGAGAAACTTACAATTCTCCGGACGGACAGCTGTGCTGCGACCTTGTTGGAGGATTGCCTACAGGGGTAACTTACTTCAACAGAATTCAGTCTTAGGTTATAAATTTCGACACTTATGTTCCAACCCGTGTCGACCGCGGCAACCATTGTGGCAGATAATTCTTTATACCTAACGAAAGTCTTTATAGCTAGCGAAGTTAAGGGGGTCTATTCTGCCACGTTCGTTTAACCCATTTATGCCTAGTGTCCCTTTTTTGGGATGGCATTTTCGCTATTAGTCGAAAACGTTATTTATTTTTCCTAGCCTTTATTCATGAGTATTGAGCCTCAACTCTACAAAATATTTTAACATGACTAAGTAGGATGTTGATATTTCGATTTTTATGCTTAATGATTTTAAAAGAAATCATCCCTTGTTCAAGAAGTTGACATCAGAAATATATCTATTATTTCTGTTATCAGTAAAAATCGAAGAAAGTCGCAAAAATATCCAGGCACAAATGGGTTAAGCGAACGTTCTGATTTGTGACGTAATTCGAAACGTAGCAAGAAGTAAACATTCGGTTGGGCGAAACAGCACTTAATGCTCTACCGCACCTTGCAGAATACCAACATACGTTAGCAGGTTGCGAATAACGTCAGTTTTATGTCACATATCCGAACGTTCGCCTAAACGAATGTGGCGGAATAGAGCCTTAAATGGTGGTATGTTAAGGAAATAAACGGCTGCCTGCTATAGTGGAAATGAGTTAGAAAATTTTAGTAACTAGGAATTACGAATTATGTTTCAATCATTAGCCGTAAATCCCATGGTCGGGGGGGGGGGAGGATAAATAAAAGTTAGAATGGTTGACGAGGCAATGGTAAAAGTTGAAATGGTAATACATAAGCATTTAAATTGCTCAAGATATTTGATATCGCTTCCATTTCTCATATAAGTAATTGTAAAGGTATTTCACATAAGACATGCTTCTTGACCATCAATAACAAATCAAGTTTATAGTTAAGTTTATAGTTTAATTTTGTATGTACACTGTAATTTAAAAGATATCAGTCTAACTAATTGGGGGGCGATTTGGAGTGGATAGACATTGTATAGTTAGCATTTACGAAATTTTTTTATAGACGGAGCGTGGGTAAGATATCTCAAGTCCTCGTCATTTTCCTTCATTAGGTTATGATTTTCAAGCGTGTGCATTGTTACAAGTACCAGCTTAGAAAAAAAAAGTCAAATAAAGCAGGCAACATATTGAAAGTGTTTGCCAGCGCAAAGAAGAAAAACAGTTAAGGGCGAAGGGTTTTGAGCCTCGGTCCTCAATTTTGCAGTCGTATAGTATAACTGCTTTTTAAGGGGTGTGGTCGTAAATTAAACAGTGCCGGAACACTTTGACGATATCGTAATTTTAAGCGAGCCATGCACGGTAAAACTGTTTGGATATCCAACTGCGCATAGTGAAGTCAGAAGAGACTTTTATTGGTGAAGTTGAAATATAGATAGATGTAAATCATTGGCCAGAGGGCAGGCTCAGGAAGATTTTATCATTTTGTGTTTTGTCACATTAAAAATTCACCTCTGGGCAATAATTTAAAAACAATCATCAATATATTGCCTGCGATTTGAGTTTATTAGTTTAAATTACATTTACATGTTTATAATCGCTGCAAAACTTAGCATTTCATTAGGAATTCTGAAGAACAAGAAAAAACTTGCATATGGAAAAATACCAGATACCTTAAAAATGAACAAAAATAAAATAAAAACAAGGAAAATAAAGTCATCTACGTAAAAGGAAGGGGGAGGGGTATATGCCGCAATGACACTTCCACTACATCCCTGGTGCATGCGAGAAATCATCAAATGCCTTAATTTTCTGTGTCAGACATTGTGCTATAATGAATTTAACATACGCGATAAATTCGTTTTTCACAGAAGTTAAATTGAAATTATTCTTGTGTAAACTTTGTTTATTCAAACGCTTTAGTTCAGGAAAGTTGCAGGTTTTAGGAAATTTGGGATTTAGTCCAACAGAATGGGGATCCCATTCTTGATAAAGACAGAAATCATTTCCTTTGTGCATTTCTTTTGGCCTCCCCTTCCCCACCTAAGCACTGAAATATTTTCCCAACTAATTGTCTGGAAAAACTACTTTTTCCGTTTGTACGAGGTTTTGGAAGTAACTGTCTAGTTTTAGTAATATCTAGAGTCTAGGAAGTAAATTGAAAGGATTGTAAAATTTAGTGGCAGCACAATAAGTGACTGAAAACATACCTTTACACAAGTGATGAAAATTTAAATAAGTCAAATTTTTATATGATCAATAATTTGATTTCATTTACTCCTTGTACACCATGACGTATATGCGTACATCATGAAATTCGCGTGACCCAAAACTATGACGTACATGTGTACGTCATACTATTTTAGCATATTTATTGTAGTTGGCTATTAAAGTATTCGTGAAAATTGTGGCTTGGTAATGTGAGCTGTACCACATATTGCTTTATCTCTTAACTTACCCTCACTAATGATGGCAACAGTTAACCATCCAAATCACAAGGAATATACTGGTTTTGAATGTCTTTAATACCAAAGTCAACTTGGCGCCTAAGGGGTTAATATTTCAATCATTTTCTGTTCTTCACTGCCATTAGAATTGTTTATTAATCAGGACTTTTTATGTTCTTTCGTTTTAGTGTTGCAAGGATGGAAGCTGTCCTCCTGGCATGGTGATGAACTGTAAAATGCAGGATGTATTTGCATAAAAATTCACTCGAAATATCAAACTTCCGGAAAAGTACTTTGTTAATTAAATAAGTACTTGTATTAAGATTGTTTTTAGTTTCAAAATAAAGATGTATTCGAAATGAATGAAGTTTTCAGTGTTAGTTCATTTTAAATATCTGTGTAACAGTATCTCCTAAAATAATGTTAATGCAGCAGATTAGTAGATTGACTCCACATGCAAACAATTGATCGCTATCGTAATTTATAGTAGACTTGATGCGACACTACCACAGGAAACGATAGACGTGACAAAATATGCTTGAAGCTACACTTTCACGAGGTGTTTCCCAAAAGACGGTAAAGCACGTTAATTCTTAATGCATTAGAGATAAGTGGTCAATGTAAATTGAAAAAATGCTCAAAATAAAGTAAGAAGAAAAATATGTCAAGAAAAATTCTCGTTAATTTTCACAAAGTGAAATTTTGAAACTTTATATATGACACCCGTTAAAAAATTTATTATTAATACAGCATGCCCCATACACTAATGAGGTGATGCACGTAATTTCAGCCTAAGTTACCATGAATTTGAATGTAAACGGTTCACTATTACTTGAACACATCTTCCAAAGTGATTGTTAATAGGATCATAGACGAACGTTTCCAACCCTGTATTGCTTTGTTATCACCCTGTATGCAACTGGAATGCATTTATAACCACCTTTTGTCAGGGTATGATATCAAATGCGTATTAACAACCTTTGACGCCGTTCTTTTCTCTCGGTAATATAGGGGTAAAAAAGCTGGTTTTATATTATTATTATACAGCATTAGTCCAAATATAACGCGATATTTTTTCACTGATAATTTCCCGCTGTAAACCTGACTTGCGCTAAATTCGAGGCCTAAATATAGAATTTTTTCTAATTATCTTGATGAAAAATTTCGAGGCCGCATTATATTCAAGCTAATACGGTAAGTCGATTTTTCAAAAGTTTAAGGAAACACACATAGAATATTTGAGAAACAGTTGATTTTCTTACAACACTGTGGTAAAAAAAAGAGGAATAAACAAACTAGAAAAATAGCAGGCTAAACCCAAAATAGCCGCTAGGAAATTCTTTTTCCTGTTTTGAAGAAATATAGGAAATCAGGTGCCGTCCAGTTATCTCTGATAAGGTAACAAAACCACACCTGTCTTAGAGAAGAGATTTATTTTCAACACTCCTATCTTTGTGAGAAGTATTATTTTTGTTTATCAAATTTTTTCTCAGATATGTTAAAGGACACGTTATTTAGTTTTTACTGCAAGCAAAAATAAAAATTTCCTCCCATTGTCTCTCAAGATTATACAACGAATTTTTCGAGTAAGCAGAGGAAAACATCACGAACATTTCGATTTATAGAGGGAATTTTTCACATTCTACACATAGGCCATTTACAGGAAAATAAATAATTCTGTCGAGTAATCGGGAAATTTCGAGTTACCAAAATTGAACTTGGCGAGAGCCGACTGAATAATGGCAAGGAAAAGACGACTTTTTAAATATTGCATATTATCTTAACGTCTTAAATATAAAAGAAAGAATGCAAGTTGCAATACCAGTCAAGTTAAAAAATAATCAATCATTCATAAAATATATGTATATATTATTTTACAATATTTCTCTTCGAACGATAGAAATACTTTTCCTTCAGTATTGCTACATTCTGGAATTTATTTCTCTTACAAAAAAAAAAAAAAAAAAAAAAAAAAATGAAACACTTTTATACTTTAAATACGCACCAAAGTGCTATATATTCAAAGCGTACCATAACCCATGTGCCGTCCCTATTTTCTTCCTTATTCCATTAAGTTGGAAAGTCTATCATTATTCATGAGTATGCCATATTTTTCTTCCTTGTTCCATAAAACACTTCTTTGCAGCCGAAATCCATATTAAAATAGCCTACTAAAACTGTTTTATAATCTTCACCAAGCATATTGCAACCATACTTCCCCTTTATAAATACTGTTTGGAAAGTGTATCATAATCAATGAGTGTGTCGTATTTGTCTTCCCTGCTCCATAAAACACTTCTTTGAAATTGAAATCTATATTAAAATTGCCTACTAAAGCTGTTTTTCACTGTTCGCCAGGCATATTCTAACTGTACTTCTCCATTGCAATGAACTATAGCGTTTGCCAGTTTCTAGCCAAATTCCGAAGATATTGCCCAGTTTGGTTCAGTTTTGAGGACTTGTTTTTTGGCATCAAACGTGGCGATAAATCATCAAAAACTGCAAACCTTGTTGACTTCCAACATTTTACTCTTCCCTCCTCCCACCCTCTTCCCATGCTGTTTGGCAAAGCAGGGCCGGCCCAAGGGGGGTGCGAATGTAGGCGATCGCCTAAGGCCCCGCGCTTATACAGGCCCCGCTCCTGGGCTATTTTATTGCTATCTCATAAGACATGATACAGAAGAGGCCCCGCTCTTGCGGTTCGCCTGGGGCCCCGCACGCCCCTCGGGCCGTCTCTGGGCAAAGCATTTCTCTTCGTAGGCCTGTATATATGAGAAACATTTTTTGTAGCCATGTAAAAAAGCATAAGTCATGTACACACCAAAATCAATACCGGCTGTACGACGGTGATCTATAATATATGTACCAAATGAACAATCTATAATATATGTGCTCAACTGAATGCACCGTTTAGGAAACAGCGAACTCTTGAGTATTTCTCTCCATAAACAGTAATGCATAAGACATATTTTTTGTAGCCCTGTAAAAAAACTATAAGTCCTATACACACCAAAATCATTGCCGGTGGTATGACGGTGATCCTTAATATATATGTCAAATTTGAGCTCAATTGAATGCACCGTTACCCTGTTGAAAACAGTAAAAGAAATGTGTCGAAGCAAATCTTTGCACAAATGTATGTCGTGTAATCTCGTCCACAAATTATGGCGACAGAAAATACCTGAATAAACGAAAAAGCACTGTAGTGATTAAAAAGAAAAATAACGAATACGTATGTCAACGTCACGTGGCTCAAAAAACCATTCTTGAAATACGAAAATGCCTCATTAGTTACGGTTTGCAACAAATTATGCCAATACAGCTGCCGAAAAACGTACAGAACAGCCCCTGTTTTGATTACTAATGTTATAAAAGGTGCACGCAGTAAATCATTTTTCCTGCGTTTCTTAAACTCTCAGAACATGTCGTCAACGGCGATTTTTGCTATATGCATGCTCATGACTAGCTTCGTAAGTAGAAATTAAAAAAATTCTCCTTTTCGCTACAAATCTGTTGAACTGATCTTCGTAATACTAATGTTAGAAATTTGCATTAAATATAATATATGTATCTAAAAATCCTAAAAGGATTTTGCAGTACACGTCAGCACGCGTAAAATAACTAAAAAGTAAATAAAATCGAATAAAGATATCAATATGTTTTTTTTTAATAATAGGGGTTTTAAAAACTTAAATATTTTACATTTTAAATTAAATTATTTTAAGTTTGATATTATATGTATCTAAAACACTTAAAACGATTTCTACAGTGAACTTCAGTACAAGTAAAATAATATAGGAAAGCAAATAAAACAGAACAGAGATATCATTATAAATAAAAAGGTTTCAAAAGCTTAAAAATTTTATATTTTAAATGATTTTAAATTTGATATTATATGTATCAAAAAATCCTAATATGTCTTTTGTAATATGTATTAGTGAACGTAAAATAAAAAAATAAATTAAGTTGAACAAAAATATTAATATTAAAAAAAGAAATAGGGATTTTAAAAAACCCAACTATTGTATATCGTAAATTCCCGTGCTATTAATAAGTTACTAATCAAAAACAAATAAAAAACTACTTTGCAGTTACAATTTTCATAAAAACTTATCATTAGAAAGTTTTTGACAAGTGTTAAGAAATCATACAAGTAAGATGTCAAAAATTGTTTTGGGAGTACATCTGAGTATACTTTTTAGGCAAATAATAATTCACAATGGGGTATCGTTATTCTAGTAGTTATATTCTTAATCGCATATGAGTTATTTGTTTCATATGAAGTATTTAGTAAGAATAAATTTACAGAAACATGATTATCACGATTATAAAATTACATTTTCCATGTACGTATTCCTCGTTATTTTATTAATACTTTTGTAGTAATAAGTGCAGTGAAGTATCTAAAGTATCTCAGATAAGGCACGTGACATGGGCGTTGGTATTGGGTATTAATTCTAAGCTACTTGAGGGCTATCTGCCTCAGATGGGGTGCCTTGGACAGAGGACTTCTTTAGGGATTCTAACGCGTTCTGAAGAAAATCATACGAAACTGCAAAGCCTTAGATCGATGGCCGCACCCGAGACTTTCACACTGCCAGATATGTAAATATTCTTGGCGCCAACTTTGGCGACATTACTTCTTTAAAATTGTCATCACAGAATAATACAGTCATATTGCAATGTGGTCTAGGCAATATAGCGGCTCGGTTACAGTTTCGGCTTCACTATCAGAGAGCTAATGCCGTCTCCTCGTATTCATATCTATGTCTCGGCCATGGTGGCGCAAGCTTTACTTGAAATAGTGCGCGGATTTTCATTGTGAGATTGGCGCAACGGAAGAAGCCCCTAACCTGTTCGCTTGCATCGTTGCAAGAACGCGGGAACAGCGATTCTCCCTCCTGCACTCATCGTTGACTCCTGGCATGGGTCTTTGAATGCTTTTGCTACATCATCTACAACTACATCTCAGAGCATGCTCTTGTGTGGATACAGAAGGGAGGATCTTTTATACTCGGGTTTCTTAAAAGTTTTCGCGTGCGGACCCCCATAATAGTTTAGAAAATTTTGGGGGGGACCACATAAGGTTTGTACAATTCCGACACACGCATGAGTGAAATTGTCAGTTTCATCACTAATACTGTAACACATTATCGAACTTTTAGATCATTAACTTTAATTTTAATTTTAAGACAGAACAATATGAAAATTTTAAATAAGTTGCAAACTTAAAATATAATACTTTTTTAAAGATAAATTCGATTACTTGAGTACATTCAAACACTAGCTATATTCTATCCTTTAAATTTAGCCACTTGGAAGTTCACTGCGGAGAAAACCCACTTGCTTCTAACAGCGCAAATTAACTATGAATAGAGAGGGTGCGGCTGTTTATTTTTAATTATGTTACCAAATCTTGTATAATTGTAGACATCGCAGGACCAAGCACGTCTTCGACTTTCTTTAGATTTGATCGTCACTTTGATTTTATGGTAATTAAATATAAAAATGCGGTTAAAGACGAAAATGATTATAAGTTTTAAAAACATCAAAATTGTTAAATATTTTGGCAACCCCTGCTCCAGGTTTTGCGAACATAATTGGGTTCAGGACCCACAGTTTAAGAAACTGCTTTATTCTATGGGTGCGAACAAGTGAAGTTAGTAACAGAGTTGAACATCATAAACTAAAATATTAATGAGATTAAACACTCAACAAAAAACTAATAGTTGCAAATTGAACGTATTTAAACGCTCAACTGCAGTGTTCATATGCAGTGAAGGTCAAAATAAATTAGTTTTAGTTTTCTGCTCAACTAAAGCCGTTTAGTTAAGCAGAAATACTTAAATCTACAACTAAAACTAATAGTTGAAGGTCCAACTAACTCGGCTTGACAAAATTAATTTTAGTTTCCTGTTCAACTAAAACGAATTTATGAAATAATTTAAAGTTTGTAAAATAACACACATAGCAGGTACTCGTCAGCCTGTGTGACTGGTTTATCAGTCTGTTACAGACTGATAAGTACCTGTTACGTGTGCTATACTTTACAAAGTTTCAATTATTTCATATTTTAAACACCAGTTTTCTTTTGAGTATTTTTTGTTAAAACTAATTTAGTTAAGTCGAGTTTGTTGGACTTCCAACTAACAACTTACGGTTTAGTTGTAGTTTTCAGATAGCAATTATTAACTAACTAATGGGGACGAGAAGCAAAGAACGTTTATTCGCTATTTGCTTTTCTGAGCTCAGAGCTGTGGGTTCGAGTTCTTTTACCAATGTTTGCTATTTCTCTTCTGTACGTAAGCTAGCACTTTCATTCTTGTCCTAGTATTTGACGAAGAATTATAAGCAACTAATTGAGTTCAAAAAACAAATAATTTTTTAACCCATTTTCGGCTGACATTGCATGTTTGAAACACAAAGTAATATGCCCCACCATGGCACAGTGGTTATGTCACTGAAAATGGTAGACGGCCGAAGTAGTAAGGCCCCGGGTTCGGGTCCCATCGCACGGTTGTCAACCTAACCGTTCGGAGTTTTCCGTGGTTTTCTCAGAAACTTGCGTAAATACGGGTTGGGACACCTTACAAAGACCTCCCACAGAGGGCACCCCACCTTGTGCTGTCCTTCTGACGCGGATTTATAAGCGGGTTTCGGGCCAAGCACACAAATCCTAAATACATGTTACACAAACATGAAGTAAAATTAATAAAAAATAAAGATAAAATTAGCTATATGTTGACACTTGTTGTAAACAGAATTTCGTGTTTAAAAAATGTTAAAATGTCTTTTGATTTAATGTTATCTACATATTCGTATCACTAACATGTATGCATGCTCATTGTTTTTGTAAACAAACAATAACAATTTTAAAACTTAAGCGAACATTCCGACTTTTACTTTGAGAACAGAAAAATAATATTATCCTAAGTATCTGCCTAAAAGGATATTCGGAATGCAAGATTTAATTTTGATTGATCTTTTTTATGAAATGAAAAATATTTTTAAGGAAAGCAAGGTAGAAAACATAACTAATAATTAATTTTTATTATTTAAATAAACATCCTATTTTTGTAAAAAGTTTTTACTGTTTTATTTATTCAGTAATTAGTCTTAAAAGTAAGTATCCATTTGAAGAATAGAAAATATATGCAGTCTTTAATGGGGTAACACTTTCCAGCAAGGTTGAAATGTGTTTATTATTTCGGTTTGTCTGTCTGTCCATCAGTCAGTCAGTTCGTACAGCCGTCAATTGACGTTTAATTTTTTGTTTTTTGTTTTTTAGATTCTGTAAAGATTATACAAAATTTTCTCTACGCATATTTTTTTAATGTGTACAGTTAACACAACGAAATTTAGTTACAGGCGAAGAAATCTATGAAGTTAAATAAGAAATGAAGTTGAATCTATGAAGTTATATTCTTCCGAATGAAATTTAAAAAAAAATTGTCTGTCCACTATGCGAGATAGACTAAGAGAACGAAGTTTTTGTTTCATGAGATTTTGTTTCACAGAAAAAGGTTATTGAATTTAAATTACAGGGTTTGAATTTTCTACAAATTGGGAATTTTTTTTAAGGTATGACGGAAAATGTGAAGAAATCGCATCTCAAATCGAGTAAATTCATCTTAATCGAATCAAACGATACAGACCCAATACTTTTTGCTTTTAAAAAACAGTTTCCAGTTATTCTTTTTATCAATTTAATGCTCATTACTAGCATCTTTTGTAACTTTTAGTGACCTCTTGACTTTAAAAACTCATTCCACTGAAAGAAAACGTTACTTTTGAAAATACAACATTTTCTCTATCGAGAATTTGATCCAACACTTTCTTACTCTCTAACCTGTAATCTTTTGAACAATAAATAGAATTTATAGTTTTCCATTCTATACTTCTGACAGTATGCAAGTTTCATTCTTTGTGGTCCTACAAAGAAAACGAAAATCCACCCTTTTTGTAAGTAAGCATTACATACTAACCAGTCAACGACGGATACTTCAGCTAGTTATTTATAAAATTCTCGCTTCTAAATGTAAGAAAAATGAATCCTATGTTTAGGCACAAATAATGCATTCTACAGCACATCCTTTGCTTAGACGAATAAAAAGTTGTTGAAAATTCACTTATTTGAATTTTATGTTGGAAAGAAAATTTATTTACCAGTCCCCTAATAATTTATCTAATTTTTTCTTTCTGATTTTTGATAGGCTGTGCAGAAGAGCCGAGCTCAACTCAGCATTTTAGCTCCAAATGATGAAGAAAAAGCATTATGTGAGAAAAACAGAAATGGAAGAACATTGGTGGATTGTAAAAAAGTAACATATTTTCGTTTTCTTATCCATTCAGTTAGAAGGACTTTGCTGTTCAACTGCATGTATTGCATACTTAACCCTTTAATACGCAGTGTTCCCGCTCTGGGAACACCGAACTCTGACGTTTTGACTGTTGCCAGTCACGAAGAGTAGATTTGATTTCTATAAAAATACTTGCGGGTGACATAGCTCCACGAGAATCCTTTACTTTTTAGCACGTCATTTTCCGAAAAAAAATTGTCACGATTATTTTTAACAGCACTGATATCTGCTGAAAAATGGAAGAATGCGAGAACAGCTGGATAGATTGCCCAATGCTGAAAAAAGGGCAGCCGTTGCCATCGCTCGACTTAACTACCAGCAAGATGCGATCGAAACCAGCACGCGATCGCATCTTGCTGGCTACCAGCACGCGATCGAAACGTTCATCGCGTGCCACAGATCGCGTGCTTGCTGGTAGTTAAGTCGAGCGATGGCAACGGCTGCCCTTTTTTCAGCATTGGGAAAGGGTTGCGCCTCAAAGAGTTAAGGCTAGGGATGCATATAAAAATTTGACAGGGGATATGTTCATAGCAGTAGCGTACGCAAGGAGATTGTTGGAGTTCAACCCTGATTAAACTTTGGTTTCTTATGTTGATCATTTGCTCAAGACGAGATTTTGTAAAAATCGTGTAAACCCAGCCAAAAAATCGCGAAGTTTTTCCCCAAAGTTTCTTGAATGGGTCGCCAAACATAATTTGACGCAGGCGCGTAGCCAGAAAACTTTTTCGTGGGGGGGGGGGATATGCGCCTGGAAAAAATTTCGGGGGGGGAGACATATCCCAATATCCCCCCCTGGCTACGCCCCTGATTTGACGAACTGGAGAAAACTATTTTTCCAGGTTTTTGAATGGAGATTAAAGGGACAGTGAAACTCTATCTATTGAAGTGATTTACATGCAACAAAAAGGAAAACTTCACATTACTCCACGCACAAGAATATTAAGTTGGGAATATTATTATAGCCCATCATGTTGTTATTGCAAATTTACCAGAATGATCTGCTGGGACAGGAAAATCCTTAGTTATGAGGCGAGTATACTGACTTTTGAGAAAAATAATAATATTTCACTTTTGTAAGAGATTAAAATTATTAAATGTTCAAAATATTTTTAAAAGCATTCGAAACCTTTGCAATGCAGATATTAATGATTAAATGCCTTACAAGCAAATACAGCCGAATTAAAATATTGATCTCGAATGCTTTTTATAATATTTTGAACATTTAAAAGTTTTCATCTCTTGCAACCCAAGTAAAATATTGGTTTCGAACAGGGGCGTAGCCAAGGGGGGGGCTTAGGGGGGTCATAACCCCCCCCCATGAGAAATTTTTGCCATGCAAAATGTGTATTCTTCACTACATTATCTCACACACGTATGCATATACATGAGTTGTAGTCGTCGTAACCCCCCCCCCCCCCATGAAAATTTTCTGGCCACGCCCCTGGTTTCGAATGCTTTTTACAATATTTTGAACATTTAAAAATTTTCATCTCTTGCAAAAGTGAAATATCTATATAGTATATAGTTACGTTTATTTTCTGTCAATTGCCGCACCTGTTAACGTAAAATTGAAATATGGTGATTTAGATTTTCAACAATTTAGAATTGAATACAGTTACATTTTATTTGTTATTATTTTTTATGAGGTTTAAAAAGAATTTCGTTGTTAAAAAATAATGATTAAAATTTTCTACCCGCGGGAAATCCGGGTACTAACTAGTCAACGAATGAAAGCTAGTTCTTGGACAATTTATGTAACCTATACTGCAGTCACTTCTAAGATATGGATAATTGATTAAATGTAATATTTAACTAAACTTATGGATCTATTTCACAAAGTTAATAGCTTTAACTAAGCATCAACATGTTTTGTTGACATAAATAGAGCCAGTATATTAATTAAATATTGTCATTCTATAAAACGCAATAAGATCACTTGTACGCTAAGTAAAAGTAAGATAATACTAATGCAGCTTTTAAATAATAAAAAGATAAAATAAGAAAGAATGAAAATCAACATTTTTGCTATTACAGAGGCACAAATTTATGAGTAAATATTGATTAGAATGCTGCATTAATTGGTTTACATATGATATTCAAATAAAGATGAAAACCGTGAAATAGAAGCATGGAGCAACATGATATTTGTCTTTTGTAAACATCTGTCATCTTTCGGAGAAATTCAGTTGCAGAGTAACCCATATATTTACAGTCGTCATAACTATGTAAGCAGCAGTAGAAAAATTCCCTTCTTTTTTTCATGTAAGATTTACCGACCTACTTAGAAAATGCATTGGGGATAAAAATTTAGTCAAATGATTTTACTGATACTTTTATCTCACACATAAATTACTAATTTACTCAATGTAAAACCAGTAATTTATATAGGAAATGGGATTTTTTCCAAGTGCTTTGCTAGTGTACCTAACCACATGTCGGATGTATGTTACCGATTGAAGAGATAATTAAATTTTTATCTTTACATGATTTTTGTGTTGATACTAGTATTTTATAATCAATGTATTTTGTAAAATTTTCCTGTAAGACGCCTCAGTGAGTCGTAATCATTAAAGTTTTGTTTTGCACATGCTTGCGGTTGCGTTGGTAGTAGATTTCATCATGAATTGCACGGGAGCGCTTTACGCTATGCGTCACGAGAGGATCTATTTCAGGTAGCTAATCATTAAAAGGGGGTCGAGTATTTTCTTTTGTGAGGCTACGCTATTTCACCCGTCTGCCGCTAACTGATGATCGTTCCATATGCAAGTTCGTGGACAAGACGCATTTCACATTTTCTAGATACCACATTCAAGCTAACTTCTTTGCTTTTCCCTTTTAGGACAGACGTCTTTCTTGCCATGTTGTTGCCGATTACCGTGATGAAGAAACTGGACAAGATTTCAAAGAAACTTTGGATTCTCCTAACGGACAGTCATGCTGCGACCTTGTTGGTGGATTGCCTACTGGGGTAAAGTTTTCATAATTGCTTACATGGGTTTTAACATCTTGTTTTGCAGTAAAATTTTTATTGCACCCAAACATGTCTTTTTCCCTTTATATCTTGCACTTATATCTACTGGTACTTCTACTTTCCCAGTGTAACTTGTAACCTTCCTTTTTTTTAACTTGTACTTAATATAAATAATAGTATTTTAAAAGAGATTGTAAGAAAAAGAAAAGAGAACTTAAAGATTCGTATGTTTAAAATAAGATTGTACACTTTGCTGTATAAAAGTTCCATTTATACTCTACGATCCAAAAAAAAAAAAAAAAAAAAAAAAAAAAAAAAAAACCCACTCAGAAATGTAATTCTCACATTTGGTACCACTCAAAATTTGATTTCGAGTGTAAACCAAATTTTGATTAGTTGGGCGAATAACCAATTAGTTTTTCAAAAAACACCTAATTCAAAAAAGATATGAATAGTTATATGCTACGTTATCCTTGTTTTCTGAAGAAAAATTATTTTGGACATAAACGCAACACAAAAATTTCGCTTACCTCTTTTTTTTCCTTTTTTTTTTTCTGAGATGGCGCAAAACATCGGACAAAAAGTATTATGAAGGAAAATTTTAATTTCAATAAATAGACTTCAGTTCTCTGCAAACCATTAAGCTTTCCACTTTTTTAATAGCGAATGACACTGACGTAGTTTTTTGAGTCATTATACTGCAATGATCAGGTTAGTACTCATGACACAAACTTTACATTAAGAGTCAAATAATTTTGCTCTTTTTTTTTAATTCCACATCACGAATAATTTCGAATTACACATGTAAGGAAAATTTTCGTTTCCTACCGTTCGAAGAAAGGGCACGCAGCTAGTCTCTACTTATTATAAAAGAAGGTGTCTGTGTGTGTGTGTGTCTGTCGGCAGCGTTACGGACAAACGGCTACACCTAGAAACACCAAATTTGGTACTCGGGAAGATGTAAATATGTAGTTGTGCACCTCGAAGCGATTTTTTCAAAATTCGACCTAGAGTTTTTTTTATTTTATGTTTTATGCGATTTTTGGCATTTTTTCTCACCTAATTCGTATTAACGGCGGAAATTACGCTTGCAGCAAAACGGCATTTGTATCATCGGATAGAGGAGGAAATTTTCTTTTAAAAACAGTTTGTTCTGAATACGTAATATGATTTACCGATTTTTAGGAATTTTTTTACTAAGCATCTGCTTCGCGATTGTTTTTCGTAAAATAATTTTAAAACTGTCGCATCTTGAATTCTATCCGTCATAACTTTTAGACATTTTCACAAATCGTGAAACATTCCTTTCTCCCTCTTTTAAAATAAAAACGAAAAAATTATGTAAATTAGATGATTTTTTACGAATTTTAATGCAGCCCAATGTTTAGAATTTAATAGCATCAACGCGATCTTACGCCATTCATTACATGACGATCACGGCACGAGATTTTATGTTCGGTTGTTGCCACAGGAAGGATTAGAAAAAATTATTTTTTCAACCAATCGAGTTTTTAAATGGGATATCAGAATTTCAATTCGCAAGAGAGGATCTATGACGTCAAATGCTTTACGTAAAAATTACTCCATAGTTTTAACTCATTTATTCCAGCTCTATTTTCAACACAGGGAGACGATATTTTGATTAAAATTTACTGTAGAAATAAACTAAGAAATTCACGATTATTATTATTAGAAGTGGTATTTTAATCCAGTGCTTATTTAAAAATTGAAATGTTTTCACGGCGCCGAAAATGTTCATTTTAAAAGTTACAAAGTTCGTTTCAAAGCGCGATATATTAAATTTTTTCTATTTACTATTTATATTTTTGGCATTTAATTTAGCGCAGGCGTTGCCTAACATACGCATGCAGGTTGCGAGTATAGTTTTATTTTAACGTTGAATTACGTTCCTCCATTAAGGTTACATAACGCAAATTTTTAATGATACCGTTTGAAAACAATTATGCGAAATATCGAAATTAACTCCCTCAACCTACCGGGGTATCCTTTGCGGCAGTCAAACAGTGACGTCATAAATAAAAAAAAATGCGTGAAATTTGTAAACTCTGCAACTCTAACGCCCTGTCACAATTAAAGTGGGAATAAGTAGCTCCTCGAAATTACACAGTTTGATGTTTTTCAGGAGACAGGACTATGGAGGATATAAAAGATATTGCTATATTAGATACATGGATATTTAAAATGGCACCCCTTGTATATTTTCTCCCCACAGTAAGATGAAATGGTTTGCGGCGCTAAATACGCCAATCTTATAAAAGTATGTATAAATTAAATATATATGGAGAGTTTCCTTAATGGCAACCATTATTTGAAATGATTATTATTTATGCTAATGCGTAAATTGCAAAGAATCGCCACAGAATCAAAAGATCCCATTGAGGCCAAGTAATCTAAGCTGTTTCTTTTAAGGGAGCCTTGAAGAGGGAGAAGCGAATATATATAGTATTAATGTACGTAATAGGTAGTATTATTAGATTTGTAAAGATAATATGAATAAATCGCAATGTGCACGTTAATAAATATTTCATGAAATTAAAAGTGTTTATCCTGTTTCAACGGTTGTTTTACAACCAACTAAACGAAAAGTAATTCTAATTTGCGTTAATATATCCCGCAGTAATTTCAACAGAGGAGATTACTTGAACTTTTTTAAAAATGAAATTCTGTTTTGTCACATGCAGATATGATTTTAGTAGTAAAATATCCCCTTCTTCCCGTATGAAGAGCGGGTGCGCAGCTATTTTAAAAACATCTCTTGAAAATAGCATAAATGAATTCAAAAGACCTCAAAACGTGTAAATACACCAAGATCTCGAAGTCGAATTTTTTCATGATTACAATACTTTCCTTAAATGGTACATGTTCGGAAAGAGATAAATGGCGCTCCATTTCATGTAGTGTCTTCGGTATTTAATGCTACAACTTGAGCCTAAAAAACAGAATGATGTAGAAATAAGACATTTTGAAAGCCAGGAGTTCTCTGCAAACCATTAAGCTTTCCACTTTTTTAATAGCGAATGACACTGACGTAGTTTTTTGAGTCATTATACTGCAATGATCAGGTTAGTACTCATGACACAAACTTTACATTAAGAGTCAAATAATTTTGCTCTTTTTTTTTAATTCCACATCACGAATAATTTCGAATTACACATGTAAGGAAAATTTTCGTTTCCTACCGTTCGAAGAAAGGGCACGCAGCTAGTAATATATAAGAGGTAAAATCTCGTTCTTCATTCTTATCGTAGTCAATTAAGCTTTTAAACTCTAAGATTCAGAAACAATTTTAAAATACATCTTCATTCAATTAGTATGCAAGAAAAAAAAATAGTTAGGATTACAGCAACCATTCGAATCAAATATGTTATCGAAAATTACAGGAAAATGGGAATAAGTTCGCTTTTCAAGGAGACATTTGAGGAAATTTGCAGTTCCATATTTGAAATGAATGCATGTGCTACCTTACACTCTTTGGCCAAGCTGTGTGCTAAAAGTATAAATTGGGTCAGTAAAACAGAATCACTAATAGTGTAGTTTTGGAGCTCCAGGGTCACCATAGGCCTTTATTCTCCAGCAAGTAGCTGTCGAGTTCTTTCGAAAAAAAATTTCTTTCTGAGTCTTAAGTTGTCGAATGAAAGAGTTTATCATGTTGTCTGTGGGACAATCAAGTCAAGTCAGTTGGCAATTGATTTGAAGATCAAGTCCACAAGACTGAATCAAAGAGAACTTTAAATGTCTTTCATGAAATTATAACTCGGCTGTTCGAGCCTCGTCAGGGGGGAGACACCCCCCCCCCCTGAACCCCGCTAATTTTTTAGTTTCATTATTGCCATATTAAAACGATATTAATTGACTATGTCATTTTATCTCTCATCTTTCGTGTATTTCGCCTGGTAACCCTATATTGAAATTTTTATGATTGTAACCTATTTATAGTAAAATACACGGGATGCATATTCTACAGCTTACGAAATAGTGTAACAATAGATTAAAGCTGTTGTGAACTAATAGTATTTAAATATATGTAAAATTATGTCACTTTTTTATGTCGCTTTTTTGGACACATTTCTCGGACAATTTTCAACAAAGGGGTTGAGAGATAAAAGGACATAGTCATTAAAAACAGAGCTGGTTATTGAAACAACAATATATCACTTTGTAAACAGTAGTGTGTGGAATGGAATGGTATACGAGCAGCGACCGGGTCAAGATACTTCCCCACCATAGACACTCGTCACAGAACGTTGGACAGTCAAAGATTCTCCTCAGACCGGTGGTACACCAAAGATGCACGATCTGCGATAACGCACATCCCGCCTAAAAACAATGTTAAGAAATGAGAGTAAGCTATAAAGCTACAGATGGACGTCTGGTACATTGAGTATTCAACATATTCATTCTTTTCAGCTTCTGCATCATGTTGCCTTATCTTTGCGTACAAAAATTTTTTGAGTATTGGGTTCAAGTGCCGAGATTTATTTGAGGACAAGCACCAAGCAAGTAACACAAATATTGATTCTTCAAACTTGGAAACGTCATACATTTTCACTATTTCTTCTGCACCTTTTCAAAGACTAAATGCATTGCTGCTGTGAAATCATTTGATTTCTGAAACTAAGTTCGCTGTCATTAACTAGGCTCCTTAGGCCCCGGCATGGCCGAGTGGATAAAAATCACTGAACATGGTAGTCGGCTGAAGTGTGAAAGTCCCAGGGTCGAGCTTATCAAGCAGCCATTGATCTAACGAGCTGGAGTTTTGGGCGTTTTCTCCATATGTAGCGTGAATACGCGTTAGAACCACTTAAAATGTCCTCCGCGCAAGGTACCCTTCCTTAGGCAGGCAGCCTGTGATTAAGATCACATATCTAATTTAATAATCATTTACTTTGGCTTTCTTTAATGTAATCTATCCAAAATTCAAGAATTCTAAATCACTTCTGTTCTCATTTTTCAGCCATTTCGGTTTTAAATCTGTATTTTTTTTACTTTTCCCTGTATGCACTATTCTTTTTGTTCTTCGTCTCTTCAGACCGGTGTGCTAAAAATAGATTATATTACGTCCGTTTGCAAAATCAACGTATTTTTGATTTCCTTTCCTTTGGCTTGGAGTTGGCGTTTTTTATTTCTTGTAGCCATGACTTGTCTTTAAAATTATTTGCTCCCGATTACGTCATTTTTTATTTTATTGGATTAACTTTTAGGGTTGCTCTGGAATTGGCGTTATTGATATCAGCCAAGTGTTTGTTCTCGCCAATGTGTAATTCTGTGCTGGCGTAATTTTTAAATCATTCCACCTTAATTTCACTGTCCATATAGGACGTCATTTTATTTTCGCTGAGCCACCACCGCCCGTTATAATAATGTTTCAATAGTATATGTTTAATAAAATAGTTTCACGTATTTAACGTCTTTTTATTTTGTTGCAACTATAAGTGTATTCGAACCTGGATTATCATGTATCACTACGCAGTCTTTAAATTTAAATCAGCCCAACCAAATAACAACTTTACACAGCACTAAGACAGTAGCTTTGCTTTAATAAAAATTACACTCAATACACACAACTAGGTTCCTTTACCTACATGGTTAATCTGAGGGAGAAAAAAGAATCTGAGAAAAGGGACTTTTTCCGTGTGATATGCTCTACAATCTCTTTTGAATGCTGTACGATTTTGCATTGTTTTGGGTGTCAAATATCTAATTACGTGATATCAACGCATCTCATTTTCTATACTAAAAAGAAGTTAAGATTTTTATTGACAGTTCTAGAAGTTTGAAAAAGTATATAATTACAGAGGAGACGAGAATTGAAATAAAACCTTGTAACAGGTGTTCCCCACCTGAGCAGCCAAACTCCAGGACTGCAGTGGCAAAGGTAAAAGCAGTGACGCTTCCGCGGGGGAATAGTTTCAGTTCGTAGTTGAGTAGCGAGGCAAAAATGGGAGTGAGCGAGGGCTGTTGTTCTTTTTATGTGTAATCCGTGCAGTGTTCTTTTTTTTTTAATAAAATGTTTAGTGTAAGTGAGATGCGAGTCTCGTCTGTCATTTTGGGAGTTCGTGTCGTCTTACAATTTGGGCGCGCCAAAAAAAAAATAACACTGCACGGATTACACATAAAAAGAACAACAGCCCTCGCTCACTCCATTTTTGCCTCGCTACTCAACTACGAACTGAAACGATTCCCCCGCGGAAGCGTCACTGCTTTTACCTTTGCCACTGCAGTCCTGGAGTTTGGCTGCTCAGGTGGGGAACACCTGTTACAACCTCTATGTAAACAATATGAATATTTCGATGTGTTTTTTTAAGCTATTGTAATTATTTTTAACCGTGTTTTTATTTTATATTTTCTTCTTAGTGCTGCAAGGATGGAAAGTGTCCGCCAGGCGACGTAAAGAACTGTAAAAAAGAAGAGTAAAATTTTGTATTGGAAATTTATTTCATTGTACTCAAAAGCTTTAATTTCAAAATAAATTAATAAAAAATAAACTTTCAGTGTATTTAATTTTAATTCATCACTAGTTACTGAACCTGAAGCACTGAAACAGAAATAATTTTGTACAGAAAACTATTACACAGAAATGATATTAGTAGAGGTATTCAAATTTGGAAAAAAAGCATTATCCAGTTTGCGAACTACTTTGATATCCTCTTCAAAACCACATAAATCTCACATCTCAAAATTAAAGAACAATCTCGATATTGTTTTTAAAACCTATTACACTTAAAATGACAAGTGGGAAGCGTATTTTCAAATAATTTTTCGAATTAAAGCCTGATTCCCAATCTTCGTTTAGAATTGTTGCCCTCCACAAACTAACACTGTCAAGAAACTTTTAACCTCTTCAGACCCGACAAAAATCTCACACCTCAAATTAAAGAGCAATCTCATAATTGTTTTCAAGAAAACCCTTACAATTAAAAAATGATAAGTGGCAAGCGTATTTTCAAATAATTTTTTCGAATTAAAGCCCGATTCCCAATCTTCGTTTAGATTGCTACCTCCTACTAGCAAAAACTGTGAAGAAACTTTTAATCTCTTCAGACCCGATAAAAATCTCTTGGTCTCAAATTAAAGAGCAATCTCATAATTGTTTTTTAAAAGAACCATTACAATTAAAAATGACAAGTGTGGGAAGCGTATTTTCATATAATTTTTTCGAATTAAAGCCTGATTCTCAATCTCTGTTTCGGTTGTAAAAAGTTGTTATCACCCATAAACGAAGACTGCTAAGACACTTTGAAACGTAAATGACGTCCAACAAAGTTCTTTTCAGCTACATTAATTTCGAAAAAAATCAAAATATATTCACTAATTCAACTTAGGAAATTTTAATAACATTCAAATATTCTTTTGTATAACGATAAACAAAAATAAAGCCTGTGCGTTCGTGTGTAGGATTTGCACATTTACATGCGTTAAAATTATTTATTCAAAATTAAAGAATCGACACGTATGTACGTGAATTTGAAACTACGAGAAATCTGAAAGAATCGCTTTAACAGTGGAAAAAAAAGGCCTATATGTGCGCACTAGGGTGTATCAAAAGTCTTTTTTCCGAAATCCGAAAAATTTAACTTCCAAAAGGTGCCATTTGGTAAGTACAGGGTATTCAGCGAATAAGTCCTGATTTCAAAATTAAATATCTCTAGAACAAAGATCGATAGAATTATGCGGTAAACTGTACGTTTATTAGCAAAACTGTAAAAATGGTGCACAAAAGTTTAGAAAATTTAGTTACGAAAATCGTCAACAGATGGCGCTCTAATCGCAATGACCTATCAATAGCCTTTAAAATGTGCTTCGAAGTCTAAAGCGATCAGTACGACTGTTGGATACTGAAAAGAGGCTAGCAAAGAAAGTGAAGTAATGTATTCCATTGAAGAACGTGTGTTTTTGGTACTGGAATTTCACCGATTATAACACAGTCCTACTGCAAGACGTGATGTCATAGTTCCATTGTTCATTTACGCCACCTCATTGTTTCGGACGGTGAACACTTTGAAAAAATTGTATTCTGATTGCAAAGACTGCTTCGCTTTATTTATTTATTTATTTTTTTTTTTCCGACTCCTTTCAGAGAAAGAATTTTCAACGCAGAGCGCCATCTGTAGACGATTTTCGTAACTAAATTTTCTAAACTTTTGTGCACCATTTTTACAGTTTGATAATAAACGTACAGTTTACCGCATAATTCTATCGATCTTCATTGTAGAGATATTTAATTTTGAAATCTGGGCTTATTCGCTGATCACCCTGTTTATTAAATGTGCATATTTATTTATTTTTCTTTCTTTCTTTCTTTTTTTTTTTTTTTGAAATCGGATAAAATATTTTCAGCCCACAATAGGGTTCAATTTTCGAATTTTTGACAAAAAAATGGCTTTTTTTCTGTGAAATAATAAAATATTATTTTTAAAAATAGGTAAAAACTGTATTGCATGCAATACAGTATAAATTATACATTGGGAATGATTCGTGCAGCTATTATCACCTGTTGTCCTCGAATAGTTGAATGCTTGAAAGTTTCTCTAAAAACGCCAGAATCTTCGAAATTTCGTTATTATTAGACATTCTCCAACGGCGAATGTTAATGACTTCTTTGTTGCTGTTAATATAGAGTTTTATAATCTCCATTTATTATAATTCACATTTCCTATTTATTAGATGAGGAAAATATAATCGTGCTGTACAGATCTTTGCTTGTTTCATCTATTCTTAAAAAAAAGTAACGGCTGTTGCAGCCGTCGCCGCCGCTTTCAAAAGCTTCTTCTGCTATCTTCTCAGAAACCGTGGGAGATTTGAGTTTCGATGATGTTGTCCAAGGATTCTGAAAATTCCGGGGAAGCCGATAAGCTGTTTTAAATTTGGAAATTCCAATTATTTTAGAAGATATTAATAAAAAAAATGAGTAAGCATAATGGTTGCCAGGCTTGGCAATTTTCGCCAGCATAAAATCATTTATGCCTTTGCAAAAAAGCAATTCTTGCGTGAAATTAGAAAACATGAAGTAGAATTACACCATTTATACGCCAAATTAAAAAGTAAGTGAAATAAATAAGTTGAAGCGTGTTACAAAAATTTCACAAATTTCAAATAGTAAGTTGTCTCAGATAACAGGAGTTTAAATTTGACGCCAATTCGTTTTCTAATACTTTTTCTAATAATAATTGTAACTGACTGAAAAAGCGCCATTTTGGCATCGGGTACGATCTGAAAAAACGCTATCTCAAGCAGGGTGAATCTAAATGCTACGTGTGTTTCAAAATGTTAGCACCCAGCATTTTGAAAATTCCGGTTAGGTTCAGCTGGGGTATTTGCTCAGAAGAAATATTTGGCGGCCTTAATTATGCCATTATAGCAAGTACAGCTTGGATATTTGCCCGCGCGGCGAGATGATATATTTCGCAGTGCTAAATAAAAGGCAAAGGATTTTGTACATGAATGTATGGATAACTGTTTTCATGGCAACCTTACATGAACAAAGATTATCGGTTGTGAGCATGTGTAAATCGCCAAGTAATGAACAGTCGCCATTAGTAGCGGGCATAATAGCATTAGATATAATAGCTGTTCCGTAGTTTTTATCAAAGAAAGCATATGAAGCACTGTTTTTAGAAATAATTATTAACTATTATAAATTATTTTACGATAAACAATTATTTGCGTATATTGTTGCGGAAAACTCTGCTATTCCTGGGTTCGTCGTTCTAAAGTTCAGTTGGTGTAGAAAGTTCTAGTAAAGAGTCCACTCGTCAGGATGGAACACAAACTTTATTGCTTATAGAGCTTGGTCGAACAATCAGCTGTACAAAATTCACAGCCACTAACGGCCAGTAACTCGTTTATAACAGTCCACTCAGTACCGAAGCTTTCACAAATGCTGTAATTTTCACACAAAAAAAAACACTTCCACAAGCAAAATTCAGTGGAAATATACGAAGGATAACACTAACACTCCCTCAAGACTTAACAATGAAGAATTTACACACAGCACTTAAAAATCAGCTTCGAAAAGCAAGCGGAAACACCGCGTCAATACAAAGCGTGACGTAGCAAACTCACTCAAAGAAAGCTCGATTCACACCGACCTGGGGCTTCTGACATGCATGTATTTATAGGTGATGCAGAAGCTACAAGAAGCTTCCAGAAGAATGTATTTCTCGTAGATTCCGCATAAAGCGGGAATTTTGATTACGTCATAGAAGAGAAATGTTAGGCTATTATGCATGGTAATGCAGAAAAACTACCTTTACAAGCCCCATTGGGAAAATCGCGCCAAATGACTCAAATGTCGCCAAGCTTGGCGACTTTTAGCGAAATATCGTCAAATTTGGCGCCAAAAATACGCCCCCAAAAGTGATGTTACCGGAGGTCTAGGACCAATATTTCTCGAGATTTCTAGAAACCGCATACAAATGAATAGGTAAACCTAAATCTCCGTATCTCCGGTTCTAGTTGACCGATTTTGATGCAACAAAAGGCAAAATTTACGAATAGAATAGGAATTTTGAACTGTTTGACACCCCAGAACAGCGGGTTGACCCGAAAATTCGTAACAATACGTAAGTCGCCCAAACTATAAAAATCCCCATGGATGGCAAACACGTAAGGTGTTCTATAGGTTTTACACAATTAAAAATAGTGAGAAGTTGTTCCAAGGAACATCAAAGGACCAAGGAATCTGTAGCTCGCTAACATTCTATCAGATCCAAACTTTGGGTTTTTCAATTATGCCTTTTATACGAATAAGCGTTATTAGGGGCTGAATGCCTCTTACTAAAAGCGAGTGTAGCGACTCCAGGGGCTTTGGGGCCTAGTCTATAATAAAATAAGAAACAACCCAGAACTCACCACGTGGAGGTAGCGGTACTTCGAGTTCCACCCTGCCCTTCCCATCCACCCTACCATGCAGGCAATTTTTATACACATTTTGAAATTTTATGTCTGATATTGGCTTTTTCTTTCGAACCTGGGAATTTTTTTCCTTTTACTGAGCATTGCTCGAATAAATCCTTATCTATTTCGTTCTTCAACTATTTTAATAGAAGATTCATTGACTAACTTGATACGTCTTTCGACTGCTTGAGTGTGACAAGGGCCGCATTCGTAAACGCCAAACGAGTTACACTAGCGCAAACGAGTTTCTATCTAAGGTGTTCGTAAAGGAAACTGAGTGCATTCAGTTTAAAAACTAGAGCGTTCATATACAAAACTGAGTGCGTTTAGTTTCAAACTAAGTAAACTGAGTACTGAGCGGGTTCATTCAGTTGTTGAGAAGATACTCTTGCTGCACGTTGTTTTTGTTTTCAAACGGCGTCCGTTGTTATGGAAAAGTATTTTACGTTTACTGAAGCTGCAAATATTGGTTTTTCGAGGAGGAAATTCATGCATGCGTTAGAAACTGCAACGAAGGTACATAATTTTTCAAAAGCATTCATTTTCTTGTATTTTTCATTTTAGTAAATTCAAAAATGCATATTTTAGTGTTGAGATTGAAGTTGATTTAAACCGTTATTAGAGAAATTTGAACTTCCCTTGCTAAATACTTTTGAAAAATGCAAGTCGAAATTTCAAAATTTTTATCTGTGCACTTCAATTATGGCCATTCATTCTTTTAAAATACTGTTGATTTTATATTGAGTACGTACACCCTCCAAAAAAGTATTCGAGCAAGAGAGAAATTCCTATTTTAGATTTGCGAATAATAATTGAGTTTTTAAAAAACGCACAACTTGACAGAAATATGGAAATTCATATTGAGTACGTACACCCTCCAAAAAAAGTATTCGAGCAAGAGAGAAATTCCTATTTTAGATTTGCGAATAATAATTGAGTTTTTAAAAAACGCACAACTTGACAGAAATATGGAAATTCATATTTAAACACAGCTAATTCATATTCTATGATAAATAATTTTTAATATACGAAACCAACGTAGGAAATTTATCTCTTGCTCGAATACTTTTTTGGAGGGTGTATTAAAAAAAATCTCATCGACCAAAATAGCAACAGACGCGAATTGTAAACAAACACATCTCCTAAACGACGGAACTAAATAAACTGCAGTTGTTCGCAACGGCAAAAGAAACAGATAGCACTGAACATACACATTCTAGTTTTCTTACGATAATTCGTGCAACGAATTTGTCGTTTACGAATGCACCCACTGTAGTTCTATAATTATAGACAATTTTTCTAATAAGTTCATTAAGTCTTCTTTCTTAATTCGAAATACTGATGGTGGTTCATAAATTTCCGCATTTTTCCAATCATTTAAATCTATTTAATCTTAAAAAGTTAAAATTTAACTTTGGAACTCGAAAAGGACAAATACCCTCTGTTGATTCTCTTGGTTTTAGAATTCGCGCTACTGCTATAGAACTTACTTTTCTTCTCTCATCATTTAACATTGCTAGAAGAAGATTTCTTCGTGAGCAAAATATGCATTTCTCTGAATCACAAGATCTATAACTTCTTTTACTTCATTGCCATTGAATCAACAGAGGGTATTTGTCCTTTTCGAGTTCCAAAGTTAAATTTTAACTTTTTAAGATTAAATAGATTTAATTGATTGGAAAAATACGGAAATTTATGAAACACCATCAGTAGTTCGAATTAAGAAAGAAGACATAATGAACCTATCAGAAAAATTGCCTGTCAAATTTCTTGACAAATTAATGAGCTTCCATAAATGGTGAGCACCATAAACGCACAAAGGTTGAGCTTTTATAGTGAACTACATTTTTGCATAAACTTTCATTGTATTCATGGTTAGGAAGTTTTTTGATGGATTTTCGCTTCCTACATAAAGTCTTAAAATTCTGTTTGCGATTGTTAACTAACAAGAATGTGGGGTAGTCCCAGGATTTCCCCTCCAAGGCTTTCAGAGCATTTACCGGAATTGATGGCTTTACAAATGCTATGTAAATATTTTTGCTCCCAACTATGATTGTTGGAATCTATTTTCTCTATTTCACAACGCGCTGGTTAAAATTAACTATTGGTAAGCTCTCACAATTGCTCAACTGTTTATCAATAATTCCTATAAATCCACTAGATCCTGATAAGGGACCGACTAAAAATTTGAATAAGTGTCGAAAAGATAGCTCGTTTAAATGCAAAAGACATATAAACCAATGCAATGGTCTGGCGAAATAATGTTCTAGGTATGCTATTGCTCCAGAATTTTATCCTGTATTCTCTTTAGTTCCCTCGCAGCCTATTGCAACTATATTAGATGTTTGTCTCTGTGTTGCGAATCCAGATAATTTATCTTAGTTTGTCCTATGCTACGACTTTGACTGTTTGGAGGTGAGACATGACAAATATATTTAGAACTAGGCGAACTATATGTTCTTCTCATTGTTTTCCGACAAGCTTTAACCTTTTCTGAGTCTGTTATTTATCACATGTCAATTCGACCATTAAAGTAAATGGAACGCAGATCTTTAATTTCTTCCATTTCTTATTTGTGTATGTCTTGTCGAATTTTTTTCCCTTTCTGAATATTTTACTTTTATCCACGATATCCCTTGTTTTTGTGAATGATATCACTTCGACGTCTTCTAGAACTGAACTAGCAATAAACGTTGCATCTCTATTTGAAATACAAGTTTTTTCACATACTTTAGCTGTTCGAAATCGGGGATTTTCGATGCACCCTAATGTGGACCTCTGGAATACAGAGTTTAAATGTAAATGATGTCCTACAAGTTCTTTTCAGCTGCATGAATTTTGAAAAAAGAATCACAAACTCAGGAAATTTCAATAAATATTCAAATATTCTTTTGTGTAACGGCAAATAAAAATAAAAGCTGCGCGTCAGAGTGCAGAATTTACACATTCACACGAATTAAACCATTTATGCCCAGATATTTTTGCGCCTTTCTTCGATTTTTGCTTATACCAGAAATAATAGATAAATTTCTGATGTCAACTTCTTGAACAAGGGATGATATATTTTAAAGTCATTATGTATAAAAATTGCAATGCAAACATCCTACTTGGTCGTGGTAAAATATTTTGTGGAGTTGAGGTTCAATACTCGTGAATAAAGGCTAGGAAAAATAAATAACGTTTTCGACTGATAGCGAAAATGGCGTCCCAAAAAAGTGATACTAGGCATAAATGGGTTAAAATCATTTTCTTCAAAATTAACCCATCTATGCCTGGATATTTTTGCGACTTTCTTCGATTTTTACTGATAACAGAAATAATAGATATATTTCTGATGTCAACTTCTTGAACAAGGGATGATTTCTTTTAAAATTATTATGCATAAAAATCGAAATATCAACATCCTACTTGGTCATGTTAAAATATTTTGTAGAGTTGAGGCTCAGTACTCATGAATAAAGGCTAGGAAAAATAAATAACGTTTTAGACTACTAGCGAAAATGCCGTCCCAAAAAAGGGACACTAGGCATAAATGGGTTAAAGCATCCACGCAGATGTACGTCAGTTCAGAACTACCAAAAAATCCTAAAGGATCGTTTTAACAGTGGACACTGGAAGGTTCACATATGTAGACCTCTAGAGCCTAGACCAGAAGACGTTTTCTGAACGTCTTCTGAACGTTAATAGACGTTCAGGGAACCTGTGTGTGTTTGCTGGGATGGCTCTTTAACCGTTTGACTGCTATGCAGCGCTATTGCGCTTTTGGAATGTACACCCTCCAAAAGAAGCATCCGAGCAAGAGAGAAATTTCCTAAGTTGGTTTCGTACATTAAAAATTATTTATCATAGAATATGAGTTAGGCTATGCATAAATATGACATTCCATATTTCTATTAAGTTGTTCGTTTTCCAAAAACTCAATTATTTTTCGCAAATCTAAAATAGGAAATTTCTCTCTTGCTCCAACACTTTTATTGGAGGGTGTACGAGGATTTTGATGGATAGCAGTCAAACGGTTAACAGCCTTTTACCTCGCATGTTCCGATGATGTTCAATCCTCGCATGTTCAATCCGGGACACAAAAATTTTACAACGTGAAACTAAAAAGCAGAAAGAAAGGCGCAGCACGAAGAAACACTAGATGAAGAGGAAGAAGTAAAAGAAAAAGAAAATAAAGCACTAAAAAATTAGAAAAGAAGAGAGAAAGACAGGGCGCCACGCGCAAGCAGCAACACTGTCCATATTTAGCGAAAGATGACAAAAGGGGGTCTATTCTGCCACGTTCGTTTAAGCGAACGCTCGGATTTGTGACATAATTCGAAACGTATGCTCGAATGTAAACATTCGGTAGGGAGAATCTTCACCTAAAGCTCTACCGTACCTTTCAGAATACCAACGTACGTTAGCAGGTTGCGAATAACGCCAGTTTGATGTCACACATCGGAATGTTTGCTTAAAACGAAAGTGTCAGAATAGAGCCCTGAGTCGTCATCGGCGATGATGATGCTGTTGTTGTTTTTAACAACACTGGACATTTTGCATGGTTTCTGAGTTCGAGGCTAAAATTCGTCTGCTAATGGTATTTACATCCGCCAGCTCCTATTGAAATGCATTGAGTATTCATTTTATAATTACTGTTTCTCATTATTAACCGCGCGGAATGAGTTTTTGCCTTTTTAATATTTAAGTAGATGGTTTAGAAGACGATGATATCGCATTTCGCTTCAGAACTTTGTTAACAAAAAGAATATTAGAGCTCTAAAATTATTACGTTATTGCAAACACTGTATTTATAATATATATCATTGAGTTGATTTTGAGTTTTCTCAGTTTAAAATAGTACAAATATTCATTAAAAACCTCCCATACCTTTTTAAATTACGATCTTTATAAATGCTTTCAGTATTTAATTATTATTAACATTTTAAATGAAATCTCACAATAAATATAAAATTAATTTATAAAAAAGATATTATTTGCTAATGACTAATATTCTAACTTCTTTTGCAACAGCTCGATTTCTAGAGGAAAGTGTTAAATAATCCGTTCGGTCCAAACCTGAAATCAAAACTAATCATCACCATCAGATCGCGCACGTGGCGTATCAAATACCGCCACTGGACGTCACATGGAAAATGTTCCTTGTGTGTTTGGGGAGCAGCTTGAAGGTTAAGACCTTGTCCAACTCCACGCCAATTGCCTAAGCGCACTATCGTGGGTTCAATTACCACTCATTCCCTGACTGTTCAAATTTCTTTTCTCTGTGCTAGTAAACATTTTCACTGGCTGCATTCGTAAACGACAAACTCGTTGCACGAGTTTCTGTAAGAAAACTGGATTGCGTTTGTTTAGTGCTATCAGTTTCTTTTGTCTTTACGAACAACTTCAAATTATTTAGTTTCCTCTCCTAGGAGATGTGCTTGTTTACAATTCGCGTCTATTGCTATTTTTGTCGATGAGATTTTTTTAGTACATACTTAATATATAATCAACAGTATTTTAAAAGAAAGGATGGCCATAATTGAAATGCACAAATCAAAATTTAGAAATTTCAACTTAAATTTGCATTTTTTCAAATTATTTAGCAAGAGGAATTCAATCGCTAATAACGGTTTAACGGTCTTATTCACGAACAGCTTGACCAGCAAATTATTCCAAACGCGCGTGTTAATGTCATGGGTAGGATACCTTACCGATGACTTTAACATGGGTGTTTCGAGTAATCCCCGTGTCAAGTGTTTGGTGAATAAGGCGTAAATTAACTTCGGCTTCTCAACACTAAAAATATGCATTTTGAATTTACTAAAACGAAAAATACCAGATTACCTTTGATAAATTCTGTACATACTCCAAAAAAAGTATTCGAGCAAGAGAGAAATTTCCTACGTTGGTTTCGTATATTAAAAATTATTTATCATAGAATATGAATTAGTCTACGTATAAATATGACTTTCCATATTTCTATTAAGTTGTGCGTTTTTCTAAAACTCAATTATTATTCGCAAATCTAAAATAGGAAATTTCTCTCTTGCTCGAATACTTTTTTTGGAGGGTGTACCTTCGTTGCGGTTTTAGCGTGTGCATGAGTTTCCTCCTAGATAAAGTAATATTTGCACCTTCAGCAAACGTAAAATACTTTTCATAACAACGGACGCCATTTCATAACAACAACAACGCGCAGCAATTAAATCTTCTCAACAAACTGAATGAACCTGCTCCTTACTCAGTTTACTTAGTTTAAAAGTAATTGCACCCAGTTTTGTTTACGATTGCTCTAGTTTATAAACTGAATGCCCTCAGTTTCGTTTACGGACATCTTATTTGGAAACTCGTTCCACGAGTGTAACTGGTTTGTCGTTTACCAGGGGCGTAGCCCGAAATTTTTCATGGGGGGGGTTATGACTACTGCAACTCATATATATGTATACGTGTATGTGATAATGTAGTGAAGAATATACATTTTGTATGGCAAAAAATTTCTCATGGGGGGTTATGACCCCCCTAACCCCCCCCCTTGGCTACGCCTCTGTCGTTTACGAATGCGGCCATTGCTTTGTCCACTTTATTTGACAAGGATTTACAAGAGGATATTTGAAACCAAGTACTCAGTCCGAAAATAAATGTTCCCAATGCAACAACAACAACAACAGGTCAATGACTATATATGAATGCAATAATGAAGAGGTATTTAACTGAGAAATTTTAAATTAGAGTTCTTTTATCCCGATGCTCTGAAAATTTTACTGGTAAGTGTATTTCTATTTAGCCTAGTGAGTGCTGCTTGTGATGAAGTGACTGCAGTATAGCACTAAATTTGCTTATAGAGTTTATTAATCACAGTGATGGGAAAGGATTTGTTATCAGTTAGGTTTTCTGAGCTAATAATATTTTTATTTCTTTCTCCGAAATATCCAGAAACTAATTTTGATAATGATTAACTTTCTGCAGTTTGGTTTTATGTGTTGCAATTATACTTGAATGCTTATACCAAGCAGTGCATTACTCTTTTGATTAATATGGATACTCAGAAATCTTTTATAGCAAACTCCCAATGAAATTTTTAACGTTGCTAAAATTACTCAATAAATATGGAATCTTTAATTTTAAATTCAAGCCTTTTAATACAAGGTCAAAAGGATTTTGATTTCTGTTTGTCTTCCTGTACGTGCTCAAACCACCATGAATAGGTATAGATCTCTACTAAATTTATGCAAGTTTCTATGGCCTATAATATGTATCCTGTTGAAAATGGCATGAAGAGCATGGCTTTTTTGCTTACAGGAAAACCCAAAAGTTTTTATTAAGATCTATGAAAAGTCCCATGTTTAAACTGAATATCTTCGTCTCTTGTTTCAAACAAGACAAATTTTATGTATGTTAAGCAAATTTACAAAAGAAAGCGCTCTGTCAGAAATAGTAGATTAAACATGTATCTCTTTGACAGGCTCAAATAAGACCGTATAGATTTAGGACTGATAGATTTGGGCCGCATGGAAAGTGATTAAAATAAGTACTTTAGTCTTATTTGTTTTAGCTTGCTATTTCTCCATCTTTTCAAAGACTCTCCGGAAACTATGCCCCTTCTGTGCTTATCGTTGCTTCTCGGTATGCGTCTTTAAATTTTCTTGGTGCGATGCAGCTTTTTGAGCCAGCACTGTAGAAGAGCTACACATGTTGCATGCTCCATTTTCGATGACTAGTATTCTTTTATAAATTTCAATGACATTTATTTGCTTTTTTTCAAAACGATCTAAATAAACTTTAAACAGTGACTGAGCATAAGTCTTCATATATTGGAAGAATAGCATAAATACTCTTACAGGGAAGACAGGATAAACACTACTCTGCTGGAGTCAAAGGTTGAATCGTGTGCCTTATTGAAAATAAACTGCAAAATTTGGTCTGATGTGTGCTACAGTTAGAGAACTGATAAGCCGAAATAATTTATAAAATTCAAGTTTGAAAGTGTTAAAATAGGAATCACTGTAGCGAGTCTCAATGTTCCTTCTGGCCATCTTTCTGTTAAACACATATTGTTAAATTGAAGAAACTTTTTCAAACATTCTTAATTTAAAAAAAATAAATTATTCATTAAACATCGGAATAAATTAGAAGGGTAATAACTAAAGACAAATTCTATTTAAACGTCTTTTTTAAAAAAATACAAACCAAACTTAAATGTTCGTTTATTAGACTCGAGACTGATGATCTCTTTGGTTCTTCACAGTTAACTAATGTCTGGATATGAGTTTGCATGCGTGAGTAGATTTGCTCATAAGTATGTGGATTTCGATACGTCCTTTCAACTTGACTTATCCAAAAAAATCTCGCACCGATAATAAAGTGAAGCTGTTTAACTTTTAAAGCAGTATATATTGTACAGATCAATTTTCTTTTTATGAACCTGTATACCTGGAAATGATATTTGAGGTGACTTATGTTTTGTGTGTTGTCTTTAATAGGATTGTTTTATTCTTCAGTTTCTTGCAAATTGTATGGTTTCGCAAAGGTTTACAAATAACCAAATATCAGATTAAAAAGATTGCGTTTGGAGTAAGCTAAATTGTGGATTTTTCTTCAACTGCGAAACTCTTGGTCAGGGAGTTGAAATCCATCCCTAAACCGTACAAAATGCTACACTTGAGTAAACTTTTGCAATTAAACTCTACGCTTAACATTTAAAAATCTCCAGAGTCATTTATTAAGTTTGTAAGAAGGCACAATAGTTAAAGGAGCACTTTGTTTATTGCTTTAGATAATGTAATCCGATTAAAAACAAATATTTTATAAAACCTAAATACTTTAATTTTTTTCTTTCATTTTAAAGCAATCTTAATTATGTAGGTAATATTTAGTTTGAAATCTTGTTTCTACTTTAAAATTGGTTCTGTTTAAACTTAAATTACTGTTTTAGAAACACAATGATTACATGAACAATTTTTCTTTTCAATACTTTCAGGAAGGAGTAACGTGGCGTGTAAAATATTTTAGTGAAACCTCAGACAAAAGTTGCTGCTCTTCAAACTCCGGCGAAGCAAGTATTTAATAATTGCAGAGCACTACAATTAATAAAATGGATTGCATAGATCGAGCAATAAATTACGTTCTGCTGCAAATGACCATCAGACGCAAGTTTCTTCGGATTGTGATGTGCGTGCTCTTCTTCGCATTCAGCGCGTTGTGTATGACGTTGGCTTGTTTAAACCCAGGCAAAGACGGTGAAAAGCTCGTCATCGCATTCATGTTCTCGTTTGCCTATGCAATAGTCTCTCTCAAAATCTCTAAGAATCTGATATTCAAATGGGCAATGCTGCTGCATCTTGGAGTTGCGCTGGTTTTTATTGGTGGTGTTTTTTGGATTTTAGGTAAATCTCCAGGACAAGCGCTTTTTGCATTCGGAGCCGTCATCGTCGTACTGTTTCTTGCAGTTGCATTGAAAGACTGGAGAGTGCTTCCCATACTCGCGCCAGAAAGTAACGGGCATGCAATTCTGGAAAATGCGCCACAGGAGGAAATGGCATAGGGAGATATTTTAACGATTTTCAAAGTGAATCTTTTTAATTTGTCGTCAGACATGTGATGGAATGATATGTATTAAGATGTACGTTTTATAGTTAGTATGGAAAAAAATGGCAATGTTCATAAGTTTTGAAATAAAATAGTGTTAAAATAACTCTTCAGAGAGACAAATGAGAATGTAGATGATAAATATCCGATACGTAAATTCGACCTTTTATATTTTAGCCTAATGAACAGAACTTACTTTTAATGTTAAACGATGGGGTATTTTAAAGCTGGTAGCAAGATTCAAAATTTTAAAAATACAAACCTCGGAAAAAAACCCGAAGACTACAGACTTTCTATGTATTTACTATGCCTAATAATCGACATTCTGCACCTTGGGCATCTTGTATAAAAATCGGAGGAAAGAAAATGTTAGCTTTTATTTTTGAGTATATAAATAATACACCAATTGGGAACGCTTATAATGTTGATCCTCAATGGTGAACCGCAAGTGAAATGGAATGTTCAACTGAAGATATTTTAACTTGCTGATAAGTATTTCTTTTTGCAACTTTAATCAGCCCGATGGACATCTTTGTGACAGACTCCAGACGTTCTTCTGAGGAACAGAAAACAGTCGAAGTGCATAATGGGACTTTGATTTCTTGCCTATAAAAAATAATTTTAAAGATTAACTTGTATTTAACTTTAATAAACACTTTTAATCAAAATGTCTTTATTTTTCTCTCTGGTGTATTCTATCGAAAGTTGAAAATTTATTACACATAAAACTTAAAATCATGCATTCATTGCTACTCTGGTTTAACAGTGCTGGATATCGACCCTATATTTAGGGATGGACGCGAGACGACTTTTTGAGAGACGAGACAGAGATTTACAGCTTTTTTGCGAGACGAGACAGACATTTTTAACATTATGATATAGGGATTTTTGCGAGACGAGACAAGCTTTTCGGCTGTTTTGCGAGACGCCAATTTTTCGTCTCGCGTCCATCCCTACCTATATTGACTGCAGTGTGCTCTACTAGCACAATCCATTAGCTTATATGCTTGTGAACGGGAAACTAAATTTATTATACGGTTAGTTATAAATGCGAAAGAATATCCGTACAGTAATTACATTTTTGACTCCAGTTGATCTTAACAAAAGTTAAATAGTTGCTTTCATTGTTAACAGCTAAACTTTGATTAAAGCTAGGGATGGACGCGAGACTAAGTCTCGCAAAATAGCCTAAAAGCCTAGTCTCGCAAAAATCCCTATATGGTAATGTTAAAAATGTGTCTAGTCTCTCAAAGCTGTAAATCTGTCTCGCAAAAAAGTAGTCTCGTGTCCATCCCTAATTAAAGTAGAATAAATGTTATGGAATTATCAATGAAAAGCAATTTCCAGGTTTTCATCTCGTACTTGGTTAACATGCCTGGGAGAGTGAGTCGGATATCTTGGAGAACACTTGAATAGATAGCTCAATGTTGAAAAAGGGCAGACATTGCCATCACTCGATTTAACTGACGGTTAAATCGAGGTGGTTGATAGAATTCCCGATCGCGTGTAGCATAGTCAGCTGTGTCTTTTTTTTTTGTTAACTTTGCTGCACCCGATTAACAATTCGCGCGCAATGTCGCTGGTAGATGGAGTTAACCCATTCGTGCCTGGATATTTTTGCGACTTTCTTAGATTTTTGCTAACACAAGCAGTAATTGATCAATTTCTGTAAACTTTTTGAACAAGTATGATTTAAAATCATTATGTATAAAAATTGAAATGTCAACATCCTACTTGGCCATATTAAAATATTTTGTGGAATTGAAGTTCAATACTCGCGAATAAAGGCTAGGAAAAATAACGTTTTGGACTGATAGCGAAAATGTCTTCCCAAAAAAGGGACGCTAGGCATAAATGGGTTAATGAAACTGGCTGTACCCTTCATGCGTTAGAGACATTTGGGTAGTCTATCCATTTGTACTTCTATATCGGTGGTCAAAATAACTTTCTTTTTTTGCACGTTACATCTGGACAAAAGTTAGACTTTTTGAAGTCTATTGATGAAATTAAAAATTTCAATAAATTATTGATTTGATGTTCCCAATTGGGAACACTGTCCTTTTGAAAAGTTAAAAGAAAGGATGTTTAGCCCATCAGCGCCAAAAATTTTTCAGCATATTCTCCAATTTATGCTGAAGCCAGAAGTGATAAATTTCGGACATCTGTGGGTATGAATAATGTATTTAGTTATTTAAAAATACTTAATAAAACAGTGAAATATTAACATTTTACTTTGTGACAGCTGAGAATTTTGTGGAAATTAGATTTTTATCAGATAAATGAAAATAAGAAAATGAATGCTTAAATAATTTTGCGACCGTCTAAAAATAGATCGCTGTGCGTTAATGTGTTAAAACCAGTTTCTAAAATGGAGATATGTAATTGGCCGAGCGGATATGTGGGATATCGGTTTAAAGTTACTAGATTGCCCTTAGAAATCAGAGTATACATTTGCAGATAATCCCATTATAAAATGAATGAGGTGAACAATATTTAATAGATTTTAACATGTTCTTCCACTCGGAAAACTACTCGGAAATATTTCTTCTTTTAAGCGTAACAACATACACTTATAATCTCAACTCGTTAATTATTTGATATATCATGAAGTATGATAAAATCCTCCTGCCAATAATGTTTTCCTTCTGTACATTATTTTGTGTACAATAAATTAAATTGCATTCAAGATAGCTACTGACAGGTATATACAAACATTTCTTTTAAGTGAAAACTGCGAAATAATGTCAAAATATTTCCTGGTTTTATTCTGATAAGTAAATTAGACACTAGGTAATATGTTCAAAATTAAAGTTTCTGGGATCACATGGAATATTTTCACTTTTCAGTACTTTGCTTTCTAATAGTTAGTCTAAATACTGAATGAGTTGTCAGAAACAAGGAGGATAGAACATATTGGGAGACTAAACAAAAACCTTCACCAATGCATAGCGATGTAGCCGAGGGGCGGAGCATAGAGACGAAAACTGGTAGATAGGGAGCTGGCGTTCTCTCCCCCACCCAGGTCTTCCAGAATATTTGAATACACAATCATTATGTGATTTAACTTTGGATCGCACGATTTCTTACGATTATTAAGTTTCTAAATAAGGTAAAAAATATAGTACGTTCATTAAAAAAAATATTTCTTGGAAAATATTTGGTTGTTGTTATTGTGAACACGTATATCTGATTTGTGAGCTTTGCTCGAAGTCAACTTATAAATCCTCGTCAGTAGGACAACACAAGGGGGAATGCCCTCCTTGGAGGTCTTTCTAAAGGTTCTAACCTGTATTTACGCTAAGTTTCGGAGAAAGCAAAGCAAAACTCCGAACTGTTAGGTCGTGGGACGCGCGATGGGACCCGAACCCGAGACCTTCACACTTCGCCCGTTTACCATTTCCAGTGACATGACCACTGTGCCAGGGAGAGGCCTATTTGGCAGTTTTAAACAGTTTAATATAAAAGAAAATAACGTTACAGATCTGACTAAATTAAGAATATCTCTAATCAAAATTAAGAAAAAAATATATAAAGAAGGGTAGCCAGGATATTTTAGCTAAACGTGTTATGTTTTTTACCCGGTCTATATGTAAATCCAAAATTTGAGCATGCAGGCATATTTGTTAGTCTGTCATACCTTTAAAGAAAAAAAAATAAAAAACTGATTAGTGGTCAAAAACTCTGAAAATATATATCACGTTTTGGCATAAAATATGTATCGCGTTTTGGCGTTGCTTGCGTTTGGCAAGCAACGCCAAAACGTGAACGCAACGTGAACGAACTAAAACGTGAACGATAGAACGCAATATTTTGGGTAGTTAGGGTGGAGCAACATTGATAGCGAATGACTTCAAAACTTTTCGGATAGGCAGTCTCCCATCTGTTCAATCTTCCTTGGTCAAAAAGATATTTCACTGAGCTATCGTCCTTGACTCTTGTGAGTTAAAAAATAAGCATAGTTTCGATTAAGTGAATTCCAGTTTAGCATCGCTAGCTTAATCTTTTAGAGCACTAGCCTTTCATACCATCCTCTTACGTTTCAATAGATGATTTACTAATAAATATGTTTGTCATCAATTTTAACCCATTCGTGCCTGGATATTTTTGCGACTTTCTTCGATTTTTGCTAACACCAGAAGTAATTGATAAATTTCAGATGTCAACTTTTTGAACAAGGGATGATTTCATTTATTCGTTATGTATAAAAATTGAAATGTCAACATCCTACTTGCCATATTAAAATATTTTGTGGAATTGAGGTTCAGTACTCGCGAATAAAGGCTAGGAAAAATAAATAACGTTTCCGAATGATAGCGATAATGCCGTCCCAAAAAAGGGATGCTAGGCATAAATGGGTTAAAAACAATTGGTAACCTTTTCGGAAAACCATGGCCGCATTCGTAAACGCTAAACGAGTTGTACTCGTGTGATGTGTTTCTAAGGTTTTCGTAAAGGAAACTGAGTGCATTCACTTTAAAAACTAGAGCGTTCGTACACAAAACTAAGTGCGATTAGTTTCAAACGAAGTAAACTGAGAGCGGATTAGGTTCATTGAGATTGTTGAGAAGATTACTTGCTGCACGCTGTTTTCGTTTAGAAATGGTGTCGTTGTTGTTGTTGTTGGAATATGTATTCGGATTTCTGTGCTTCCTCATGAGTAACAGCTTATAAATCCACGTCAAAGAAAGGACAAACACAAGGGGGGGGGAAATTCCTTGGGGAGGACTTTTCTGGGTATCTAGTGCGTATTCACGTTACATCTCCAGAAAACCGCCCAATACAGATGGCGTCCGTTGTTATGGAAAAGCATGTTATAATTGTTATTGTAAACAATTAGTAACCTTTTCGGAAAACCATGGCCGCATTCGTAAACGCCAAACGAGTTGCACTCATGCGACGTGTTCGTGAAGGAAATTGAGTGCATTCACTTTAAAAACTAGAGCGTTCGTACACAAAACTGAGTGCGATTAGTTTCAAACGAAGTAAACTGAGAACGGATTATGTTCATTGAGATTGTTGAGAAGATTACTTGCTGCACGCTGTTTTCGTTTACAAATGGTGTCGTCGTTGTTGTTGTTGTTGTTGGAACATGTATTCGGATTTGTGTGCTTCCTCATGAGTAACAGCTTATAAATCCACGTCAAAGAAAGGACAAACACAAAGGGGGAAGTCCCTTGGGAAGGACTTTTCTGGGTATCTAGCGCGTATTCATGTTACATCTGCAGAAAACCGCCCAATACAAATGGCGTCCGTTGTTATGGAAAAGTATGTTATTATTGTTATTGTGAACACGTATTTCGGATTTCTGTGCTTGGCTCGAAGCAAGCTTATGGAGTATTTTCTCGTGACGTCACTAAAAATTTTTTTAGGTCAACTCGGATATTAAGGGATACAAAGCCACGTTTCGGACAATGACCATTCTCAAATGAACGAATGTTTGACCAAAAAAAGTTGGTTGCTAAGGTGTGACGTGGTCATAATGACGTAGGTGAAACAGCTCTATAAATCCTCGTCAGTAGGACAACACTAGGGGGATGCCCTCCATGGGGTTCTTTCTAAGGGGTCCTAACCCGTATTTACGCTAAGTTTCGGAGAAAATAATGCAAAACTCCGAACGGTTAGGTCGACGGACGCGCGATAGGACCCGAAACAGGGACCTTCACACTTCGCTCGTCTACCATTTCCAGTGACATAACCACTGTGCCATGGTGAGTCAAGTATGTTATTATGAAAATTATTTTACGTTTTCTGAAGCTGCAAATATTATTTTTTCGAGGAGGAAATTCATGTATGCGTTAAAAACTGCTACGAAGATACATAATTTTTAAACGTAATCATTTTCTTTTATTTTTCATTTTAGTAAATTCAAAAAAGCATGTTTTAGTGTTGAGATTGAAGTTGATTTAAGCCGTTATTAGCGAAATTTGAACTTCCCTTGCTAAATATTTTTGAAAAAATGAAGTTGAAATTTGACTGCCTTACTGATGATAGGTTCTTGTTGGAGTGCACTGAGCACTAGGCCTTTAACTCCAGTATGTAAGATCTTTGTAGGGTATTTTCAGTCTTGTAATGAGTCCCCAAATAGGACGGGTTGAGATGAATATCAGTTAAGTACAGTAAGAAGTGATCCGCATGAAGAGTACGGCCAAAAAGATGTTAAGTATTTAACCTGGGGAAGGTTTTTTTTTAATGCCGCAGTTTGAAGTACGTTATAGTTGAGGATAAAAAATGTCATGGTAAGGAGAGCATTTGGCGAGAACTGCCTTCGGACTTTTGCTGTTAGATTGATCACGAAAGTCGTAATCCGGATGTTCGGCAAGAATGTCGTTATTGATACTGGATATACTATCGTAAAAGTTGACGGCAATTCTGTGGATTGTGTGTTTAATCGGCCCAATGGCCAGGTCATTTGGAGTCTTAGTGTTTCTTAGGAAATGGTTTCCTTTACGGATTTTTCTAAGTATTGTACTTTGTTTAGCAAGTACAATAATTTCTAATTTTAGTACAATAGTTTCTAATTTTAGTAATGTGTGGTTTCCATGTGAGTGACCTGTCCAATGTAATTCCTAGATAAGTGGCAGTGCTTCTCCATGGAACGACGTTGTTGTTTACGTATATGCGAGGAAGGTTATGTTTCCCTGAGAAATGAAAAGCTTGGCATTTATCGGAGTTTAGTTTAATTTGCCAGATTTCGAGAGCGTCAATATGCGCTTGAATGCATCTTGAGAGTACTGTGGGGTGGTGAGCTCTGCAAATAATCGCCGTATCGTCGGCGAACAGAGACGGATTTCTAGGGATATCATTAACGTACAAGTTAAACAGTGTAGGTCCCAGGATTGTTCCTTGGAGAACACCACCATTTATAGGAGTGCGGTTAGAAAGAGTATTGTTTACACGAACCATAAATGTACGGTCAGAAAGATAATTATGAATTAATTGGAATTAGAGAGTCTGGCATGCCGTTTTGTATGAGCTTGTACATGAAGCTTTTATGGTATATTTTGTCAAACGCATTTGATATATCTAGGAGGAGAATCCCGACTTCCTTTTTTTTTCTTTCATTGCTTCAGCGATGTGTTCTGTGACTCTAAGGAGTTGGTGAGTCGTACTGTGTTGTTTTCTAACCCTCTCGTCACCCTGAACCTCATATGAGGCTCCTACTTCAAATACCAATATTTAGAGAGAAAAAAAATGAATTTAGTATTTTTTCTTTCAAAGATATGAATATCATTAATTCATGTAGAAAGTATATGAGGCTCTTAACTAGATGCATAAATCGTGACTAGATTGCAATACTAGTCAATTTAGATCATTTTTTACAGTTTTCGCTTCATTGTTTCAGGAAAAATTAAGAAAATATTTAAGCTTCTTTTTTACCGTTTTTTTTTCTTTTTAAAGTAAGTATAGTTTTTTTCTTATTCCTCAACCTTTACCTAATATGTGCATTCTTTTACATTAATTTTAGCATAAGAAAAGGCTTCGAAAATGCAGGAATTAATATTGGAAAAAGCGACATTAGAAAAAAAAATATTTTTGAATGATTTATAATAGTATTTCAGATGCATTAAACGCTAGACAGATTATTTTTCTCTGATTTTTCATAATTCGGTGACGAGAGGGCTGAATCGAAATTGTTCGGGAATAATAATATTGTTTCGAGTGAGGTGCTCTTGAATGCGGTGGGGCATGGTTATTAGCGAAATTTGAACTTGCCTTGCTAAATACTTTTGAAAAAATGAAGTTGAAATTTCTAAATTTTGATCTGTGCACTTCAATTGTAGCCACTCTTTCTTTTAAAAATCCTGTTGATTTTATATTGAGTATATACTACAATCTATCCTAAGCAAAATTAACGCATTCGCGAATTGTAAACAAGCACGCCTCCTAGGCGACGAATCTAAATAAACTGAAGTTGTTCGTAAAGTCAAAAGAAACTGATAACCACTGACAGCACTAAACACACGCGTTTCAGTTTTCTTACGAAAACTCGTGCAACGAGCTTGTCGTTTACGAATGCACCCCATGGCTTAAAAAATAAAAGACAGTTATATAATTTTGTAGCCATTACGCACTTTCTCGAAATCGAATTTATCGTTCACAAAACGGAAATAAGAAAGTTGACTAATGCTTGCGCATTTTTGCGACCGATGGACTAAATAATCGGTCTCTCAAACTGTGCTCTGCGGAGTACTGAGAATATAGCTAGTGCTCTGCGAAAAATATGTCGCTGACTTAGCCTATAATACACTAGACTCGGTTTTACGTAAATTGCTCCGTGAAATTATACAAAGTGATCCGTCAAACTTCAAGGACTCTCATACTGGGTGCATTCGTAAACGACAAACTTCTAGGTACAATCTAAACTAGGTACAATCTAAATAGCGTTTGTCTAAAGTACAATCTAAATTTTAATTTAATCTAAAATTCTCTGAAATAAAAGAAGTACAGGGAGCTGAGCTCCCATATGCAAGTTAATCCATTACTGGCCTTTGTGTAATGCTCTCCCTTCTTATATTTTTGCACCTCTATTCGGGTAGATTTTAAAAGGGGCTTAACATAGAAACAGGGACTTGGAGAGAAAAAATTTCGGGGGGGGGGGAGGCGTGTCCGAAAGCTAAAAACGCTAGAATTTCTCACAAAATTTCATGAAATTTACTTGACATCCAATAAACAAAAATTCAAATTTTCGGGGGGGGGGGGGCGTGGCAAGACCCCAGGACACCCACCCTGGGTACGTCCCTGCATAGGAAAAAGTCATCAATTTTGTTTTCAGGAAAGATTCAACAAAACTATAAAAAAATTAATATACAGATTTTATGAATAAAATTTATAATTCTGTACATAGGCACCTAATACAGCGGGTGGGGGTAGGGGGTTCACTGTAGGTGTAGTGAATATTTTTATACCATATTGAAATTGTTTGTATTATTTTAGTTTTAGTACTAAAATATGAGAGTCCAAAATGAACTCCCCCCCCCCCCACATCCAATAATAATAATAATATGAACGCCTATCAGAGTTGGATTAAGCCCCTCGGGCCGACATCTGATATAGGTCCCATTTATTTAAATGAAATAACGAAATTTTATGCTAACACTACGAAATATTTACTGGCTCATTACCTCTAAAAAGTGCTGGCCCGGTACATTTTAAACAGTACCACGCCGTTAACTATGCTGTGCATGTTTTAGACACATGGGCGCGACAGGCATTTCGCCATTACTGGCAATGTATTGGCGCATATGCATTTTTCAGGCATTGGTATTCCAGTGACTTTAAACTTACGGCAATGTACTGTGCTCCCGGCATACGGCACTTTGCCAGCACGGAGGGTGCCTTGCCGTCATTTTGCGGGCAGTAGTGTTTTTGCTGGGAATCTCGCTTAAATTCGATGAATTTTGATTTTCTCAAGCTATTTTAAAGCGCAAGTCTAGTATTTGGATTAGGTTTTGAAGGCACTCATAGTGAAAGAAAATTTTCTGCCAATTCTGATTTTTTTACGTAAAAATAAAATAATGATGGACTATATACAGCTGAAATACACAAGTGAGCTGAGATGAAAATATTTTGTAATTTTAACATTCGTAGTTATTCTTCTCCTGAAAGAATAACTTGCAACTCCATGTGTTGCTACAAATTTCTCGCATGCAAAATAAGAGAAATTTTGTGTTCTTGATCTGTCAAATTACTACTGAAATTTAGACTTTCCTTTTATCTAGTTTAATAAAATGTTTTAATGAGTTTGTCTTGTTGTTTTTCATATCTATACAGTTCAATCGGCAAATATTCAGTTTGTAAGCTCCATTAAATACTACTTACAGGTATAACAAACTTAAAATGACTCTACATTTTGAATTGTAAAGCTTTTTATATGCTAAAACGTGGAATACAAAATGCCACATACATTTTTTCACGTCATGTCAAATTTCTGTAAACAAAGGTATATTTTAAAGCAGAGATAACACCTTGACCAGAAACGTATTTCTGTTAGACAAGTTTTACTGAGTAATAGATGGGGGCTATAAATCGAAATTTGTAATTTTCATGCTTTCTCTCAAGACAAAAATTTAGTACTGTAAAAATACATTTCTTAAAAATAATTATCTTAAAACTAATTTTCAGCCTTCAAATAACATTTCACGAAAACTGGAATAAAAAACTGCACTTAAAATATACATATTTAAATAGTATATTTTAAGTGCAGTTAGTCGAAAAACTAAAACACCTCAACAGGTGCCAGTTGATTCAGTTTGTGATAGTTTGATTAAATTCCTCTTACGACCTTCTGATAAATAGTCTAAGAGCCAGCGACCGCCAGACCTTCGTCATAGTATAAAAGATGAAACTTTCTCTGCGCATATCCCCCAACAGAGGTAGGAACAATCGGCCACTATAAAGTTTGGATGATCGTGGCTTTTGCAGGTAACAGGTGGCAAAGGTGTATAAAATTGCAGAAAATTTTCGTCATTTCATAAAGCTTAATTTTTTTTATATGTTCTTCTTCGCAGTACTAGAAATCACTCTATCCCTAGCCAGACACTTTTCCATCGTGGCAACCCCCCGCCAGACAATCTCAAAGTCATGGAAAACGTAATTCTATTACGAGCGCGCTGCAGCATCGTAAGAAAGTTCAGAAGTAGCAGTATAAAATGTGCTTGGCACTTTGTGACAGCTTGACGTACTTCGTCGCGGGAGTTTACGAACACAACAGTTTTCCATGACTCCCGTGACTCCATGACTCCATGACTCCCGATCATCCAAACTTTATAGTGGCCGATTGTTTCTACCTCTGTTGGGGGGTATGCGCAGAGAAAGTTACAGCTTTTATACGATGACGAAGGTCTGGCGGCCGCTGGCTCTTGCTCTAAAATAAATGTATCGCCCAGACAACGAAACTGAATAAATTGAAAGTCGTTCTTAAATTTGAAAGAAACTAAGACCACGAATCACACCTGTTCCCGTTTTGGCAGGAAAACTAGTGGTACGAGTTGGTGAGTTTACGCACACAAGGTTAGAACAGGGTTTCTCAAACTTTTTCTGTGATGGAGCACTTTCAGGGTCTTCGAAATCCGAAGGATCACTTTGAGCAATTTCACGAAGCATTTTGCGTAAAATCGAGTCTGGTGCATTATAGACTTAGTCAGCGACATATTTTCCGCAGATCACTTGCCATCTACTCAGTTTGAGAAACTCTGTTTATTTAGACCATCGGTCGCTAAAATGCGAAAGCATTAGTCAACTTTCTTATTTTCGTTTTGCAAATAGTAATAAATTCGATTTTGAGAAAGTAGATAATGGTTACAGAATTACATAACTATTTTTTACTTTTTGGGCCGTAGTTTTCCGAAAAGGTTGTTGTTGTTGTTAACATGTATATGACCAATGTGTAGCACAGTGGTTAAAGCCACTGACATTGGGAGATGGCTCAAGTGGAGGAACAGGGTTCTGTCCTCTCGCGGGGCCGTCGGTCTAGCGGTCTGGAGTTTTGGGCGGTTTTCTCCAGATGTAACGTGAATACGCGCTAGATACCCAGAAAAGTCCTCCCCCAAGGCATTTGGCCCCCCCCTTGTGTTTGTCCTTTCTTGACGTGGATTTATAAGCGGTTCCTCGTGAACAAGCACACAAATCCGAATACATGTTCCAACAACAACAACAACAACAACAACAACATGTATATCGGATTTGTGTGCTTGGCTGGAAGCCCACTTACAAATGCAGGACACCACAAGGGGGAGGGTGCCCTTCGGGGAAATCTTTCTAAGGGGTCCTAACCTGTACTTACGCTAAGTCCGAAAAGGTTACCAATTGTTTGTAAAACTAATGTCAGAACATAAGAGGATGGCATGAAAAGCTTGTGTTCTAAAGGATTAGCTCTTTAACGGACGATCATTTTTTTTTATCATATTATTCAATTTTTTAAAAATGCCAGCACAGATAAATTAAATTACTGTGATCATTTTGCAAATTACTAATGCGTTTCTCATAAAAAAATAGGCATCAAATATGCAAAATATTTAAACGCTCCTTTGCCACCTTTAAGTATTGTATGGAAACCAAATTTAATAATCTTGAAAGAAAGTAAGGAAAATTCACTGACACTAATGTGTTTCTGTTATTTACACTGAAAATGATAAAATCATGTGGCTACTGAGTGTTAAGTTTTTGAAAGTTGTGGAGCGTTTCAAATATTAGGAGATTTTGAAAGGCTTTGTATTCAGCAAGAAATATGTTCAATTAAAATATATAAAAGTTTAATCTTAGGCTGGGATGCAGACTCTATTGACCGTCATTATAAATCAGTTTATTGACCGATTATAGTTTTATTATTGGTTAAAAAACTTGAACCGTCAATAAAATTGGTTTATAATGACGTTCTATGGCTGCATTCGTAAACGACAAACTCGTTGCACGAATTTTCGTAAGAAAACTGAAACGCGTGTGTTTAGTGCTGTCAGTGGTTATCAGTTTCTTTTGACTTTACGAACAACTTCAGTTTATTTAGATTCATCGCCTAGGAGACCTGCTTGTTTACAATTCGCGAATGCGTTAACTTTGCTTAGGAGAGATTTTAGAATATACTCAATATAAAATCAACAGGATTTTTAAAAGAAAGAGTGGCTATAATTGAAGTGCACAGATCAAAATTTAGAAATTTCAACTTCATTTTATCAAAAGTATTTAGCAAGAGAAGTTTAAATTTCGCTAATAACGGGTTAAATCAACTTCAATCTCAACACTAAAACATGCATTTTTGAATTTACTAAAATGAAAAATACAAGAAAATGATTACCTTTGAAAAATTATGCACCTTCGTAGCATTTTCTAACGTACGCATGAATTTCCTCCTCGAAAAAATAATATTTGCAGCTTTAGGAAACGTAAAATACTTTTCACAACAACATACTTTTCCATAACAACGGACGCCATTTGAAAACAACAACAAAGTGCAGCAAGTGTATCTTCTAAACAACTGACAAAACTTTAGGAGAGATCGGTTTATTTCGTTTGAAACTAATCGCACTCAGTTTTGTATACGAACGCTCTAGTTAAAAAACTGTATGCACTCAGTTTCCTTTACGAACGCCTTAGATGGAAACTCATTGCACGAGTGTATCTCGTTTGGCGTTTGCGAATGCAGCCAATGGGAGCTCTGCATTCCAGCCTTAAGCATACAAGTCTGATGCATAAGTTCAGTGCAACAGCATCGTCATGATCATGTAAATAAAAGGCAATTTTTAAACTGCTTTACGCATTCACTGAAGGGTGTTTTTTAATTATTGGTTGACTTTTGCTGTTCTATTGAAGTGTGTTTTGCTTTTTAAAACGATTTTTACTCATGAATTTCCTATTTTAGACGAATTACAATTATTTTTCAGGGAATTTTAGTGAAATTCACCTCGCAGAGCTGTTGCACGAAAGCCAGTATTTTTCTATTCCGGCGTAGATATTAAAAAAGCTGTAGAGTTTATACACTACAAACAGCAAAATGGACGCCATACTACAATCAGCCGATCGCGTTTTGTTGTGGCTGAACCACGGGCGGCGTATACTTCGCATTTCGTTTACTGCGACGTTCATCGCACTGGGTGTCGCGTGCATTTTGTACCACTTTATTGCTAAAGAAAATAAACATCCGATCTTCGTTATAGGCTGCGGCTTCCTCACGAGCGCAGCTATCTCGTCGAAAGCCTTGAAGGAAATGAAGATGAAATGGGCATTGCTGTTGAACTTTGGGATATCCTTCATCCTTATTGCTGGCGTGGTGCACTCTTACTTAAGTGAAGCCGCTGGAAACTGTCTTTTCGTAGCTGGATTGTTCTGCTGCCTGGTTGTATCCGTGGCTGCACTTTCCAAGCAAAGGATACTCATCAGACACCGACATTTGAACAACGGTCACGCTATCCTTCCCGCCGATGTGGAAATAGCCTAAGTTAATGTTGGAAGATTCGCAAGATTGTTTTAATTCTCAGTCGTAAACGGTTGTGAGTTTAAACAGTTTCTAAGCTTATATGGAGAATAGAATTACGGTAATGTTTGTTGGCTATGTTAAAATAACACTACTGAAAACAGTTGAAGTTTATTGATATCCAACACCAGAGATGAAAATGCGACGCTTTGATGTTAATCATGAATTTTCAAAACTTGATTCTATCCTCAGTGGCATGGCAACTTAAAGATAGAAGCTTATATATGCAAATTTTTCAAATGTTTCGTCTAAATCTCTTAATTTGGATCACTTTTGATCTTTTCAAGCTATTTTAATGCACAATTATTGTATTTGGACTAGATTTTCAAGAAACTCCACAGTGAAAGTAATTTTTATCCATTTTTTACATAAGACTACAATAATGATGAGCTCTATACAACTGGAATTTACACAAGCGAGATAATTTGCTCAAAAGAAGATATTTTGTAATTTTAATCTTTTAGTAATTATTTATCTACTGAAAGAACAACTTTAACTCCATGTATTGCTACCAATTTCTCACATGCAAAAAAAGTGAAGTCTAATGTTCCTGTTGTGTCATTATTACTGAAAAAACTTTGGACTTTCATTTTATCTAGCTTAATAAAAATAAAAATGAGGTTTTTTTTTATTATTTTTCACACCTATGTAATTTAATCAGCCAATATTCAGTTTGAAAGTTCCATTAAATACTGGTCAAACGTATAACAAACTTAAAATGACTCCGTATGTCCAAATTTTGAATTATAAAAATATTTATACGCTAAAACGTAGAATAGAAAAATCCACACACATTGTTTCCGCTTAAAATGAAATTTCTGTTAAATAGTTATATTTTAAAATAGAGATTAGGCCTATGACCAGAAACTTATTTCCATTAGACAGGTTTTACCGAGTACTAGAATTATCTTTTACATCAAAATACGTAATTCTCATACTATTTCTTCTAGTGAAAATTTTCATACTAAAAATATATTCATTTAGAAAAGTTATAATTTTAGAACTAACTTTCAACATTCAAATAACATTTTATTAAAACTGACACATTTAAACAGTACATTTTAAATTAATTTCAATAATTTCATTCAGAAATCTAATTTTTTTTTAAAATTAGAATTTTTGTTCGTAAACGAAATCCTCAAAGATTTATTTAACTTCAAATTATCATACAGATGATATTTTAAATATTTTTTTGAATATAACAGTCCTGTTTTGTATTTGACATTTTGTTATTCACTTCAGTGTATGATATAGTTAAAACTTTTTGCAAATGTATCGGATGTTAACTTTTTAAAATATACTCCAAAATTTTGGATTTTGAGTAAAAAACAACAAAATAAAAATTTTAAGAAATCCTCTAAGTACAATATTTCTTCATATGTAATTTAATACTTAAGGATATTTTGAAATAATATTTATTAAAAAAATCTTTTTGCTTATAAACTAGATCATTTCATTTTACACAAAATTTAATCTTTTGAAAATGCAAGATTTTGTGATATTCTTACGCCTTGAGGCATGACAAAGGTATACATACAAAGCCTTTTTCTCTAGGAAATCCAATCTCAATTTCGTTCGTTTTATATTCATTGCATTTTAAGTTTGAAGACGTTTGGTGATTTTTTGTAAATGCTTGATATTACAAGCCACTAAATATTGATTTTTCTCGGAATATTCAACTTTATTGTAAATGAATAACAAAGTTGGATCATAAAAAAAAAAAAGCTCCCTGAAACAAATGACAACTGAAAGCGAAAACGCGTCTACGGTGTACGAAGTGCATAGTGCTAAAAAAAAAAAATCATATAAGGGTCTTTTAAATCTAATAAGATGCACCGATGAAAGGAAAATAGTTTTATTTCGGTAAGGGTATAGAGACCGGTATTCTTGTGTTAAGGAGGATTAAGAATTCAAAAAATTTTATAAATTTCATTTGAAACCTTGGTTACTTCTGAGCATTTTGACCCCAATTTAATGGAATAAATCCAATTAGACACGGAGATACAATTAAAAACGTTTAATGAAAACTTTGTATTTGAATGCAATAAGGTAACTTTAAAATGTTTTCTCAGAACGCATTTTTATGAACTATCCGTACGATAACAAAATTTCCATGATTCTTATCTTCACCAAATTTTGTATAGTTACTGGTATCGGTATCTGGAGAATGAATTAATATTAAAAGTGAGAGATAAAAACTAAAATTTTAACAGAAATATAAGGGTAAAGTACGATTTTTTTCAAATTTTAATTTAAAATAAAATTTTTAAAATCTTAATTTAAAAAATTTTCTTAAATATTAATTCATTCTCTAGATACCGATACCAGTAACTATACAAAATTTTGTGAAGATAAGAATCATGGAAATTTTATTATCGTACGGATAGTTTATAAAAATGCGTTTTGAGAAAAAAAATTAAAGTTGCCTTATTGCGTTCAAATATAAAGCTTTCACAAAACGTTTTTAGGTGTATCTCCGGTTCTAGTTTGATTTATTGCATGAAATCGGGGTCTAAATGCTCAGAAGTAACCAAGGTTTTAAAAGAAATTAAAATTGAAAATTGAAAGAAATTAAAATTGAAAATTTTTTGAATTCTTAATTCTCTTATGACCCCTTGTGTTAAGTTTGTGATAGAAATTAGACGCACCTGTAAGAATGCAACCAGTGCTACAGATGTTCTTGAACATCCAGCTTTTAACCCATTTATGCCTAGTGTCCCTTTTTTGGGACGGCATTTTCGCTATTATTCGAGAACGTTATTTATTTTTCCTAGCCTTTATTCATGAGTATTGAGCCTCAACTCTACAAAATATTTTAACATGACCAAGTAAGATGATGATTTTTCGATTTTTATGCATAATGATTTTAAAAGAAATCATCCCTTGTTAAAGAAGTTGACATCAGAAATATATCTATTATTTCTGTTATCAGTAAAAATCGGAGAAAGTCGCAAAAATATCCAGGCACAAATGGGTTAAACTGGAACTAGTTGACCTTTGCTCTTAACAATCAATCAAGTTACTTGAAAAACTAAATAATCTAACACAGGATCCGGTTAATTTAGTTTTCGTCTTTTAGTTTTCGGTTCCTTTTGTTCCATAGATATAGAGCTCTTTCCCTTACGTCATTATCACTACGTCACACCTTAGCAAACCACTTTTTTTGGTCAAACATTCGTTCATTTGCGAATGGTCATTGGCCGAAAACGTGGCTTTGTACCCCTAAATATCCGAGTTGACCAAAGATATTTCAGTGACGTCACGCGAAAATATTCTATAGGAATCCCTAGATTGAGCAAAACGGCAGAAAGCTTATTACCGCCAAACGGTAGCCACACTGGTGGCATGCGCAAGCGCAGAATGACAGTAAATTATAATGGAAGTTTCAATTATTTTAGGACAATCTGTATTTTTAAAAGTACACAAATCGAAATATTTTCCCTCGAACTTAGTTATTTTTCTAAAGTAACAGAATGAATGTTCTATTTTACATTGACGGTAGCCATCATAGTGTCAGAAATAGGGTGCGTGTTTGGCATCAAAAAGTACACGATCAGGAACACTGGATGGCCCCACCAGTAGCATAGTGCATTGCGCAGTGAACTGGGAGACGGAGGGTGCCTGGTTCGTAACCAGGTCGCCTCCGACGACCTAACCGTTCGGAGTTTTCCGCGGTTTTCTCCGAAACAGCGTAAATACGGGTTAGGACTCCTTAGAAATTCCCCTACGAAGGGCACCTCCTCTTGTGTTGTCCAGCTGACGAGGATTTATAAGCGAGTTTCAGGCCAAGCACACAAATCCGAAAATGCATATTACACAAACAAACAAAGATTGGATGCGCGATCTAGGTTTTCCTAAATCTATGTTTCGTTCTGATAGGACGTTTCGTGATTAGCAGACGGATCACCTAGACAACGAAACTGAACAAACTGAAGTCATTCTTAAAGTCGAAAGAAACGAAGAACCACCATTAAACCTGTTCTAGTTTTTGCACAAAAAACTAGTAGCACGAGTTGTTGAGTGTACGGACAATCCCATCGACATTATCCAAAACGCGAAGAAATTGGTTAGCGTGAAAAGGGCACTTCATGCATTTTGGAATAATCCCAAATAGAAAAAAAAAAGTATCTGGTGCAACAGAACTTGTGTGAGTTACAGATGGCGGCGAGAGAAACTGGCAATCATGCAATCTGATTGGTCAAAACTTCGGAATCTAAAGTTGCTTCCTCAACAAATGAATTGCAAGATATTTTTCTCGTAAAGCCGGGCTTGTTTATGAAAAATTCGCCACCATTAAGGCCCGAATAACTTGTCATTTATTATTCGGCAGGTGCGAATTAGGAAAAGCAGCTGCGAAGGCTTGCGTACCTGTTTCTGCCGTCCTCCTGCGAGCGGTAAGGTCTCGGGTTCGAGTTCCTTTAGCCGATGGTTATCACTTTCCTCACCCTCAATAAGTTCGTTATGTTACTTCTCTTGTGTTATTCTGTACTTGTCAATGATTGTTAAAATTGTACGTTAAGATAAAGATTGCTTCGCTAACAATTGAGATAAAAGGCCGGAAAAGAACCATAAGACTCTATTCTGCCTCGTTCATTTAAGCGAACGTTTGGATTTGTGACGCAATTCGAAACGTATGCTAATGTACACATTCGGTAGGAAGAATCAGCACCTAAAACTCTACCGTACCTCGCAGAATATCAAGATATGTTAGTAGGTGGCGAATGACGTCAATTTGATGTCACAGATTCGACAGTAGCGCTTAAACGAACGTGGCAGAATAGACCCCCAGATCTCCAGAACTCTTTCCTATTTGCAAAATTATCAGGCACGAATTCTTGCACAACTAAGCATAACTTCAGGTTTGAGTTATTAAGCTCGTGGTGTATGAAAGAAATCGAAGATAGTTGGTAGCAGACGACGATTTTGGCACAAAATCCTCACTCAGAAGGTTGTCGAGTGTAAGTTTACTAAGTAAACTTAAAATTTATATTTTTCAGTTGTATGGTATAAATATTCTTTCATTCCGTATAGACTATATTTAAATTTTTTAAGTGTTATAAAGGAATACACTTCAGTGAATGTCAAATAAATCTTCTGTATTTTATGCGCCTTAATCAAATGGAATGTGCCTCTACCTGTGCATTAAAAAGTCAAAGATTTCTGAAAATTAGCTTCGTAATATAACACTGTCAATTGTAAGCCAGTAGAGTGTTATTTCTAAAGAGCTTTTATAATGTTTTTTTTACGTGCTTAGTAAAAGCGAATTATCCACATTTGAACTGAATTAAACTAATCGTCGGCTATTTTGAATACTGGTGTAAAATTTTGTCTATTCTTGGACAAAGGTTACTTTAATTTATAATATTTATCTAAACAAAGGGAATTTTTGTTGGCCTTAGCTTCTATCAAAAGTTTTTCGATTATGTCATAAGTAGGCATTTAATTGCTGTGACTGTAGAAAGGTAGGGCTTATGTCATCTGAATTTACGTTTTACCCCCGATGATATATTTTCCCCGGAATTGACAATGAACTATCAATTCGATATTTTCAAGACTTTCTTTAATTTATAAACTTTGGAGAGAAATGTTAGTCTTCGGAACAGGTTATAATAAAAAGCTTACTACGTCTTATCGTAAAAGATATCGCCAATTTTTGATACTCAGTCTTCTCTGAATTTGCTCATGATTTGGGTCATTTATAAAAATAGAGGTAAGAGGTGGTTCAGCTACGCGTTAACATTTATTACTTCTTTGAAAGAATATTAAATTGAAATTTGAAGACTTATTTTCATTGCTCAACCAGCGCGTCTCCTTCTCGTATCGTTGAATGTATATTTGTGCCTTTTGTGGTGCAACTGTTGAATGAGAGAACGACTGTTCACGACTTGATGCGTAATGATCTTTTGAACGTGATTTATATATAAGGCCTAAACCAAGGAGATGAATAGCATAGGGAATTTTGTAGAAATAACCCACTATTGTTTTCTTGAAAGCGAAATGAAAGTTTGAATAAAAGACTGAAATCGGAATTGAACAGATTTACTAAACAGCTCGAGTAAAGTAGAATTGCAGCAAGTGCCCATCTTGGCGTATCCATTCTTCTCAGATAAGAACATTTGTGTTTGTGGTAGTTTCGCCTTTCCGTAACTGGCAGTACTACCTGCGCCCCCAAAAGGGTTTTACTATTGCTCTGAAATGACTCTGCATTTTGTGGTGCTAATTTTTCACAATCTGAATCTCTAAATTGCGTTATAAGGAATTGCTGAGCATTTTCATAAAATTCAGTGTTCTTTTTCCAAGAACGAGTTGGGGGGGGGGGGGGGGGAGGGGAGATTGTTGAACCAAAGCCGTACCCAGGGGGTCCGGTCTTCCTCCCGAAATTTATAATTTTGTTAACAAAATAATTTTTGTGAAAAATTCAGCCTTCTTCAGTTCGGTCCCCCCTCTGAAATTTTTGGACCCTCCGCGAAAATTTTTTTGTGGGTACGGCCCCGAGTAGAACGTACTTTCGCCTCTATTTAGATGAAATCGAAGACTTTACACAAGCGTAAAAGTTTAGAAACCGTAAAAAACTTTCGGATACTTTTCTTCTGACCCGTACTAATAGTTTTCCTTGCATTTTCAGGAAAAGGTTAAACATCTTGCAGATATCCATTTGAGCTACGTCATATATCCCATTATCTACTTCAGGAAGGCCGTAGCAACAGACTGCTTATCAAGGAAGTGTATAATTTGGAATTTGCACTAGTTTTTTTCAACAGTTTCAATGGATTGCTTGAGGCGACGTGCGAGAGCGCTGCGACAACTATGTTGGATGCCACCTGAAGATCAAGAACGCCTTCAGAATACCTTCATGTACATTTACATTTCGAGTTTCTCATTCAGCTTCCTTAATTACATGTTAACTGGAAGAGGAGGCACGTTCTTCGGAATGGGTTCCATCGGCCTCCTTTATTCAGGCTTCGTGTATTATGCCGATCGGGTTATGAAGTTGGCCTGGGCTTTGTGGCTGCATTTAGGAGTACTATTGGTATTGTCTGGTGTTGTCTTGAGCGAAATTTTGGTGATTGGAGATGCCTTTATTTTTGTCGGACTGTTCATCATACTGGTCGTTTGGATTGCTCCTTGTTTTGGCTATAGGATATTAAACAGGAGGCGACCTGATCACAATGGACATGCTATTGTTTATCAGTTCGATTTGGAGCCAGTTTAAATGACTCACGAAAACACTAACGAAGTCACTTTACGAGCAAAATTTTTGTATCTTTATAGTGCTGAATGAATGAATGTGGCGATTGTTAAGTTATACACATAGTAATATTTTAAAACTCTTGACAAATTGGTTTAAATAATGCTGTCAAATGTTACGTTTTCGCATTTGAATGACATGAAACCCTGGTGTTCTTAAATTTTGGCAACTAGATTGAACTGTCAAATGATGAATCTTGAATCTTTTACGTATTGTATAATAGTATCTTAAAGGTTAAACTTATGAACCCTTTTATCTAATTTTAACTACCATTTTATCCAATTTTAACCAAGAATGTCAATGCTATGAGACTAGCTACAATAGAAATTTAAGTCTACTAAACGTTAAATACTTCTAAGCGTTGTCTTCATTTCGGTGAATTATGTTTCAAAGTAAGCAAAACAAGAGTTCTTTATTTAAGGATCAGGTAGAGATAAAATTAAACTGGATATAAATTACTTTCATTGATATTACAACATGACAAACCATTATGTAAAGACATATAATTTGACAATGACTGTTTTTTCTGAAATGCTTGTTGATTTAATTTCTAATATCATTTTAATAAAAAAATTTAAGCGCTGATTACTTGTTTAATGTGTATTTCTGCCTTTCAGAGTAAAATTTTTAACACCAGCAAAAACGATTTCTTTTTTCACTTACAGCTGCCAGGATACCTCATAAGAGTTGAAACAAATTGTTGCATTTTACCTACTTTAGGTTGGTTTGTAAAGTTGGAACATAATGACTCCCAGACTAAGCTGAATAATTGGCTATGAGCACTTACTTTAAATCTGTTCAAAATACCATTTGGTTAAGCGTTGTCTTGCCTATAATGGGCACCCGATACAGCACAAGACAATTTGAACTCTGGTACCTTCAAACTAACATGTATAATTAAAAAAAACCCTGAACTTGAATAACTTGCAGTAACGATTGCAATAGCTTATAATGGCCAATGTTTAAAGTACTACGACAGTTCTACAGCTGGTGTAAAGCATTTCTTTGAATTTTGGACATCGAACGTCAGGTAAAGATTTGAAATTCAGTGTCTACATGTTAATTGTCAAACTCAATTGGTGTAAATTGAGAAATTTGTTGATATAAACTGTAGTGTTTTAAAGTTAGATTTTTAGAGAAAGATCTGGGGAAATAGTAGGTCCCAGTTAAGACATTCGATGTCCTCTATAGTCAGCATTGATATAAATATAACGAGTAGGTAATTTGCTTTCTAGATTATTTACTAAAAACGTTTCTGGGGCGGGGGAATTGATTGGTCTTTTGACGATTGAAACTCTTTATTTTAACTAATATTTTATGGTAAATTATCCTAACGAATTTCAGCTGTACTGAAAGATAACGTGGATAAAAACGCATATTGGCAATTAATGGTTCATGCCTTTAACTTAGAGATGCGATAATATTATCAATTGGGTGTTCCAGGCATTTTTCAACATTGGGGTCACATTAAACGCTTGTCTCACCATTTAAAAGAAGTACTTGCTGTTTGCGATAATTTATTCATTACGTAATACGTTGTCCTAGCAGTATGTAGAGTATATTTTATTGTACTTTGGAGTAGATTTAAAAAGAAAGGATTGGTTCTCTGTATTACTATTCTTAATTTTTTTTCAAAATTAACTAATATACGAAAAATATTCTGGAAGAATTTTATACCAAGATCTATAAATAAAATAAGCATTCACTAAAATATTAACCCTCCTGCTAAGCAGTTGTTAAATTCTTTGCGGAAAGACAGTTTTATTTTTAGATGATATGGTTATAAACGGAAAAAGAAAATTATTCAGATAACAGCTTATTTTGCCTTCCCCTTACCAACCTAACTTACTGAAACAGAATTGGTCTGTCTTCGTCATTAGGAATATTTCTTGGAATGGCGATTAGTGCAGAGAATCTAGCGAAATTCCTGATCAAGACCTTAGAAACTCACTTTTAGAAAGACCAGCTTAAACTCAGGTTTAATGGAATTATTTTGCGATGGGTGGAAATTGTACTTTTTCTCATTTGTCTTTGTCTTAGAGAGGATGGATATTTTTTGAAACGGAATAAATTATTTTAAAAATGCATATATTACGTTAAAGGGTGAATTAATCAATGTATATATTCGTAATTATAAAAAATTAATCTATTATTTTTGCATTATTTTTTAAGCATAAAATATATTGGTTAAACTTTAAAATGAAAAATCATCAAAAGACAAGGTATAAGAGAAAAAGTACAAAAATTAAAATAGCAGACCGGCTCGGCATGTATGAGATGACGTTATCAGTGCTAGAGATTGGAAAAATATGCTCTGTTTATACAGAGAAATGAAGGTAGTGTTTACGAAGGCCAAAAGGAAAGCAAAGATCTCTGCTTAAATTTTGCATCTTTAAGTGACATTAAATAATTTTAATTTTTTAATAATCGGGTGTCGCATATCAAATATTCGTTTTTTTTAGGCTAGCATTTCATTAAAAACGTTGAAAGGCTTAATAGCTGGTAATTTGTCAAAACTGTCAGCATTCTTACCATAAGTGTTGAATGCCACATTTCAATTTCATTACATCACTTAATTATGCTTATTAAAAAAGTAAAACTAATTGGTTGTTCCCACGAACCTTGCATTTACATTCCAGATGAATTTAAGATAATTGATGCTTTGTGTGTTCGTATTTTGGGTATGATAGTATTTTTTGTATCTCTTTATTTTGTCTCTTAAGTTGAGATGAATATGATTGAGAATGAAAACGGGATGCCGATTTCGGTGATTTCACAATGAAAATTTCAATCAGACTTGTGCCAAAAAATAAATTAATGGATTAAACTTGAGATTGCTTGTGAAATGAAATCGTGTATCTTGGCAAGTTCTTAAAAATCCGGCTGCGAGATATCTTGATCAGTTTTCACATAAATAATTAGAAGCAAAGGTATTCACTCCGATATTGTTTGGTAAGTATGTTGGAAATGTAGGTAATATCACAAGCTTTAAAATTTTACAGTTATGTTTAATAAATATTTCACAGGTACATAAAATAAGCTTAATAAATATGATTTGTACAGGAAAATATCACATCAAAAGTGTTAAATTAAATCCAACACTTCATCCATTCGATTTAGCACGACACAGTTATTAGTGTTTGATCATCCTGATGACTGCTCTCTAGCCCAGGAGGCAAACTGCACTTGTACTACCTAAAATTTTTCATTGATAACTTTGTTCATTCATATTACTAGAATTTGAATTGTAAGAAAATTTAATCAAATGATCTGGCAAAACTCTCGGCAATCTATTACACGTTGAGGAACACTAAATTCTCTATCGTACCAGTAACAGAATTTTCAATGGCAGTAATTATTTATAACCACCAGTGTAGATATGTTTCTCTATTCATCAAATTTAAATTACTGAAATTTTCGATGAGCCATGAAAATTTGCTGCGGACTATTCTGTGGTCCGAAAGCTATGTTTGTAGACCGCTGACCCACCGAATAGCCGTGGAATCAAGATGAGGTCAAAATCCTCGTGCTTCTTTCTGATTAATAAGGACCAGTCATGTGCTATTTGCTACTTATGGACGCAGTGTTACATTGAAGAATGCTTCAACACTGAAAATCCCAAGTAGTTACGTCACTAAGTTGTTTTCCGTGAAGATGCTTAGGTGAAGCACAACTTCCTCCAAGAACCACAGGCTTCTCCTTGATCAACCATCTCATAAGACAATCGCATTTCAAGGGGTTACCTACGTAAGGAAAAACAAATATTTATGCTTATTAACTGTTCATCAAAATTAGGGATAGTATTAAGGGAATAATTGTATAAACGTTTTAAATACAGGGTGATTATGATTAAAGTTCCACTTTAAAATGATCAGAAAAGGAAAACTACTGGACCAAATGTTATCAAACTTGGTAATTGTGTAAAGCTCAAAAATTCAACACCAAGGGCAAGGACGTATTTAAGGCGGGGACCAGGAGTCCAACCCTCCCATGAAAAACATTTTGGAGGGGATCCAAACGGTAAAAAGGCAGTATTTTTCTCAAACGGACACTATCATTATCATTTTAGTAACAAAAATCAAAATATAGAGGAAAGGAGGGGAGTCGGACCTCTGACCCCCCCCCTTAAATACGTCCTTCCCGCATGGTATTGAATTTTTGAACTTTTTTGGGCGGATAATAAATTACATGACCACCTGTTACACAATTACCAAGCCTGATAACATTTGGTCCAGTAGTTCTCCTTTTCTGATCGTTTTAAAGTGGAACTTTAATTATAATCGCCCTGTATATCCCGCTAATTTTCAAAAATGAAAATTGTTAAAGTAAAAATGTATTGATAGCCTGGAATTTACATAATCTCATCCATAAATAATTTTGAAAATTTCTGACACCCGTTTCGGATGTATGAAAATTTAAATTTATTCAGTCGGTCAAAAAATACGCATTCTGATTCCCTACAACCTGTAAAACCTATAGGGAGGTTGGGTTAATCAAAGACTAATCGAAACAATATAGCAAAGGGGTGATTCAAACATCGTTAAAAAATACGTTCCGATATTTAACTGAAAACATCGCGCTCATTAAGCTGCAACCAAAATGTTGGGGAAAATAGTGCTACGTTTTACCAGTTTAGTGTCTTACATTACCTAGTTAGAATAACCTGAATTTCAGTTTATTTTTTTTCTCTCCAATTTTAGAATTTGATATTAAGCCGAAATTGTTCCGAGAGGTTAAACCAGAATACAGAACCTGCATTAAAATGTACACCATATAACTTCGTAGGCTTCCTGTACTGCATATAAATGCCCGTCACCTTATAGTGGATACGAGTTAAATATTAACTTTCATACTCATATATTTTGTAAAAGAACGTTTCTATTGGAGATTATGGGACAAAAACTCGCTCCATTTGTGTGAAATTCAAAACAAAGAAATTACCTTCAAATTTCACGTATGCAAAACTTCTAAATATTTTATTCAAAGCTGACTGCGGTAAGGTGGACAGCAAATTATTTTTCATACTTAGTGTTTGCAGCCTCGGCATGTCGGCAAAAAGATCTTGAGGTATGTAGGAGATTTTGTTATCACTGTAATAAAATAACAACTTAGCTAAAATGAACATTCGTGAAAATTGCATAATTAATAAAGATAAGCTTAAGCATGCAAATAAAATGAAAAGCTTACAAGTGACAAAAGTAATATTTTACTATACTGGTATAAATTACCAGTAATCAGTGCTGTACCTTAGTACTGTACAAATAACAATAATCTATACTATACCATAGTTCTGTAACAATAATAGTAATCAGTACTATGCCAGTAATAGGCACTATACCAATAACAGTTATCAGTACAATACCATTGTACTGTACCAATAAGAGTAATCAGTACTATACCTTAGCACTGTGCCAATAACAGTAATTAGTACTATATCATAGTGCTGAACCAATAATAGTAATCAGTACTATACCAGTAATAAGTACTATACCATAACAGTAATAAGTACTATACCATAACAGTAATCAGCACGGTCCCAATAACAGTAATCGGTACAATAGCATGATATAGCTGTAAATTAGAAGTAATCAGTACTATAACCAGTCAGTTTAGATAGTCGTTTGAGACGAGTGCAAAGGAAATAAGTATAAAAGCCTTTATTTTAAAGGGAGTCTCCTGGATGAGTGTACACATTTGAATAAATTGCCCGTAAAAAGCACTACTTATTTCGGCGCCTATTTGAATAAGCGACTTTGTTTCCTAATCGTCGGACATATTTCAGGCTACTTGGTCAATCTTTAGCGAATTGCAAAAATTTTTAAAAGTCCACCTGGTTGCTATCATGCTTTCAAATGAGTACCAGAGCAAAAGAATACAGTTAAAAAGAGTAAATTTTTAAGAGGAAAAACAGAGTAAATTAATCAAACTAGTTTAAACGGAAATTTTTCTTTTTTTGTACGAGGGAAAAAAAGGACTTCTTTTTAAGAATTCGTTTTTTTTAATTTTATGTACAATCGGTTTTAATCCTTTCCTATAGAAAAAGCTAATGGAAAGATTTAAGCGTGTTCGTTTTCTAAGAGGAAAATATAGACTAAAACGTGAGAAAATTGGGGACTTGTAGATCCCACAAAAAAAGAGTGATTTATAGAGTTGTAAATGAATTGAATGGGCATGTCTCTTTCCCCCGAGATAGATTAACTGTTTCACACACATTCCTAAGTTAGTTAATTAATTTTCTCAAATTTCTTTAAAAAAAGAAAGAAAAAAGTGTAAAATTTCAAACTATGTAAACTCGAGGAGCCATTTAGAATCGCAACAAACTGCGATTTTCACACAAGACAATACATTTTGTGGCAGAGTTTATAAATCTCACGAAATATTGAATTTATGACGTCACGCTTTTGAATGCTATAAAAGAAATACCGGTTTGTTCAGTTAGCTCATTCAATTTAAGTATTAAGAGAAGTTGAAAACTTTAAATCCTTCAAAAAATCGAAAAAAGTATTGCATTTTTCAAAAAACTTAATTTTTCGCAATCATATGCTTCAAACCACATGAAAATGTTTCTATTAGAACGCGAGTAGCAAAAGGAAATATGGATGCAATGGAATTTAAAGAAGGGATTTAAAACTTAAAACGCGTTTTCCTCAAAACTGCATTTTTGAAACTTGATTGTAAAAAAAAAAAACTTATGCAGGTATTATCTTGAAACTTGTTGGGTAAGTACGTGGTATTAATGTTTATAACCTACACTTGTTTTTTCATGTATTTTTATTCATCTATTATTAAAAAAATCATTATGTTATGAAAAGTAGAGTTTTTCATTTTCTTTTTTTATTGAACACTGAGGGGAGAAAAATTGTAAATTAAAAAAATATATAAGTGTATGGTTATTGCCTACTGTATTGTGCTGATAAAAATGTGAATATTTTAACTGTGCATTAATATTTCGTTCTGTAAGTTTGCGCACAGTAGCTAAGTATCAAATCTTGATAATGGAAAAAGCTATAAATATTTGTCATAAATAAATTTCTTACTTTCTGATAAATATGGTAGTGCATATATACATTTGTTAACACTAAAAGAATCGCATATAAAATTTTATGCAGATTGTTCAATCAGGCGCGCACACAGGATTTTTGGCTGGGGGGGGGGGGGGGGGTCAAACTTTTACAGTTTGGGGGGGGGATCCAACTTTTACAGTTTGGGGGGGTCCAACTTTTAGGGATGTTCCAGATTGGCAAAAATCAGTGATGAAAGAACTCGTTTTCATTAGATGGAATTCATCAAAACTCGTCCCATCCAGCTCCCTAAGAATACACTACACAATACAATAGGAAACAAAATAATAGTTGTACAGTTTTGAGAACAAGATGGTGTTTTATGTTCGCTTTCAGTTCGTTTTTAAAAAGTAGTGGAAAGCGAGAAAAAAAAATTCTTTTTTTATTTATTAGAACTGAAACTATTGCTACCTTTTTTTTTGGAATCATTTTATTTACTATAGATATAGGGCAATAATCAATCGAAAAAAAAATCAAAGCCGACTGGGGGGGGGGTCCAGACCCCCTGGACAACCCCCCCTTGTATGCGCCACTGTGTTCAATAAATGAAGATGTAGCAAAGCTATGAAAATAGGTCAAATTGCAGCTCTTTTCAGTTACCCAAAGGTTGCAACTTCCCTTAATAAAGATATGTGATAGGCATTATTTAGAAAAATGTACGGCATAGAATTTAACACACTTGAAATATAAAGCCATAACGTTGAATGGTCGTGGAAAAATATCTCTTGAGAGTGTTGTCAGCTCACCAGAATCAACAGCAATTCTATTCAAATTTACAAATTCTGCTAAAGCACCTGCAATAAAACAATGGAAACTGTACAAAAACACCAATATTAACATAACATATATTGACAACAGATGTCGCACTATAAAACGTTCATTCACACATTTCAGCACACCAAAACGCAGTAGAACAATTGCAGTTAAACTTCTCGGGAGCGGACAACCTCCGTTCCACGAAAAAACGGCCGTTAAAAGGGGTAGTCGGTTAAAGACGTATAAACATATGGCAGCCAAAAAAAAAATATATCGTTTTGTTATTTATGAAATCCAATAATAATAATAAATACGTATACAAACATATTTTTAAAATTTAAATTTTAATAAAATATTTAGAAATTTCAGATTGTTTCATTCTTTTTTCTCTATCGGAGAGAGCTTATCTCACTGCTTCATTTTTTAAGTCTGACAAAAGATCATTTATCCTGATACTCTTCATACATTCTGAATTTTCCTTAATAAAATCTATTTGCTTTAAAATCTGCTTTTTGCGTTTTCCCACAGCCAAAAGTAACGGATAACTTTTAAGAATTTCCTTTTTCGCTTGAGTCGATTATATCAATGCGATGCTTCGATATGTCTTTTCTCTGACCTACAAGATTTATATGTGATGTGTGCGCGTACTTGCACCTACTGTTCATTTGCAGAAGAGCGATTGGATTAGAACACGGTTTTTGTTCACTTTACTTCCGGAAAAATGCAAGAAAATTTTCGCACAGGGAACCGGCAGTGGTCGCTTATAGAGGATTATGTGTTCTCTTCTAGAGGCTCTTTTAAGATAGGGTAAAAAATCGGTGCCCTAAAAATTGGTCGTTGGTGGAGGGGATCGCTCAATCGAGGTGGTCGCTCATAGAGGTTTCACTGCTTATCTTAAAACAAGACTGGAACTCGCACGGGATTGGGTCAAATAAATTATTTACAAAGTCCGAAAATTTACTAAATTACAACTCCAATTTTTGAATGTAACACAGATATACCTGGTTTAATACTCCTTGTTTTGGTTGAGTGCAGAGTCAGCTGCTGGAGACTTTCAGGCACAAATTGGTTGAATTTCTCATCAAGCGTCTTGACAATGCTATGATATATGTTTAAAATTCTAAGACGGGACATATATTTCAAAAGATTCCATGAAATTCCCCTATGGAAAAGGAAAGACAGTCTGGCAAGTTAATAACAGGTATCAGAATAGATTATATTTACGTACATTTGATGTATTCATATACTCAAGAAAATACGCTTGTACAGTTCGTACGCAAAAAGAAACATTCAGATTCACGCAGAACCATATTAGAAATCATAATACGATTTTAGTTACCTAAAAAGTTATTAACTTTTATTTTGCTTATAACACAAGCATTATTAGTATTTTTCTTTTATGAATAAACCCACTGCAATTTACGACTGTTATTTCACAACAGTAGTTTTTGAATTTTAAGGTACTTGTTATTAAGGAGGGGGATGTCCTACCATTTTTTCGTAACTCAAAATTTCGCCTAGTCGAAAGTACTGAAGCTAACAATACAAAATTCAGCATGTATCTCTGAGTTTTTTAATGTAGGTGCTAGAATAGATAGCATTTTCCGAAATTCATAACCTACAGGAGTAACGGGGGGGGGGGGCTAGTATGTTCTTTCCGTCTACCTCTCTATCTCAAAAAAAAAACGACATTCATAAAATTCTTGGTGTAAAATACAAGATTCACGAATACTTAAAAATTAATTTTACGACATTTCCCAATTCGTTCTCCAAAGAGAATAGAAGATCACCTATCCTTATTTTACATCTTTCTTGAAAGAGGGAAAAAAGCATTATCGACATAAAATTCTTGCTTTAAAATGTAAAATATACTAGGTCCACATGACCTATCGCGCATGCAATGTTGAGCTGAGCGAATTTCGGCCACCTATCTCTATCTCAAGTTGAATTAACTCTAATGGTCGCTCGCTTAGCTTACACCTCTATCTCCCTCTAAAACAAAACATTGTCAGTTCCCGTGGAACAGTCGGTACACTGCCTGCTGTGTGGGACATGGTCACGTTCAAGTATTGGCAAGATGTGAGGGCGATTATGCCAGCGACCAATAGCTGGCGGCATTCGGTAGAGGAGGAACTCGGTTTTCTTTTTTTTTTTTTTACGTGATCAGTATCTTGACCTTGACCAATGTCATAGGTTCAATGAGCGTGCGGAGTGAGTCATTGAGAAATAGAACAATTCTTCTAATATCTCTCTTTTAAGTCAATGGCAGCAGGTTTTTCGGTGATTCTTCCTCCGTGGTCAACCCGATTGGTTTGATTTCAGATTCATACCTTGCCACCATTAGTACCTATAACCATGCCAAATTTCAACTAAATCGGTCGAGCGGTTTAATAGGAGAAGCGTAACATTGAAATGCCTGAGTGTAATAGTGTAAAGGCGCGTTTACACCAAAGTCTTCCACTAAGTTTTCCACAAGTTGCGGCAATTTGTTGCTTTTTTAACAAAATACAGCAACTTTTTTTGTCTTCCACTTGTGGAGAGACGAATCTTCCACTAAATTTTGGTTTCCCGCGGAGTGTCGGTAAGATCAAAGAAAGTTGAAAACTAAAAGTGGAAGATTTGTTGCTGCTCGCTTTGCGCTAGAAACTTGTAGGAAACTAGTAGAGAACTGTTCACCCTACACGTTATCTTCGTGTGACATCCTTGACTTGACACTACTGCCTAATTCTTGACACTACCGCCTTTCGCGCCAGTTCTTTGGCAACAAGTTTACTACTTGTTGCTCTGAATTTGAGAAGAGCAACTTTTAGTTTTCTACAAAAAAAATCTTCCACTTATTGCTCTAACTTGAGAAAAGCAACTTTTAGTTTTCTACAAACAATATTTTGTCAAATTTTAGTTGTCAACTTTGGTGTAAACGCGCCTTAAGAGTTCCGCTCACTTCGCTCAGCTCAATTAATGTACATGCATTTATATGAACGTGCATATAATCTATGTTTAGGCACATTTTTTTAAATTAAAAACTTATTCAGAATTTATTTGTTTGAATTTGATGTAAAAAAAATCATATTCGGTAACAGACTACTTAGAACCTAATTTCAGCCATGTATATTTTATTCAAACAGTCTGCAAAAATTTTCTTACGCTTGCTATATTAATATGTTCGGATAACTTTGATTTAGGGATGGTTGCGAGACGAGAAATAGGGCTGTTTCGTCTCGCATAGCAATTGTGAAGCTCAGTCTCGTCCCATCATATATCCATGCAGTACTGCAGTAATGAGAAATATGCCTGTCTTGTTTCTCAAATCAACTGCAGAGCTAGGACTAGTTTCGAGAGATTGTCATGTAATAATGAGAAAAACCATGTTTTGTTTCGAATGACTCGTCTACTGAAATCTCCCTGCAATAATGAGAAATAGGTCTGCCTTATCTCGAATAGTGACTGCAAAGCATTGAACAGTTTCTTAAAAATAATGTGAAATAGGCCTTTATTGTCTCCCATAGCGATTACAGTGCTTTACTCGTCTTCTGAAATCTCCATGTAGTAATGAAAAATTGTTCTGCCTGCCTTGTCTTTCATAACAATTGCGGCGATTTTACTTGTCCCGTAAGATCTTCGCGCTTAACCCTTTGAGGCACAACCCTTTCCCAATGCTGAAAAAAGGGCAGCCGTTGCCATCGCTCGAACTTAACTACCATGCAAGACTGGCGGACGATTCGAAACGATTGCTGGTAGTTTAAGTCGAGCGATCGCGCAATCTCGGGCTGCACCTTTTTTTCAGCATTGGGCAATCTATCCAGCTGTTCTCGCATTCTTCCATTGTTCAGCAGATGTCAGTGCCGTTAAAAATAATCGTGACAATTTTATTTTACGGGCAATGACGTGCTAAAAAGTAAAGGATTCTGGCGGAGCTATGTCACCCGCAACTATTTTTATAGAAATAAAATCTATTCTTCGTGACTGGCAACGGTCAAAACGTCAGAGTTTGGTGTTCCCAGAGCGGGAACACCGAAAGAAACACCTTGCGCGTTAAAGGGTTAATGAACAATAGGTCTGTCTTGTTTTCAGGGGCAGCCAGACAGGGTAAGCAAGGTAAGCATCGCATCGGGGCACCATCTCGATGGACCGTCATTTCGAACTCAAAAACTGAGAAAAACATGATCTAGAGCATAAAAGGGGCGGTTTTTTTGAGTTTGCAGAGGGCCGCCCCAGCTTGTCTAGCACTGAAGCTACAAAGCTTAGATTTGTCTCATGAAATTCCCATGAAGTAGTCAGAAATATGCGTTACTTTTCTGACATGTCCTGGAAGCTCCATGCAACAATGAGAAATAGGCCTGCCCTATCTTGCACAGCAACTGCAAAGCTTTCGCTTACTCCGTGAAAACACCATGCAGTAATCAGAAATAGACCTTACTCGTCCTGCAACCATCCTTACTTCTACTGCATCAAGAGGTAGTAAATGAAAATAGTTAAATAGACAAAAATAATTAAAAAATTCGTTCATTCACCTCGTGCTGTAGGAATTTTCCATCTGTAGCTTATCCAGAGAATTTAACCCCGATGGGGGTGAATCAAACAATTCAACTGTAGCTACGTTGTACAGAATGAGGTCTCCGACAGAAGTCTCTTCAAACACTTCATGGGGTAGGTAAGACAGGGATGAGAATGAAATATTAACCTGAAAATGTATGAAAACGAGCGAAATTACTTGTTTATTGAATGCAGCGGAGGCCCAAATGGATAAGACACTGAATATGGTAGGTGGCTTGAGTGTGAAGGTCCAGGGATCTGGACTACCGTCACGCTGCTGTCGATCTTAACGGTATTGTGCGATTTCCTCCATATGTAAAGTGAATGCGAGTTAAAAAACTGTTAAAAAGTTCTCCGCCTAAGTCAGCACCCACCTAGGCTCGTAATCCTCGATAGTGGGAACTGGTGCGGCCCCACCATGGCAAGTGGTTAAGACACTGAACATGGTAGACGGCTGAAGTGTAAAGTTTTCTCCAGATGTAATGTGGCATAGCATTACTTCTGGGCAGTCATACACTGAAAAGAAATATGCCACTGAAATCTAGAAAACAATTGGTGGAAGTAGAATTTATGAGTCTATGTACTCCCTATAAATGCTAGACCATAGAACGAGACACTTCTGAAACCTCTTATTCAATTTTTAGATATCTATAATCTAGTGCTTGGACCCACTTGAAAATATCTGTGAATCGTTCCATACGCTTGCGGGTAGACTCACAAAGGGTAATTCTAGTGCTCCAAAAACAGAACGATAATTTCTCTTTAGAGAAACTAGTCATTCTGCTGTGATTAGCCAGAATACTTCGGACTGGAAATTCTTGACCACTTCGTCTATACCAGTTGTGTGTATTAGAGATGAGTTCGGGCTCATTTTTTGAAGCCCGAGCCCGAGGACTTTTAATCCGAGCCCGAGCAATCTTATTTAAGCCGGAGCCCGAGCCCGAAATTTCAGCTAAAGATTAAAAAAAAATTCAATTACTTCATTGATAGAATACAATAAATTTTGCCTTTTATGCAAATTAAAGACAAATATAGTTGCAAACTGTCAATGCACTTTCTAATTCTTTATATCCATATTTATCAAATAATGTCGGATCTCATGACTAACTAAGTAATTTAAGCCGCCGTTCTGAAATACCCAAAGAGCTTCACGCACCTTCTAGGCGCCCGTGCCCCTATTTTTTTTTATAAGTACTTTTATTTTCCTCATGAATCCCTTTTTAAAATCTGTTTCAAGGAGTATGTTCAATAAAGAAGACATTTTTCACGAGCCCGAGCCCGAACGCAGTTGTGAATTACAGAGCCCGAGCCCGTTCGGGCCCGGGCTCGGGCTGAGCCCGTCTCACCTCTAGCGTACACGGTTGCGCAGCAGTCCAGCCCAGAGAGATTGTCACCCTCAAAAGCACTCACAGAAGCCGACTCCGCTTCACTTTTCCGCAGTTTCACTTACCTGACAATAAATTTCCTAAGGCCGAACATTTCTCACATTAAAAATCCTATTAACGGATCTTACTTCACAGCTGGCTAGCTGATCAGTTCTTTTAAACATGATTACCGACTAACAACGTCTTCAAACGTGAAAATACGCAAACAAAATTGAGATAAAAAATGTAATTCTTCAGGCTCGGCCTTGGTGCTCTGAGATGCTCGGGAGGTATACTGAAATTGCGTTCGTTCACTTTCTGAATGATAATAACACACACATTATTTAACATTTGATTTCAATTTTAGCTTAGAGATGACCATAGTTGTCCGCACAAGATCACCTTTCTTGGTTTCTACCGCTTTAATTTAAAGGCGTTTGTCAAAAACAAACAAAAAAAAAGACAAGTTTTGAAGCGATTTTGGTTCAGCAATCAAGCAGTCATAGGATTAATGACATCAGAATTTAAGAAATCAGATCATGGTAAAGTTCGTAAAAATATAATGCTATTTATCATGATCACTTTTATCATTCCAAAGACGGAACAGCGAAGATTATTCATTTCTGATTAGAATTGCTTCGCCACTTTTAGCTCTTCGAATGATGGCCGACGCGGACCATCTTATCATTAGGTCATAGAGTTTCGAAGGTACCAATGAGAAGAACCATACTTTTTAACACGTCTTCGGAAGACAATTTCACAGAGAATAATCGCTGGACTTATATTTCAAACAGGATACTGTCCGCTTCGAGAAAACTTCAACGCTAGCACATTGCAATTTTTAGAGATGAGCTCGTTTCTAGGCCAAAAACTTGACACAGATCGACCACGGATCATTATAGCGATTTCCAAGATTACCGCACCATGTTCATGCACTATGGGTACCTCCTAAATAATCCTCATCCACTTCTTCAACATCGCTGACAAGATGTACAGACTACGACGTTGGTATTTTGGTCACACACTTTTGCATTCGAAAAGTCATGTGATCTAGGGGATGTGACCATCTTAATAAGGATATCGGACTAATAGAGTCACATCACCCTTGGAATTAAAGAAATTTTTAAAAGCAGACTTGATCCAAATTATTTATATTTCATAACAAGCCCTTTCCAATATTTTGACTTAATACAAAATATTATTTTTTATTTATTGTGTAATTAAACAAGATTAACTTTGAGCACTGCTTAGACACGTAATTCTATCACTGATACAAAATATTATTTTTTATTTATTGTGGAATAATTTATGGAGAAAATAAAATTAAATCTGAGATTGTAGCGTGCCTCCTATATCATCTTTTCCATGCGACGCTCCCCCTACCGGTTGAAGAAAACCATAGAGAACGTTCGTTCATCTCTTCGCTTCGCTTGCTTATTCGCGCGTAGCAGCTACCGTATGTTATGAGATAGTGATTATTCATTCTAAATGTAACTTGTGTGTTGTAACCGTTGTTCTCGTTAGTAAAATGTGTTGTTGTCTCAAGTGGTCTGTTTTCATGGAATGATCTACGTCTTTCCTCACGCCTCTGTTCTCTGCCCCAATGTGCCGACCGGCACAAATGGCGCCCAACCCGCGGCCCGAAACACGACGATGACAAAGGATATATCTGCAGATAAGTGATTTTTACTTCTTTTTGATCAAGCACTCAAGGAACTTTCTTAATTTTGTCATCCTGGCAAATATAAGAAAAATTTTTGGTTTAGAATTCACCCTGAATTCGGTTCATTCTGATCATCCGGATCGAAGAAAATACTTGTTTAGCTTTGTTTTGATCATCCAGATCAAATTTAATATACGCATGCCAGTCAGTTCCTTTGGTGCCTGAAGCTTGAAAATCTGAATAATTTTCATATCTGAATTCTAAGTTTTGAAAAGAAAGGAAAAATATTTTTTCATCCTGAAAAAAAGTTGTTCTCCAGAATTTCGTTTTCACACTGAAAACTAAGAGAATAACAAGTGTTTATTTTTCTGCTTTCTGTTCTCAGCAGACAGATGTGCTGACTTTTGGCGCCGTTGCCGCTAATAAAGTTTTGTTTTGCCTTGAGCTGTAGACATTGTATAAGGTGAATCAGTGATCTCATTTTATTTTATTCTGTTGTTGTTTAAAAGAAGATAAACTTCATTTCATAGCTTAAAGCTGATTGCTTTAAAGAGAAACAAGGTTCTTATTTGAGTAGATTTATCTAGTAATTGAAATATACTTTAAGTGGAATTGTTATTCATGTGCCGAAGTGTTTTCGAAAATTTTATTTTTGGTTAAATGAATAAATTGGTATAAATACTTTTAGAGAATATTTAGATATTATAAAAGTTGATTTATGGCGTACCTTGCTAAAGGAAAGAAGCAAGATCTAGTTAATTTAGCCAGTGAACTTAACATCGCAGTTCAAGAGGATTATAAAATAATAGATTTAAAGAATGCAATTCTTAAAAGTGCAGGTTATGATGAAGAATTCACTAAAGAATTGCTCGATAATTTGATAACTGAAAGGAAAGAAAATGAAGCGCGATTAATTCAAAAGGAAAATGATGACCGTATGTTTGAATTAGAGAAACTTAAGTTACAAAATATAACCCATGCTACAGAAACAGAAACCGTTCTTACACCTAGTAATTCAGATGTATCTAAATTTGAAATTAAGAGGTTAATTCCTCAATTTGACCCAAAGGTAGATGACATTAGTACAATTTTAAACCTTTTTGAGAAACAATTGACTTTTTTGAAAATACCAGAATCAAAATGGGTAGTATACCTGATCGGGCTTTTACCTATTGAAATTTAAAAGTTAATTGCAATAGAATCGGATTCTCAGAATAACCCACAGGAGTATGCGGAAATAAAAAAGATTTTATCACGCCGATTCAAGATGAGTGCGGAAAAATTTAGACAATCCTTCGTCCAACACAGGAAACGTCCAGACTCTACGTGGAGAGATTACTTCTATGACTTAAGAAATTTTTTTGAAGGTTGGCTCAATGAGCTGAATGTCACTACGTTTGATCAGTTGAAAGATCTAATAATTTCAGATCAAATAAAAAAGAAGTGTCCCCCTGATTACAAAGAACATTTTTTAGACCACTGGAGCGAGTGGAACGATCCAGTTTCTTTAGTTGATAAACTAGATTCTTACGAAGAAATTAGAAACCTAAAAGGTAGAAACACAAAACAAGAACAACATAAGGAAAATTCTAAGTACAAGTTCAGTAATGAATTTAAAAATTGTAAGAATGGTGTTAATCATAAATACTCAACAAATAGAACTGTTAGTAATAATTATGAAAGACCTATTAGCTGCTATGGCTGTGGGAAACCGGGTTTCGTAAAGGCAAAATGTCCTACGTGTACGCCAAACGCTAAAGTTGATTCCGCCCAGCTTAGCTGCTTGAAATTTCAAACGTGTGCGATACAAGAACCCCAGGCAATGTTAATGAAGATTAAATTAAAGGGTATATGGGGTCTAGCATGTGCTGACACTGGGGCTAGCCACACTGTTGCTGGTGAAACCCTGTATAATCTCCTCCGAGAACAAGGGATAAATTTTCATAAAGTAAATTTAAATGTAACACTCTAGGACGGAATGCCGAAGTTCTCTGAAGTTTATAACACCGATGTAGACATTGAACTGATGGGGAAAAGAATTCCTACTACAATATACGCGTTACCGACAGCTAAGGATAATCGTACCCTCCTTGGTACTGATTTTTTATCCAAAGCTGGTATTAGCTTAGATACCCAAAACAAAAAATGGTATTTCAACTGTAATCCTAGGAAAAGATTCAATTTTGAAAAAGATGTATTTGTACCACCTTGTAAGCCACATAAAGACACTTTTGACTCACCTTTACAAAACTGTAGCACTATGTCATCTGATAAAGTTATCGAACCTCCTAAACTGAACACTTGTGTTTTAAAGGAGACTGAAGGCAGTCACTTATCTACTGAGGAAAGGTTACAATTATGTAAATTGTTAGAAAAGTTTACAGGTATCTTTAGTCCAGGGGGAGAACCAACCCCTTTCATCCAGCACAAAATAGATACCGGCAACCACTCACCAGTAGCGGTACCACCATATAGAATGAATCCAGTCAAGAAAGAACTCCTTAAGCAAGAACTTGATAGGCTTTTGAAAGATGGAATCATCGAGGAGTGTGAATCTCCTTATGCTTCACCAGTGGTTCTCATACCGAAACCAAATGGTAAAGTGCGTCTTTGCATAGACTATAGAAAGTTAAACGAAATTACAGTGGCTGACTCTTACCCATTACCCAGAATGGATGAGCTTCTCCATGAAGCCAAACAAACGTCATTTATGTCAACAATAGATTTACAATCAGGTTACCACCAAGTTCAAGTCCATCCGGATGACCAGGACAAAACAGCCTTCGTGTGTCCTTTTGGAACCTTTAAATTTCTGAGAATGCCAATGGGTCTCAAAACGGCACCAGCTACATTTCAACGCCTTATGGATCGTTTCAGGAATGGCCTCGGCGACATCCCAACTCTTACGTATTTAGACGACATAATCGTCTTATCAGAAACTTTTGAAAAACATATATCAGATCTAAAAAGTGTTTTCCAAAGATTACTCTTATTTAAACTTCGTGCAAATAGAGACAAATGTCATTTTGCTGTGTCTAGAGTAAAATACCTAGGATTTTGGATTACGAAGAACGGAATCTAGGTAGATCCTGAGAAGACATCAGCCATCCAGAATATACCACCACCCAAAAACGTAAAGGAAGTTAAATCTTTCCTACAAACATGTTCATGGTACAGACGTTATATAAAAGATTTTGCAGAAATCTCAAGGCCTTTAAGCAATTTAACAAAAAAGAACACATCATGGCAATGGAGTTTTCTGCAGCAGAAAGCTTTCGAAACTCTAAAACAATGCCTCATTTCGCCACCGATTCTGAAGCAAGCGGATGGTACCAAACCATATATAATACGTACCGATGCAAGTAATTACGCGCTCGGAGCCGTATTACTTCAAGGCAAAGGAGCTGAAGAACATCCAATTGAGTATGCCAGCAGACTGCTTACCCTAGCAGAGAAAACCTACCCTACAACCGAACGGGAAGCATTGGCCGTTGTGTGGGCGTTAAAGAAGTTTCGCGGATACATCAAGGGTACACCTGTTACTGTGGCATCCGACCACCAACCATTGAAATGGCTTCTTACCCTCAAATCACCAACCGGTCGCCTCGCTAGATGGGCACTGGAAGTGCAATCTTTTAACGTAGAAGTCTGTTATATCCGAGGAAAATCTAACGTAATAGCTGACATGCTTTCTCGACCAGTGTGTCCAGAACAAGAGACTGTTTGTGAAATTGATAGTATCGTCATAGCTGATATGCCAGCAAGAAATGTTAAAGATATGCGAGAAGCTCAACTTGCAGATGAATCACTAAGGAAGATAATTGAAGCATTTGAAGATGTCCAAAAAACAGAAGCATATGCAAATTGGACTGTGAGAGGTTTTCTTATGAACCAGGGAGTTCTGTATCGCTATATCCCGGATGCAGACTCAGAAGAAGCGCAGTTAGTCATACCGTCATCAGAACGGGAAGAAATCCTTCAGAAACATCACGACGACCCCATGGCCGGTCATTATGGCGAAGAGGATACGTATCAACGTATCGCCAAAAGATACTATTGGAATGGAATGAAGAAGTTTATATCGGATTACGTGAAAAAGTGTGCTGAATGCAGTCGCTACAAGGCAAGTAACCAGAAACCATCAGGTCTACTTAGAGCACCCGTCTACTCACAACGTTTTGAGAAACTTTCAATTGATTTGTTTGGCCCTTTGCCCAAGACAGCTAGCGGCAAACAGTGGATTTTTGTAATAGAAGATTGTGCAACCAAGTGGATAGAGCTTTTCCCTCTTGAACAAGCTACAGCTCGAGAATGTGCTACAACTTTCATAGAAGTTTTTATGCGGCATGGAATTCCACGACGAATTCTCAGTGATAATGGCCCGCAGTTTGTTAGTGCAGTGTTACAGCAGATATGTTTTACCTTGAAGATTGATAAAAATCGGTATATTTTCCCCAAGCCAACCCTGTTGAACGCAAAAACAGAGATTTAAAACCAAGACTTGCCATATTGGTTGGAGACGAACATGATAACTAGGAATCAAAAATACCAGTCATCAGATTTGCAATGAATACGGCGGTATGCGACACTACTGGCCATACCCCTGCTTTTCTCACGTTCGGCCGCGAACTGAGAATAGTCGATGATGTAGTGCAAGATTTCACGGCTGTGGTACAGAACGACAACTTCGTACCAGAGATTACTCAGTATCTCAAGAGATTTGCCAAAATTACACTGGACATTAGACAGAGAGTGGAAATAAAACAGGATCAACGTAAATCCTACTATGACAAAAATAGGCGGCAATATTACTTTGTACCTGGTGACAAAGTATGGGTTACAAAGCACCCGCTTAGTAAAGCAAGCCATGCCAAGACTGCAAAGTTCATGCCCAAACGGGATGGACCATATTTGGTACTTACATAGAAGTCTCCCACCGCTTATGTCATAGCCAATCTAGACCAGCCAACATTGCCCATAGCTACGTACCACACGTCAGCATTATCCCCTTACCATGGAGTGGACACCTCCCCGGTCAATCCACTTCGCAAAAGAGGTCGACCTCCCAAGGTATCACCACAGACAGAATTTTCACCTCAAACGAACAAGCAGACCATGGGAGGTCATCACACCTCTGGGAACGCAAACACCATGCGAAGAAGAGGACGACCGCCCAAGGTCAAACAATAACCACAAACCTACGAGTCAGTGACTGTTCGTCCTAACTGTTAAAATTAGTAACTTACTCAAAAACTTTCCTTAATCAGTGACTGTTTTTCGTCAGCCTTAACGAACTTTCTTAAGGACTATCTGTTATAGTTATAGTTAAAAAATTATTAGTGTCAATTGAAAGCACATTTTGTCTATTTTTTTTTATCCTGGTCTCCTTGCCGGGACGTCGGCGGGACCAGAGGGGGAGTTTGAAGCGCGCCTCCTATATCATCTTTTCCATGCGACGCTCCCTCTACCGGTTGAAGAAAACCATAGAGAACGTTCGTTCATCTCTTCGCTTCGCTCGCGTATTCGCGCGTAGCAGCTACCGTATGTTCTGAGATAGTGATTATTCATTCTAAATGTAACTTGTGTGTTGTAACCGTTGTTCTCGTTAGTAAAATGTGTTGTTGTCTCAAGTGGTCTGTTTTCATGGAATGATCTACGTGTTTCCTCACGCCTCTGTTCTCTGCCCCAAAGCTAGCCGACCGGCACAAGATGAAATTTAACACCAATAACTACATCACAATGATCCTCCTGTAATTAAGGAAACTTAAAAAAAAACACATTGATCCAAGTTATTTAGATTTCATAACAAGGCCATTCTAATAATAATTTGGTCCACCGTACAAAATAATATTTTCCATTTACTATTTATAGAAAACAAGATACAAGAGAAAAAAATACTTCATATCTATTCGGAAGTCAGCTTTAATACCTGTAACTAGATAAACATAGCGGCTCCCGCGAGGAACAACGTGGTTGGAATAACTAAGATATAATAAAGTTTCAGATGTCAAGATATAAAAACAACTAGGATTTAATAAACTACAAAGGGCAAAGTTGAATCAAGCGAGCTTATTTTGACAACATATAAGTTAGACGAATTTAACTGTTAGAAAATTGATAAGTGTTTTCAAAAGTTCAAGTCTCATAGTTAATAGATTTGAGTTATAATTAACTTTTAGATTATTTCAAGTATCAGTTCGGAGTGTAAATTTGAGCAGATGTTTTGGAAATTATATTACATTGTTGTAAGTATTTTCGTTTCCAAATAATTATAATATAACCCGATTATTGAGCATTCAAGCTTATGATTTAAGTGAAAAATTGTCTGAAATGGTAGAAAATATGCCATTGAATAATAAAGGCTCTTGACACCTGTAGTGCAATAGTTAATTTGAACTAACGGCATTTCTTGCAAAGTTCTTTTTCATGGTGTACATGTGATATAGAGAAGATTGTATACAATAGACTATTACGCCAAAACTTTATGGTGTGGTACAACGCATCTAAACTAGCAAATTTCGTCATAGAAAGTATGGGCGGAATGCTAACGACTAGCCGCTTGGTGGCGTAGAACATGGAAACTTGAGCGCCAAAAGGTGGCGTAATAAATGGCATGAAAGGGTCGGTCCTCGCATCCAAAGGCATTCTCTTCGCCGATATTCGGGAAGCGCCTGGTATCTTCTCAAATGTGCATCACTCTATCCCATAGGCATAAAGCATGTGTTACAGCTGGCGGACGGTTTTTTGAGCAATTTCTTTGAGCATGCATGTACATAAATTCTATTACCTTTAATTCAGTGTTTTTTGAAATATCTCCTCTCATTCTCGTGTTAATTCTTTAAATGTGCCAGAGAAAAACTACCTTTTAACTTCTCATCGCTTTTTTCAGATCAGCCTTTTACACCACTCACAACGCCACCTAGCGGTCGCCGTTTGCTTTCCGCCCATACTTTCTGTGACGAAATTTGGTCCAGTAGATGCGTTCTATCACCCCATAAAGTTTTGGCCACTTTTTCAGACTCACCCTGTATAAAGGCTTTTGAAACACATACACAATTACTTTACACGCCTATAAACATCCCTCAAAACATTTTAAACCATTACTTAATTTATATATTACTATTTCCAACATAAAGTAATGAATAAATGGATTTTTGGCGCTTCTTAGTGTTGGAGAAAATCTCGTCTTGCAGGCGAGATTTAGTTTTAAGATATGTACTCGTGAAAAACTCGAGTAAAATCCCATTAAGTCAAATCACGTTGTAGCTCAAATCCACTCTATTCTGAAACAGAAAGTGTCAATAATCACTGTTAAAGAATTAAATGGCAGACAAACCATCGAATCCTTGGATATAAGAAATTAAGAACAGATTAAATAAAAAAGAAATACTTGTCCCAAATTAATTGATTTCGCCAAACTAAACGCACTGGGTGAGTACAAATGATGGAACCGATTTTAAAATGTCATATTTTCGAAACTACTGCACATATTACAAAAAGGAATACATGAATATAAAGAGAAATATACAAAGATTTTTCCCCCACCATGATCAACGGATGGCAACACATTCAGTATAGCTGTGATTGAACTTCAAACATGGCGACAATGACAGAGAAGACAATTTTGCGGATTAGAGTACGCAAGTGTCTTTTCAGATATCACGGTGCAACGTGCATTTAGATATCGTAACGGAAAAGAAGCAGCAACCAAGAAGAACATTCTGCGATGGTATCATCAATTTAACCCTTTCGCGACGTATACCATTCAGAAACATTCCTTTCAACTTACGTTTATATTATCAAAAACCACGTATATATGAGTCATGCTACTCCCATTCTGAGTAGAAGGTCAAATCTACATGTATCTGTAACCGCATGGACATCAATGCCATCTTGTGCCAAAAGTTATAGTTTTTAAAACGTTCCAGGACACTGGCACAACTGTGTGACGGCCGGGGGTGAACGAGGAAACGCTCTGGCACGCCAGCGTGTCGGCCGGGAACTGAGTGCGTTTCTTACTGGCACGTATACGTGACTATTGTATCTAATATTTTTAAGGAAAAGGCTACAAAAGAAAAGAGAAATTCCATGCATATATATGAAATATTTTATTTAATGTCGTAAATTATGAACTATTATAAACCCAGCAAACGCACAAAGGTTCTCTGAACGTCTATTAACGTTCAGAAGACGTCTCCTAAACGTTAATAGACGTTCAGAGAACCTGTGTGTGTTTGCTGGGAATGATCTTTTATGAAATGGATATGCAAATTTATAGGAAAAATAAACATTTAGGGTTATTTTGTAACTGAATGTGTGTTTTCCATTAAGCACGGAAACATTAAAAATGCGTGTCTGAAACACTGAACGAGAATTTTATTAAACGTACTTCGTAACATAAATAAATATTCGTAAAATTTTCTTTGAACATAAGTAAAAAAAAGTGGGCAAGATTGCAAAATGCATACCACAAATACAAATATTTGAGTAGTGGTACCATGTATTTAAAAACAAACTATCTCCGATTAAGTTAAAAATAGTCCGGTACTCTCATCCGAAGAATTCCGTGCGTAAGTGCCGAAAGGGCTCTCATTTTTCCGGCGCTTATCTTTTGAACACTCTTGCCCGGAAATTTCACGGCTACGAAAAATATAGGGAGAAAACTCAGCCTTTGATTTTGACGGGAGCGAGAAGGAAGGGGGTTAACTTATCCCAATAACAGAGGGTTTCCTAAAATTCATAACCAGTTGGGTGGGGCTGTGAGGATAAAGAGACAAAACGTTCTTTTCACTTATCTCTCTTTATTTCAAAGATAAAAAGTATCATCCTTACGATTCTTGCTGTAAAATATTACACACACGAACATCGAAAAATTCATTTCATGACATTTGCCGTGTAAGGAAGTTGGACGGCTACTCTTCCCTAAACTCATACATCTATTTTTTTATTATTTAAAGGAGGAATTACAAAATCATTTGTGACTTGTTTATCCCATATTTATAATTAACTTTAATTTTCTCCTCCCTATTCTATCAGGTTGTAACGAAAGTTTTCCGCCATATTTGCTTGAGTCAACTCACGCGGTACCCGCTATTGACCTTATATGATAAGTTTATGCGATGCTTAGCGCGACTAATGGACATGGCACTAAAGTCTAACTCTTTTAGCTAGCTCTCGAGAGGATGAATATTTTATCTTCTTCCACAGATTGTCGTAGGCGGGCCTCATCAGCTTCATTAGGCCGGCCAGAGCGCTTTGCTTCTTTGATGTCCTAGTCCTCGTTTTCGAACTTTCGGTACCAAATCTTCACAGTGTCATATGATACTACAGTAGTACCTTAAGCTGTACACGTGAGTCGGTTTCGTTCTGTAGCTGACTTTTTGCGACAGAACTGAGAGTAAATGATGGTTCAATCTGGTAGCGTGATTGTTCCATTTCAGACACCTTATACTTAATCATAGCGATATTGTTTTACAGATTTCACAACGCAGTGCTCTAAAACAAGTATTTTTCTTTCAAATAACAAAAATCGTTTGGCAAAATATTGGCAAAGACACCAACGCGAACTGCTTGTGCAGGCAATACTTGCAGTGGCGGAAAACTTTCGTTACAACCTAATAAATTTAATACTCTTGGCCAATTTTAAATTCTCATCTCTACCCGTTACGCTATTTTAATTGTTTCTTAAATTACTTTGGTTTTAACTATTGTAATGTATTTAGCAGAATTCCTGCTGTTCGAGGATTCCTCTTTTAACATGCCGTTTCCGCGGGGTTTCAAGAAACGTTCTTATGTTACAACTTCTCTTTGAACAAAATTTAAATGTGGGTTGCCCAAGTGGCGAATCACATTTAAATTCTGGTAAACCTGCCTTAACTTTGGTCGTTACGTTAGATCGCATAGTTGAGTCTTTCAAGCAGGTTGTATCAGAGAGCTATTTGCCTAAGGAGGGGGTTCCTTGTAAAAGAAGCTATTCAATGTGTTCTACTGCATATTTATGTTACATATTAAAGAAACCGTCCAAAACTACAGACCGTTAAATCAATGGACGCGCGATGGACCCGAAACTGGGGACTTCACACTTCAGCCATTTAACATGCTCGGTGTCTTTATCCACTCGTCAATACTGGGATTTTAACATTGTTAAAAATTCAAAGCAATTATTACATTGTTGACCAGCGTGGTCTAAAACAATGAAAAACTTTCTAGCAGAAAAAATCAATTCGAGAAAGCAGTTATTGCATTGTTGACAAGCGTGGTTTTCAACACTGGAAAACTTTTATAGATTCTCTAGTTATAAAAGTACGGGCCCTTGTTGGTCTGTTATGTAAGGGCGCATAGTAGAGTCCTTGAAGCAGGAAGTATCCGGTTCTGTACGGACTCTATAATAAGTATCAACACTGCCCTGGTATACAATTAATAAATGACCCAGTCCAGCAGATTGTGCCGAGCGGGATACAGACACCTTCCTCTGCAGGACTGGAGATGCTAACGGCTTTGAATTCTGGTGGTTGGGATGGATTCGAGTAGACTGGTGATTGATATGTAAATGGATTTGACATATTAGTGGTTTGAATTCAACATTGGTTTCACGTAGGAGGTACCGGCTTCTGTACCAGTCCTACCCTGGTATACAGTCAGCAAATGACCCAGTCCGGCAGTAGGAGGCTAGCGGGATGCAGTCACCTTTCCCTGCAGGACTGGAGATGCTAACGACTTGGCATGCTGGTGGTTTGGACTGATTCGGCTTTTCATTGGTTCAATTGAGTGATGATTGGTATGTGAATTGATTTGGTTTTTGTTCATTTGAGTTGTTGGGGGCAGGAATCCCCAAAGGCCCCTCCACCATTTTTCTTGAATGAAAGGCCAAAAAAAAAAAAATGTTGGAAGAAATAAATATACGAATCATCCGGAGTATGTGGTAAAATAAGAATGAGACCGACCTTTTTAAAAGATTTCTTTGTTTATTTAAATTTTAGGTAGTTGAACTACTATGCTGAATAATAGAGATGAGTTCGGGCTCATTTTTTGAAGCCCGAGCCCGCCCGAGCCCGAGGACTTTTAATCCGAGCCCGCCCGAGCCCGAGAAATTTTATTTAAGCTGGAGCCCGAGCCAGCCCGAGCCCGAAATTTCAGCTAAAGATTTAAAAAAATTCAATTACTTCATTGATAGAATACAATAAATTTTGCCTTTTATGCAAATTAAAGACAAATATAGTTGCAAACTGTCAATGCACTTTCTAATTCTTTATATCCATATTTATCAAATAATGTCGGATCTCATGACTAACTAAGTAATTTAAGCCGCCGTTCTGAAATACCCAAAGAGCTTCACGCACCTTCTAGGCGCCCGTGCCCCCTTTTTTTTTTATAAGTATTTTTATTTTCCTCATGAATCCCTTTTTAAAATCTGTTTCAAGGAGTATGTTCAATAAAGAAGAAATTTATCACGAGCTCGGGCCCGAACGCAGTTGTGAATTACAGAGCCCGAGCCCGGTTCGGGCCCGGGCTCGGGCTTTCGGGCTCGGGCTGAGCCCGTCTCACCTCTAGTGTGTATCATCTACATGCATAATTCTACGATCTATTCTTCTAGTTTTGGAGCACAGAAAACAGCCATTTATTCGTTCTCGATGATTAGAGCTGCATTTTTTTTTCTCCATGTAGCTTAAAGTGTATGCATTACACCACATATGTACAACATGCATAAATTTGTTACTAATCGATGCGTATTTAAGGCAGTCAGAGCAAGTACACGGACGGACAGACAAATTGAAACCAAAAAAAATTTTTGAACTTCGTTGGAAAGCAGTGGCGGCTCGTGGGATACAGCAAGTACAGCCGGGCTGCACTTAAAATTATCAACAAATACTTTAAAATAATTTATTCTACTAACTTTCTTAAATTCAGATTAGAATTATGGAATTTCTATGATAAATTTAAAAAAAATCTTAAACAAAAACAAAAAACAACGTGTTGTAGTAACTGCCGGATCGCTCATTCAGAAAAAAGCCCTTTAATCTTCCCACAATTCAACTGTGAGTCTTGGTACAGCCGAGGCCTCCCAGAGAGGAGAAAGAATCTTTCTCCTCTCTCGGAGGCCTCGGTACAGCCCTCATAGCCGATCAAGAAATTGGCAGCACCGTTGCCATAGCAACGAGTTTGTAAGCAGTCTCTCCGGCATAGGGAGTTAGTAGCTAAGTACAGCTGATGAAAGATTTTCAAACGACGGCTGCAGTGAATTCGACTGACTGATTGGCTCGAGAAGTGAAGGAGGGGTACGGAGAATATATGTTCAGAAAACTCTCGACTTTATATTGCTGAATTTATCAAGAAGGTAAGCCTGGATAGACGCTTATGAATGGACAATTACCCATCAAAGCAGTATTGTTTTTAAGTAAGCAAGAACTGGCATTTAGAGGACATGGCGAGCGAGAAAATTCTTTAAACATGGGAAATTTTTAAAGAGCTTTTAAAATTATTGATATCTGAATTAAAACAACGCCTTTTTATGAGGACATCACTGACCGATTCGCAAGTTTAAAAGAAAGGAGGATTGATTTAACTTATAAAAAATAAGTAAGTTTTCTTTCTTTCTTTTTTTCCTTCTGAAGTTATCGTTACAAAAGATAATTCTAAGGAAACTTCGAATCAGACACGGATTAATGCAATTTTGAGGATAAGAGCGGCTGGTTGAAATTTATGTAAATTTTATGGAAGTAAAATAGGATCTCTTGCATTTTTTATGAAATTTCTTTTTCCTCGGTGAGGGCTTAATCCGTTTTCGAATTCAGTAACAAAGATTTTCCATTCCTGTGGGGTGGAAGGGGGAGGGGAGCTCATATGTTTCCGGCTGCACTAACAGTTTTGACCACGGGCCGCCACTGTTGGAAAGTGTTAAAAACGATGAGAAGATTTTGGCCGTCTTTGTGCGTTCCACAATTTGTATCACATATGGGCAACTACCGGCTCGCAGGCCGGATGTGACCCGCCACGGCTTTAGATCCGGCCAGCTGAACATATCAGCACCCATATAAGCCATTCGAAATCCCATATAAATCCCAATTATACGGCCAGAGATTTCGCTAACATCCTGAAGTTTAGCCCGCGATTTCGCTAACTTCCTAAATTTTGGCCAGCAACTTTTCAAAGTTTGCCCATACCTGCATTGCATAACGGACCCTTTGACTTCAAGGGACTTTTGAAAGTAAAGCAAAAGAATAAGCATAATGCTACAGACTTGCCTGTTTATAAGTGTATCCTGCAGAATTCGAAAACACCTTTCTCAAAGTATCGACCTCATTCACGTTCATGCAGCTCATGTAGCCGCCGGAGCATGTGCATGGTGCGATAAACTCTGGTGGTGGACATCTCGCTTCTTTGAGGATATGCGACCTAACTGCACTAATAAAACAGAAGAAATAGCCCAGCCTCGCAACTACAACAAAATTTAGTTTCATTTTTCTTCATTGAAAGAAATGTCAAAAATTACGCGATGCCAAAGTCATATTTATAAATGTTGTTCGCGCTTCCAAAAAACCTCGCGAGTGCTGATTCCACTTATTTGTAAACAATGCGAGATTTCGTTTCGAAACGTGATGATTCTCACGAAGTGAAAATTGCAGTTTATTCAGCCGTATTACATCACACTCTTTCATCCTGTTCATTTCGATATCAGGTTAGTGGAAGAGATAAGAGTAGAATAAACAAACAAGAGCTGGTTGTGTTTCACTTATGTTTATTTGGTTTAAAATGTTCTTTTTCATGGTAGAAGACTGTAAGTGAAGCATTGCATTGGAATTTATTTTGTTTGTTTGGATGTTACGGACAAAAGTAGATGCCCCAACCACAATATTTATAAATTAAAAATTTCCTGTGATTTGAACATAAATTATGGAGAAACAATTTCAACGGATTCTAAAGAACAGACTGTTTTGACATCTGCTGAATTGACAGATGAAATTTGCCAGCATTGAAGCTGAATGCAAATGTTGTAGATTATCGTTCACTCAGTCCTTTAACCGTCGAATTTATCTGTAAAGGATACGCGCATAAGCGAAATGTGACCGAAAATTTCATGTGAGAGGGGAAGGGAAACTTAAAACATCCAAGAGTAAGAATAGAACACGGTGGCTTCTTCAGGTTTTGAAAACAAAGCTTAAATATAAACGAATGCATTGGGGAGGGGTTATATCCATGGGGCCGGCAGAATATTTCCCAGGGGGGGGCAAAGACTACTCAAGGGGGGACAAAGACTACTTTAACCCTTTGAGGCGTAACCCTTTCCCAACGCTGAAAAAAGGGCAGCCGTTGCCATCGCTCGACTTAACTACCAGCAAGATGGCGGACAATCGAAACGTTCATCGCGTGCCACAGATCTAGAGACCCTAGCTGTGCCGCACAGCCAGCTGCGTCAAAAAAGTGTCTCTAGATCTATGGCACGCGATGAACGTTTCGGTTGTCAGCCATCTTGCTGGTAGTTAAAGTCGAGCGATGGCAACGGCTGCCCTTTTTTAAGCATTGGGTAATCTATCCAGCTGTCCTCGCATTCTTCCATTTTTCAGCAGATGTCAGTGCCGTTAAAAATAATCGGGGCCATTTTTAGGAACCTCGTGGAGCTATGTCACCCGCAACTATTTTTATAGAAATCACATCTATTCTTCGTGACTGGCAACAGTCTAAACGTCAGAGTTTGGTGTTCCCAGAGCGGGAACACTGCGCGTTAAAGGGTTAACGTATGGTTACCATGTTGGAAAGAGCAAAAAAGCAAGGGAAAGCACTGCATACAAAAATCCCGGGGGGCATTGCCCCCTTGCCCTATGCTGCCGGCGCCCATGGTTATATCCCCCACCCACGATTCATCGCCTATAAATACTTCAGGTCATTTGACAAATTTACCACAAGTGTGTTGTGCTGCGATTTTCCAGCACTTCTCAAAATACTTCGTAATAAACCATCAATAATTAATAATTATTTTGTGTCTGTCAAAAAAATTAAATTAATTACAAATTGGAACAATAATTTTAGTTCCTCTTCATTTTACAGTTTTGGAATCATATGGATTTGAGCGAAGATATATATGTACAACGATAAGAAGATTAGATGATAAAAAGAGATATTCTATACAGATATCTAAGACGAATGATTTTAAAATAAGTTGCATTTTGCCGATAAATTTAATCGCTTATATTTTATCAGTTTGTGTAACTACAGCTGCACTATGTCATGTATGTAAGCTTTCTTATCATAATCTATATTGAAATTTTATTTTGTTTGTCCATGTCCGCTGAAATGCTAAAGAAAGATCGAAATGTTTTATTTTATTGCATTGCATTGCACATAAGCACGCAATTTCTTAAAGCAATATTTCTTATCTTCTACTAATAAGTATAGCATACGTATTTTTACATCTCTGATATTTTGGAATTTTTAAAGTAGTGGAAAAAACAACTAACAATAATATTCTCTTGGAATCAAGAAAAATGAATTAAGCAAAGAGCATCGATTCTGAACATTTTCCCATCTCATTTGTTTTCTATGTACAGTTACGGCAAAAAAAGGCCCACTTTCCTTCTATTCGGCTGTTGTTTGTCGTACAGTAAAGTAACATATACCAATCGTTAACGAGTAATGTATACTTTAATTTAGTATTCTATATATAAATACGTGAAGGAAAATCTTTCTGCCTCTTTTACAGCTTTGCTCGAACAGAGTATGAGATTTGGCATGATAATAAAGTTCGTATGGAGGTGGTTGTGCGAATGGTAAAGTTTGTGTGTATTTTCTCATGCACTGTAAAAAAATTAGAGAAGTAAATTAACAAGCAATATTTTGTGTCAAGTAGGTGGATGATTTCATTGTTGTACCAATTTTGAAATAACAACATTAAGTTACAAAAATACTATAGTGTAATATTATTACAACAAAATTTGCAAAAAGTGAGAAATTATTCCCCAGTTTGGTGGAAAACCAATATGACTAAAATGTGCGTTAGTCCTCTGCTTGACGACATTTTTTAGACTGGCGATATGTGCTCCAAATGTTTCAAATTCCACGTTTTCAAGCAGTAGAAATACAAACCGAACAGGACAAGTTGCAATCGCTCTGACGCTCCATTGAAACTCCCCAATTTGGCAATTTGCTGACAATCACCACGCAGTAGCATAAAGAACAGTTTCACCGAAAATATTATTGAAATACCTCAGCAATTAATAGGAGGTGAAAATAATATTAATAAGTGTATGGAAATATTTCCGAAAACATACTCTGAGATATTATATTGAAATCAGTTATTTTAGAAACTAAAAATTATGATTCCACTTTTATTAATGCTGACTTAATCGAAGACCTAGTGAACAAAGAACATATCATCATAACTACGTGAAAATAATTCGCCATGATGATAATGAAATCAATAACTATCTAATAGTTTTTGAATTCTTTGACTATTTTTGGTGTTTGAGTGTATTTGGGTTAGCCCGAAGCAAATGAAAAATCACCAAATAATTGTGACCTGCGCTAAATAGTTTCAAACCTAATGTGATTTACAGAACAAAGTTGTATTTCCCCATTTCCATATTTTGGAAGTTTAATTTAATTTTTATTTTAATTTAGTTCCATATGTTTTCCCCATTTCTACATTATACTTGGATTTGAGTTTTTTGTAAGGACAAGGTAAAATAGTATCAGAATATGTTTTACTTGGAATCAAAGTTCTTTTATTGTCTGGAATTCCAGTTAAAACTTCGCAATCAAAAGCATTACGATGCATAAACTTGACGCGCATTCTTGTTCAATTGACTAATGCTTCCTTCGTATTTAAGTTTCTGAGTAAAACAAAGCAATGAACTTTCAATACTAACTTATGCGGTTGCAAGCTATGGTATTTTTTGACTAGGCGGACGCAAATCCCGTCAACTATTTTTCCTGGGAAACGGTTAAAGACTATCTAAAACATTCTTGCTCCCCAAAACAAAGCCGAAAATGTTAATCCGTATGCAAAATGGTATTTATATACAAAATTCAACTTACAAAAGTATCAATGTACTAAAAAGAAATTTGTATGTCTGAGCGTTTATTGTCTGAGCGAGAGTTCATTGTGAAAATGTCTGGGATTTTCTTTTGGATTTGTACTTGTCCTGTAGCTACCCTGACGTTCCACTTTTTCCGACCTTTCGACCAAGAGTGCATTTTACATGTATTCTAATTCTGTTTCTAAGGATGTGTGTACATTTGCGATATTTACAAACGGATTGTAAGTGTGCTTACTTAGAAGTCTAAGGAGCTACTTTTAGTTTTCTTACCGACGTACAATCATTATGCAAATTTTGAAGTATTTAACACCTTAATTGCCCCAGTCGTACATAGACGCCTTTCTCAAACAATTACTCCAGTAATTTGTTGATAGTAACATAAATTATCTCAATTTTTTGACCTGCAGTATCTTCTTCAATTTGAATCGAGGTTTACCCAACATACGCTCATTTCTTTGAATCGGGGAAGGGAATTTCCTGAAATGCCACTTAGATGGGTGAAAAAAGTTTTTCACGTCCCTCTCGAAAATAAAAAGTACAGGGAAGACAAAACAATGCATAATGATGTGAAAAACAATAATTTTGCTTCGTAAAAACTGTCAACCTCTTGTGGAATCAAAAGTAATATGTCTTTGTAACTGACGCACATACATAAAAAAAAGAAAAGGTACAAAACTGTCTGTGTGAAATTTCAAAAATTTTACAGCTGAACAAGGGTAGATTTTATTATATCCTCCAAAACGTAATCCTGACTATTTTTCATATATGTGTGTTTATTAAAATAAATTTTGACCTTTAAACACCGGATTCAGTGTTTTTTTTTATCATCATCTGTCGAATTCTCCGCCGATTTGCGTTCGTGCGCGGAATAAAAGATATGCAAGATGCCAAGGTTAAGCGATAGTGAATGGCTTAAATAAGATACCTCATGAGACTGAGTTCACAACTGTTGGCAAACGTTTTTTAAGTACTGTTTCTGAGAAAAATGCTGCGCTCTCCTATCTGCATCCTATTCGTTCTCCTGAGCGCAGAGCTCTCCTCCGTTCTGGGTGAGACTGGATGTCCCGAAGAAGAAACCATTGAGCCTTGCAACTGCATCAAAAAGCCAGTCCCGCGTCTGATATGCAAAGGTATACGAAATTTAGACGATCTTTTACAAGTTTTTCAAGCATCTAAGAGATACACGTACCAGGAGGTAAGGCTTTAAAGTGTCGCTAATAATTAAGGCTGTAATTAAAATAAAGGAAACCGGTACTACAAACGAAATACTTCTGGAAATAGGAACAAAGCCTGCAGGTGTCAGATGAGGGGAATATGGAAGTCGTTCAAAAACTGTCACAAGAGGGCGATCCTCGACAGTGCTTAAATCGCTCAAAAGCGTTCTCAAGCGTATACAATTTGATGCACAATAAAAAAAATTTAAAAAACCGTCCTTCTACCACCAAAATTTACAGAGTTATAAAGCAGCAAATATTTTGACTTAAGTCACTTCGTTTAAAAATGTCCCGTTACGATAAACAGTTAAGGGATCATATAAATATTGAAATTTTAAATTATAGGTTTTAATTTCAATTTCTGGCATAATCCGGAGAAAGAAGAGAAACTAATTTTAAAATATTAATCTTTAAGCAGAAGGTTATAGTCAGGCTCTATAAAAATCTATCCGGGGTCAGACTTATTAAATCGTATATGTGGAGCATGCAGACGTCCAGCACCAAGTATACTACGCAAAGTATAGGAAGAGTTTTCTACACGGGTGCATATTTGTATTACAGCCGTAGGACGCTACTTTTGATCAAATGTTATGCTAACAGAATTTGTAATATTATTTTGACTTTGTAAGATGCATACATTTTTATTTTAAAATGTTCCATTTTATAATTTAATGTTTAATGAAGTGTTTTATTTCCTTGTTTTTTTAACACCAGTTCATTTAAAAAACTCTAAATTTTTTTTTCAGTATAAGTTGTTTTTATGTTAATTTATTGGATACGCATAGTTAAACGTTATAATCTTCTTTATTTCAATCCACATTCATAAAATAGTTAATATAATTGATTGCTATAATAAAATTGCTAATAAATATTACAAGGCTCAAAACCATGTATATTGATTTTTATCATATTCATTTTGCATACAATCCCTATTTCGCTGCTCGAAAAGTGCTCTAACTTTAAGCAGCTGTAACCGGGGCCATCGCGATTCTACCGGGCCTGCTTGTGCACTCCGATGAGTCATCCAAAGTGGCCTACGGATGCCCACTTATTGGTTCCAGCACTTAGATATGTCATCTAACGGCCGAATCTAACCAATGAGGAAGCGTCCGTAGGCCTCTTTCGGTGTGCACAACAAGGCCCTGTAGAATCACGATGGCCCCCCTGTAACTCGGTGAATTTTTGTCGTAGTAGGACTTTTTTTTTTTTTTTTTTTTTTTACTGTGCATGAAATTGTATAAAGAAAAAATTTCTAAATAAAACTTGTAAGACCGGGGTACCATACAAATTTTAAATTTCGTAAAGTAAATAAAGTAAATAAAAAAAAATATTTAAATACAGTCATTTTTGTGTCTATAGGGCAAGCACATTTGTTATTTAAACTTGCTTAATTTCTCTCTGGACTTAATTCTAAATGCGACGCAGACGAAGTCTCAGGTATCAGCTTGTAAATATATAAATGGGGACACAATGGGTCACTGACTCATAGTACTTCATTTCAGATGGCTCAGTGTACCCCATATGAACCAATGTATTATTTTTCACCTCAAAATTAAAAATCTTTTAAATATTAATTTAAACACAACATAATAGAAAAGAAGGTAATGTAGACAACATAAACTTACCACATAACTCGTACTTACTTGACTATCAAGTGTAATAACATAAAACTTTACTTTCTTCAAATTTCCTGCTGATGATAAGAAAAAAAAGTGGCTCTTTCTTCCTGCCACGAGCAAAGTGAGATGTCCACAGATTTAAGTTGTTTGATACCTACATTAAATAATTTTCTCTTTGAAAAGTATTCACTGAATCACAAATATCTTCAGTGACCCACTATACCCCGCTCTCCCCCAGTGTATTTTTACTTCCTTGTACGTAGTATAAGGAAGTAATGTGATCCCGAAAAATTTTGGGGGCCAAATTTCGACAAAAAAAAACGATTTTGACTACCTCTAAATTTAATTTTAAGAATTTTTTCGATGCATCTCATCGTAGGCTAGCATGCACGATCCTATTAACGCGTCTGCAACTCATTTTGACCAGCGCCGAGTTTATTGTGGTCAGTTTTTCCATGCCGTCTGTACGTACGTGCGTACTAAGTATTACTACGTACGCACCTACGTATACGTACGTAGTAGTACGTAGCGTACCTACCTACTACGTACGTACCTACGTAGGTACGTTCCGTACGCAACTACGTGCGTACTACGTACTACTACATACGTAGGTACGTAGGCACGTAGTTACATACGTACGTACGTACGTATGTATGTAACTCGAAACTATTGGTCGTACTAACTCTCAAAAACTATTGGTCGTAGAATGTTGAGATTTGATATTTAGGATTGTTCTATGATCTAGTTGTGCACCTCCCCTTTTGGTCGCAATCGAATGTATAGTTTATGTACAGGACCGCCCAAAAGATTCGAAATACATTACGCTCTATGGGCCGAAATTCATTAAACTCGCATATCTCAAAAACTATTAGGCGTAGAATGTCGAAACTTCATATTTTGGATAGTTGTAACATCTAGTTGTGCACCTTTCCTTTTGGTTCCATTCGATTGGATAGTTTATCTACAGGACCGCCCAAAACATTCGAAATACATTACGCTCAATGGGCCGAAATTCATTAAACTCGCATATCTCAAAAACTATTAGGCGTAGAATGTTGAAACTTTATATTTAGGATTGTTGTAAGATCTAGTTGTGCACCTCCCCTTTCGGTTCTATTCGACTGGATAGTTCATCTACATAACCGCCTAAAAGATTCGAAATACATTACGCTCTATGGGCCGAAATTCATCAAAGCGTTTTTTAGAGGTATTGGGCTATTTCAAACGACTCAGAAGTGATACATTAAAGAGTTAGAAAATGAATTTCTCCATTTAAAAGTGTCTTTATCATTTACAGTTCTGCTACAGGAACACTCAAAAGATTTCCAATACATTACGGTCAATGGCAATTTTAGGGGATTCATCCATTTGAAGCACAATACCGTCCTACCACATAAGTGAGGTAATGGTCCGACCACGGTTACGTGCCTCCCTCAAGAACTATGCCAAAAGTCGCCAAGCTTGGCGACTTTTTTGTGTACGTGTGTGCATATTTAACTCTCAAAAACTATTATGAAATTTCATATATAAGATTGTTTTAACATCTAGTTGTGCATCTCGATTTTTGGTTAAAATCTAGAGAGTTTATGTACAGGACCACCGATAAGAATTTCAGTACTTTAATGTCTATGGACATCTTCAATATAATACAATTGTAGACAGTCATTGCTTGTTACATGCCCAAAATCTCGCCGTCTGTCCTCGACCTTGGCGTGTTTTGCCGAAACGTCGCCAAATTTGGCGATAGTCAGTCATTTGTTCCATGCCCAAAGTATCGCCATTTGTCATCGTTCTTGGCGAGTTTTGGCGAAATATCGCCAAATTTGGCGATAATCTGTCATTGTTGGTCCATGCTTAAAATCTCGCCAAATGTCGTCGACATTGACGAGTTTCGCCGAAATATCGCCAAATTTAGCGCCAAAAATTATTTCGTATTTTGTATAACTCTAAAACTTTAACCCGTAGAATTTTGAACTTTTGTATTTAGAACTATATTATAATATCTAAAGGTTTTCAATATCTTTTTTGACAGCAATCGACTGGGAATTTATTTACAGGGTGAGCCAAATGACTTTAAATACATTAAGGTGTATGGATGCATTCAATTCATTGAAAGTCTGTGGTCAATGACTACTTTGGCTATCCCCAAAATCTCGCAAACTATCTCAAGTTTGTCGGCTTTTGGTGAAATATCGCCAAATAAAGTGTTAGAAGGAAATCTTTCAAATTGAACTCAGCTTGGCGATATCGAAATATTTGGCTAGAAATCGCTAAACCTTACTATTATTGATATTTTATCTCTTTCAAACAAATAAGTTTAGAGTAAGTGCGTAAAAAACATTTTTGATTTAATAGACGTGCAAGGAAGTCATGTGTTGGACACATCAGATTTTTTATTTATTATATCACTTCGTTTTATATTTAAAATAGTGTTTTATTATTTCTGTGTCCGCTAACATTGATTCATTTTACTTATATCTCTGTAGGTTCATATTATTGATTCTACATTTACTTCTTTTCCCGTGGATGTACTTGGAGAAACCACTGTTAAGGAACTGTACTTTCGAAATTCAGCTGTTATGAAACTCATTGAGTTCAAAAACTCAGAAAATCAATATGAACATCCATACAAAATCAGTATTGATAACGTGAAAATACAAAGGTAGGAGTTTCTTTTCATCGTTTGTTGCATTTTTTATCTATCTCACATACATTGCCGTATCTAGTTGCCGCATGGCCTCTTGGAGAAAAGTAGGTATGCATTATTTCATTAGGGACCAAGCTTATCAAAATACAGGATGTCCCATAGTTACTGGGACAAAATTTAAGAGGCTGTAGGGCAGGTAATAAGGTTTCAGAATTACATAGCAATGTGGAGTCAGAACCGTCGTAATAATCACTTTGGAAGCAGTGCTGAAATAATAGTGAACTTTCCGACTATTTTTCGTAAAAAACTAATGGTTCTTTCAGACATGACAAATGACTAAAATTAATAGTTTGAAAATTTTACTTCATTTCATTGATTAAATTTTTAGAGACAAGCTCATTGTCCATAAAACTTGGTTAAGAAATTAGATAAACACTATCAAGCACATCAACAACGGCTAACAACTAGCCGCCATCTACCTGAGGCAAATGATATCACAAAAATATCTTCGATATCTTTATTCGCAAACTGTACTTCTTATTACCTGTTATCAATTACTTGATATTACCTGTTATCAATTACTTATTACCTGATATCAATTACTTGTTTCAATTACTGTATATTGAATTTTAGAGTGAGAACGATCTTTCTCAGACAATCTGTATGCTCTCTGGTATGCTGCGACTTCATTATTTTATTTTTTATTTAAAACCTGGTAAAAGAGTCGGCGCTTGCTGTCATTATTTAAGCTTAAATAACTTTCCACAAAATGAAGAGTACGAATTAGTTATTATATTTTGCTGAACGAAACAGTTTGCCTGAAAGCTCTAGAAAACAATTTTTTGAAAAGCATATTGAAATTGAAAATTGCAACATTTTTTTAGGGTGACTCATCCATAAGAGCAGATAGAAAAAGTTGTATCTACACTGGCCTCCAAAAGTTAAGGTACAACATGTTTTCCGAAGCTCACCGTAATGAAAATGGAAGTAATAATTAAAATGCATAGTTCATATAAATGATAGTAACGAACTTTAAAAGAACTTATGCAAAAACGATAGCCACAACTTTAAATTTATAGAAAGGAACAGATATGTATGAGTGAGAGAAAAATATGCAAACATCAGGCTTTTGTAATTATATGTGTAACTTTTGCTGATTTACAGCTGCTGTCGGTAGAGTCGTTGACAATAGGCAGTAGAGTCCAGCAATGTGTAGGAGAAGCCGATTGCCCGATTCGTTATGATAGCGGTTGGTCAAATGGATGGAAATGGCTAATACTACTAGTCCTGTCAATGTATCTCGCAGTGTCGTTCAACGACTCTGGGATCAATATCAATTCGAAGATTCTGTGTCTAGAAGACATGTTCCTGGCTAATCACGAACTGCAACACTCGCCGAACACCGTTTTCTAGCTCTTCCGGCCCGAAGAAGAAGCACTACTGTATAGCTCGTTGCAGACCACTTTGTAGCATTATGGAAAAGAATATTCGCTAGCACGGTGCGAAGACGCCTTCACAGTATAGGTCTGTATGCAAGGAGGCCAGCTGTGTGTGTTCTCCTCAACGGACGACAGAGAACGGCTTGTTTATGTTGGACAAGAAAACACGTTACCTGGACCAGAGAGCGATGGGCTTCTGCACTCTTCGACGAGTCCAGATTCACACTGGAGAGTAATTCAGGGCGTCCACTGCTCTGGAGGGAACAACGCACCAGATAATATCAATCTAACACTGTTGAAAGACACAATTACAAAAGTGGTGAATGATGGTTTAGGCAGGGATCTCAATCGGTGGTCACACTGTTTTCCATGGAGGAACATTGATTGTGGTGAGATATCGGGATGAGATCATTAATCCATATGTTAGCCCATATGCCGGTGCTATTAGTAATGATTTCGTTCTGATAGATGATAATGCACGACCTCACCGAGCTGTGGCTATTGAGGACTATCTTGAGGGTCAGGATTTGGAGCGAATATAATTGTCAGCTCAATCTCCAGACCTGAATTGAATAGAACATCTTTGGAACTATCTTGCCAAATAGGTTGTTACTGTGTCTTCCTCCAAGGTCGTTAGATGAGCTAGAAGCTTACTCCGCGCTTTGTATTTGCTTCCCATTTCAGTGTCCGGCAACTTAATTGACAGCCTAGAAAATCGATGCCGCCAACGCATCAAGTTAGAGTTGGACACAATCCTTATTAGAGCTCAATTTTGTTATGTTTTTATGACTTTTACCACATAAAACTGGATGTACTGTTTTTTCCAAGAATATACTTTTCGACCAAAATTGCTTTTTTTTTTGTTATAGTAGGGACCAAGGCCCCCAGACTCGCTACGCTCGCTTTTCGTGTGAGGCATTCGGCCCCTAATGAGGCTTATTTGTAAAAAAAAAAGACAGAATTTCAACAGACAAAACCCGAAGATTGGACCAGATAGAATGTTACTGAGCTACACATTGCTTGGTTCTTGCATGTTCATTTGTACATAAAAATTTAAACTTCACACTACAGTAGACCCCTCCCCCTCATAACACGGAAGATATTTTGTTATGGGAATCCGTGTTGTACGGGTCCTGAGCTATATATACTCCACCTGGAGTGCGGACTCCGCTTAAAATCGCTGGAAAAATTATTTGCACTCCTCAGAAACACAATGATATTTAATGTTGCCATTCAAAAGTTATATTAATTAGGAGCTAAAGCGTAATAAAATCAGAACATCTGTTTCAGCTGTATTTTTAATAATGTAAAACCTATTGGACACCTTGCGAATTTGCTACCCATGGTGATTTTTCATTATTTGGCGACTTGCGTACATGTAAAGTTAATAAAAGCTACGGAACAGATAGGATAGCTTGCCACCAATGGCGACTTTTCATTATTTGGTGATTTACACATGCTCACAACCTATAATTACTGTTCATTTAAGGTTACCGGAAAACCGTTATCTATATTTTCATTTACATAATCGTTTGCAGATTGGCGTACTTAGCACCACGAAATATACCATCTCGTCGCGCTAGCAAATATCCAAAGTGTACTATAACTGCTATAATGCAATAGTTAACGCCGCCCAATATTTCTACTGGTAGCAAATAATCCAACTCAACCGAACCGGCTTTAAAATAATCTGCATTTTAATTATTTTTCATTTTTAAGATATTAGTTATTGCGTTTTGGAAAAACGAATAATCGCTCATTCTAAACTCCTGTTGTCTAAGGGAACTTACTATTTGAAAATTGTCAACTTTGTGTAACACATTTTGAGTTACTTATTTCATATAGTTTTTATTTTGGCGTAAAATGGGCATATTTCTACTTCATGTTTGACAATTTCACGTGATACTACATACTTGGAAACGCTTTGTTGCAAAGGAATGAATGATTTTATGCCAAATCTGGCAACCATTCCGTTTATTTTTTCAGTTCTTTGTTAATATCTTCTAAAATAATTCGATTTTCGAAATTTAAGTCAGCTTATCAGGTTCCTCGGAATTTTTCGAATCTGTGGTCACCTTAGTCGAAACTTAAATCCCCACGGTTTAGGAGGAGATAGGCCAACAAGCTTTGACAGTGCCAGCGGCCTTTACTTTTTTTTAGAATAGAGAGAAATCATTTTGCTTTTTAAAAATGTAAATTTCTACTGCGTATTCAATAAAAACTGTTTAGTCTACATTTCCTCCAAATTTGTTTTTCTACATTCATTCATTTGCAAATTACACGCAGAAAACCGGTTGTACCTTAACCGTTGGAAGCCAGTGTATTTTTGCACCTGCAGATATAGGAAAATAATGGTTCATGTTCACGTAAGCTGTATCCCCGGATATTGCTTTCTATAGATGGGGATAGTAACCGATAGATGCAGCATCCGCACCTCTAGACTTCAACATTCAAAAATTATTTTGGTATTTAAAAACTTCAGGAATATGCCGTGTTCGCAGTATGTAGAATTCACAAATATGTAATGTCTTCTTATTTGATTATTTTAGTGGACTGGCGGCGTCTAATTTTACTTTGTTCCGAAACCTCACTGAGATTACTGTGAACTTCACAACACTGTCACATTCTTCAGAATGGAGTAAAAAATTACCAGAAAGTATTAAACGACTTGAGCTGTATGGAACAAATACAAAGCAAATAAAAACAGGTATTATAAGCGCTAATTTTTTCTTCTTCTTAAGCGTTATATTAAAATTATCAAATGTATTGCAATATATTAAAAAGTAAATCCGCGCAAAAATCTTTCGAAAAATTCTTATTTATGTGTTGCTTATAGTATCAAATTTCCTGCCACTGACAACTGATTTCCTCGAAAAATTACTGTGACAAATTATTTTTATAAAATAGACTGCATGATATGATGTGGAAGTTGAAAGAAAATATTTTCTTTGAGCAGAACAAACAGCCAAATGTAAATTAAAAACATTTACCATAGTTGAAGTGTATTATCAAATATTGGATGTTCCAAAAAGCTGGCAAAGCGCTTTAATTTTTTATCTATTAGAGATATGTGAGAATTTTAAATTGGAAAAAAAATGTTCAAAATAAGGTGGAAAATCAGACTCCGTAAAGAAAAAAATTCTCTCATTAATTTTCAAAAAGTCACCTTTTTTAAATGTGTATACGATCCCCGTACAAACAAAATTTTCAGTAAGTAAAATGTGCCCCATACTCTAATGAGGCGATGTATAAAATTTCAGCTTTTCATCATAAGCCGTCTCACAGATATCCATCGACACAGATGATCGGGAGCTATAGATGAATTCGCATCTAAACATTTATTGATAGAGTAGGAAAAAACATATTTTCTTTCGTAATTTCTACACGAATCCTAAAATGCGACGAGATTTTTTACCCTTCGAGAGCCATTGAAAAGTGATTTAAGTCGGCAGATTTATCGTCATACCGCTGACACTTTTTAAGATAAAATTCTCAAATTTCATATCACCTCATTAGTATATGGGACACATTTTACAAACTGGATTTTCTTTTTTTTTCTTTTTTTTTTTGTATGGGTATCGTAAACAAATCTAAAAAGTGTAACTTTTTGAAAATTAACGAGAGGATTTTTTCTCAACATATACTTTTTTTTCTAATTTATTTTGAACAAGTTTTCCAATTCACATTGCCCCCTTATCTCTTAAAGACGAAGAATAAAAGCGTGTTGCCACCTTTTGGGACACCCTGTATAAAATATTTATTTTTAATTTTCGTCTAGGTGCATTAAGTGGCCTTCCCAACCTCGATAAATTTGTGGTGAAATCTGGTAATCTGAAAAGTCTAAACAGGGACATTTTCTCTCGTCCATTCAATGGAAGGATTTTGAATTTCGAGTAAGCAGTTAAAAACATTTATTAGTAAATTAAATGAGCAGTGCATGACATTATTATTATTGATTTATTTAAAATAATTAAAACTTTGTAAAATATATATATATAACATACAAAAATGTACTTATCATGGAGAACGACAGTTCTATGAGTGCCGCAGCCTAGACCAACCTACCAACCGACAACCAACTGCGACTGTCTATATACACAGTTTTGAGAATTTTTTTATGTCCAACTTTTTTCTCGAAATACGCTCTAACGATGTTTTAAAAATTAATATATGATTTTAATCCGTGCTGAAATCGGAGAGTAATGTCGCCGCTTTATTTAGGAAAACTGTTTATTTTAAATTTAATACACTTTAAAGATGAAACTATTTAACTCACGTGTATTAATAATGAAACAACTTTAACTAAGTAGTGATTAGACTGGGTACGATACGAACGTATGAATACAGAGCTGTTGGATGTTTCTTCTTGCTTACTGCGGTTGATGAATAGCAAAGCCTTGTTCTTACTGCTTAGTTTGCTTGCTTACTGCTTGGTTTGGACACTTAGAAAATAAAACAAAATTAACTGTGATTTCTATTATTAAATACTTCATGCCGATAAAGTTTTGCTACATTTCATCAGCATTATCGATAAACTCTAAAGAATATTCCTATTCTTCTTAAGCAACTGCCAGAATGCTGAAAAATACCGATATATTGCGGTTAATACTTGAAAATTAACTTGGCTAATGCACCACAAAATAAATTTTAACTATTTTTTTATTTGTGTGTTAATCTCTTATTTGATTTGCTAATCTTCATTTTTTACTTCTATCGCGAGCAAAGATAAAAGCGAAAGATGGAAGTTTTGCTGTAAACGCATTCAGTTTCGTTTGATTTCGCATACCAAACTGAAACTGTGATTATCGCAATAAGAAGGTTGGTGAGGGAGGTATCATGTCAGAGAGGAATAACAGATGACAAGCGCGCTCATACCTCTAAAATGTAATGATATCCTAATACAAAAACACTTAATAAGTTAAAAGTTTGTGATGCAGCATTTTACTTTATAGCTGTATGAATTTAAAAAATGGGTCTTAAAAATAATGATATCAAATTTTGAGTAACGCCCTGGTGTTAATTTATAAGATTTGTTTTTAAATTTTATTGCAGTTACTTTTGTTTTATTTTCTAAAAAAGATTTAGACATTCAAGCAATTCTTTTAATTGTCAAATGCACTGTCATATGTCACTTTCACACTGTACCTATATTATAGCCTATACATAATATCCCAAATATTCCAAAATATCCCAAAATTGCAGACACACCGGCGGGCAAAAGAGGGAAACGGAAGAATCTTTATCAAGCAGAAAAGATAAGTGGAGAGATATTAAAACTGAATACAAAATATTTGATTTACAAAATCTAAACCAAAGAAAATTCTTTCAGACCCGAGAGATATTGTGATCTCCATCGAAAAAAACCTGCCATTATTTTTTCTTTTGTAATGATATTGAAGTATCAGTTTTATGTTTTGATACACATATTTCGTGTAAAATGAATAGCCAATCAAGACCGATGAAATGATATGTGTTTACGAATGCAAGTCCTTCCGCATTTCGGAAAGTGGAGCTTGTTGAATATTTTCATATTAACTTTCGTGATCAGCGTGGTTATTTTATCTTGTGCATTTAACCTATCAGTGATCCTCCATGTCAATCATTGAACAATTTGTGCTTATGCTTTCAGTGAAAAATGCAGTGAATATGCTTACAGTGAATAATCGTAAATTCGAACATCAATTGTGTAAAAAATTGGTTCATTTTTCTAAAAAGAAAAATGTATAAGAATAACAAACGGCTTCATGTGTCTCTCCCGTATATTTTGTGAAAGTCAAATTCAGTATTCGCGAAATTAAAATAGGGGAAAAGAAAAGGGACTTGTTGAATGAGTTTAACCATCAACGCCCAAGATAAAACTATGAAAACAACATTTTTAAAAATATCGCCATTATAAATAGTTGATGCTATAGTTTTATTTTTTAGTAAGTAAAGGATGAAATTTGTTTTTTAATTGCATTTCTCTCCCTTTTTTTAAAGCAATAACAATATCGTTTCAATCCCTGATGATATGTTTACGGACATGCCCAACCTGCAATATCTGTCTATGAGGAACAACAAAATAACTACTATTCCCGAGGCCGCATTTAGTGGAAGAAAGTTTAATGTACCTGTTTTCCTGTTTGGCGGTAAGTAAAGTATTTCAGGAATATAATTTTATTATTATCATTATTGTTATTATTTTGCCTGAGCTTTCTCTTCCTTTTTAAAATACTTTAGTTTTATTTTCTTTAACCAATTCGCTTTGCTTATACCCTCGAAGACGCGGCGGCAGAGATGCCCTTTCTGCGTCCATCTTTCTCTCCGGTATGGATCTTTGAATATCTGTATGTAGTCCACTGTTGTACTTAGTCAAGGTTGGGACACATTGGAGCCCTTAAAGGCACATTAAAAACAACGACGGATAGTGAAAGGGGATTTCTGCCGTCTGCGACAAAAACAGCGGACAGATTAACTAAGTATTACACAAGTCCAAATTGTTTGACCCGTGACATACAATTTGTCTTTCAGATACTAACTTGAGATGATATTATAGCGCAACTGCAACATAATAACACAAAAACTGTGCACATCATTTTTGATCACAATTTGCTCAATTTATTTTTGATATTATTTTCTTCTTTTTGATCAAAATGAAAAAAACATTAAAAAGCGTTTTGGATGAAATTTATTAACTTTCAAAATGTCTTTTCTTTATGGATTAAAATTTTGTATTTCAAGTTTAAGTTCTAGCAATGCGCCTTCAGATTAACATGATGTGGATAATTGTATTATTTTCGCTTGTAATTCGTAAAACGGGATCATTTTGCAAACATCTCGCTTAAATCGGTCCAAGAGTTTTTTAGTCCGTAGAAAAAAAAAAAAACAGGATTCCTGCACACATTCCTACATCCAAAGGATTCATTTATTTGGTAATGGCAGTTACGCAAGTATATTTTACTATACAAGGAGCCTTTTTGCAAATATTTTCCTTGCTAAGTCAAGTCATGAGTCTGTGGACAATGGTTAAAAAATACTTTAGTCTTATTTGCTTTAACCAATTCGCTTTCCTTACTGTCGAAGACAGCGGCAGAGATCCCCTTTCTGCGTCCATTTTTCTTTCTGGTATGAATCTTTGAATGCCTGGATGTTATCCAGGGCCGTACCCAGAAAAAAAATCAAGGGGGGGGGGACCAAACGGTGAAAAAGGCTAAATTTTTCACAAAAAGGCTTCATCATTATTGTTTTGTTGACAAAATTTTAAATATCGGAGGGGGGGTTGGACCGATCCCCTGGTCGCCCCCCTGGGTACGGCCTTGATGTGGTCCACCGTTGTACTTAGTCAAGGCTAAAACATATCGGAGCCTTTAAAGGCACATGGAAATCAACAACGGATAGTGAAAGGGGATCTCTGCCGTAATGTGTCCGCGACAAAGACAGCTGTGAGATTAAATAAGTTAGTATTCTTCAAGTCCAAATTGCTTGATCCGTGACATAAATTTTGTCTTTCAGATACTAACTTGAGATGACATTATAGCGCAACTGCAAAATAATAACACAAAAATTATGTACATCATATTTTGATCACAAGTAACGCGTAAGTGTTACTTTTGATCAAAAAGAAAGAACATAAAAAGCGCTTTGGATAAAATTTATTCACTACCAAAATGCTTTTCTCTATAGATTAAAATTTTGTATTTTAAGTTCCAGTTCTAGCAATACGCCTTGAGATTAACTTGATGTGGAGAATTGTTTTATTTTCGCTCGTAATTTGTAAAACTTTGAAAAAACCGTGCTTAAATCGGTTCAAGAGTTTTTTAGTCCGTAGAAGAAACACACACTTGAAAATTGCTTTCTAATATATAGATGTACCATTCATCCGATTACACTCGTGGTGCAAAGATTCAAAATTTCATCATTTCCTGCCTCCGTGCTTGCAGCAGATACAGCAATTTCGCTCTTCGTGGCAGTTTACAGTCTGTAGAAGAAACACAAATTTTCGTATTACCTTTTATATACATGGATTTCTTTGCAGGATTGTACATTTTTTCAGTTTAATTGAAAATACAAAAAATAGGAATAATAAATAAATGTAAACAGTTAGTTCATAAAAGTCACAAGATTAGTCTTTCTGGCACTCTAATCTTTCTTACGTATATCTGACGGTGATTCATTTCACCGTCAGAGTAAGAGATGGCATCTGTTAAACTTCGGATTCTATTTGATTTTATATCATCGGTAGACATCGGAGCAGACAAGTTATCAGAGGATTTTATTTCTAATGGATATATTCTTTGAATTGTAGGAAGTAATTCTTGGTGTGAAGTTTGAATTTTCAATAGCCGAACTTTCCCATCTCTCAAAACGAGAGCAAAACGCGATACTCAAATACTTATTTTTTCAGTAACGTTGCCATCTTCAAGAAAAACTAACACTAATAATAATAATATAAACACATTTCAACATGTGCCTTTACGGTCGCTACTTGCATATTAATCAGCCGACGCACCGAATTAGCTCGGTCATTTTAGGATCCAAACTCTTTCCTTGGCGACGACTTTGAACAATTAACTGAGAATTGTATAATAGCTTCATATGCTTACGTTCTTCTATGGTGCATAAGCACAAGGAGCAACTTCGTCGGTGGGTGGAAAATTCCCCACTATTAGGCTATTTGTTGGAATTGGTTCAAAATTAGGAGAGTGGTCAAGGCTCAAGTAGGCCGCTGACCCGGCAATTAGAATGAAAAAAAAAGCTATTTGTTGGCAAAAATTTCGAATTGCAATTTTTTGTATTATTTATAAATTTAGTTTATAAACAAGTGATCACTTCAAAAAGATGAAAAAGAACTACATGTTTCATCTTTTACAGGAAATCCCCTGGAATGCGATTGTAAGATATCATGGATAGTTCAAGATAAACCAATGATCCTGGACGCTCACTGCGCAAACGCGCACGGCAAATTTGCAGGAAGAGATCTTCAGAAAATCAAACCCTCTGAATTTGAGTGCTAGAACCTTTGAAGAATCACCAGCAGAATGTATCAAGATTGAGAGTTATTACGCTCGATTCTGTAAAACGTTTGTCATAATAAAAGTATCATATATGTGAGTGAAGTTTACTTGCGGCTGACATAAATTCATCTTAAAACGTACGAAATAAAGTAAGGAGATTTAATATAGTTTAAAAAACCAAAAAACACGCTTTAGTGATAAATTGAACTAACTAAAAAGCGAAAAATAATTCTTAATATAGAAATAAATTAATGAACGAAAAATAGTATTATTGTGAGAAAAGCGTGATGTGCTTTGTGCTATATTTTTTGTATCATTTTTGTACTAATCGTAGCGATCGAATATTCTCTCAGAACTGATATATGGAGCACACCACGCTTTTTTCACAATAATACTATTTTTCGTTCATTAATTTATTTCTATATTAAAAATTATTTTTCACTTCTTAGTTAGTTCAATTTATCACTAAAGCGTGTTTTTTGGTTTTTTAAACTATATTTTTATTTTTCACTTTTTAGTTCGATTTGCTATAAAAGCGTGTTTTTTATTTTTTTTTTTAAACTGTATGTATTTAAAATTTATTTTTAATTTTCGATATCCCTCATAAGACACTAAGGAACACTAAGTTGGAAAGTACTACAAAAAGATGATTTATTTTCACTGTGCACCAGTGGCGTAGACAGGATTTTATTTCGGGTGGGCTGGGTATCAAATTTAAAGCTAAAGTTCAATTGTAAGCTAAATATCAAATTGTAAGCTAAATAAAGGGTCCCATTTAGCCCCGTGAGCCGCCCCCCCCTCTGGCTACTCCCCTGCTGTGCTGTGCACCAAAGTATTAATCAACCTGCAGTTAAATGCTACCTTCCTCACTAAAAAGGAAAAATAGGTCTCTAATCAACAAATAAAAACGTGTTAAAAAGAATGGCCTTAACATGTTCTTGTACTCAACTCTTCCATAATGTGATGGATGACGATGCTTTGCAAAAATAAAAATATTGCCGTGCCCAGGATTCGAACCTGGGTTATTGCGGATACAACGCAATGTACTAACCACTAAACGATCACGGCCACAGTAGAAAGGGTTTTCTTAAGATTGTAATATTTGGAAGTGTTCTACTTTTAATCAGGATAAGAAATGAGGAAATTATTTAATCCTGGCGATCCTGGTCAGAATAATGAGATAAACTTATAAAATTATTGTATTGTCACCGGTTCTTGATAAATGTACAAAGTTTGAATTAAATCTGTCCTTTTAAAGTGGGTCAAAATCGAGTCTAAAGGAGTCGGTTACAAACATACATACAGGTGAAGCTAATAAAAGCATGTTAAAAAAAGTCTGTTAAATTCAGGATAATGGAATAAACTTATCAAATTATTATATTGTCATCGATCCTTTATATATCTACAAAGTTTAAAGTAAATGTGACCGTTTAAAGTGGGTCAAAATCGAGTTCAAAGGAGTCTGACAAGATAATGAATCCTCCAATACAGAACTTCTATTCTGATTGAACAGTAATTTGCATTTTGAATTTATCCGAGACGAGAAACTCCCTTGAGAGAAATCTCCCTCCACTCGTCTCGCAAAATATTTCGTTTCTCGTCTCGTAAAAATTTTGCCAGTCTCGTCTCGCATGCGAGACAGAGCGAGATTTCTCGCGTCCATCCCTAATTTTACAGCTGAACAAGGGTAGCTTTACAGCTGAACAAGGGTAGCTTTATACTACCCGAAAAGTACTTCTAACTGTTTTTCATGTATGAGCGTTTATTAAGAAGTATCTTTAAAATTAATTTTGACCTTTAAACACTAGATTGAGTATTTTTATCATCATCTGTCGAATTCTCCGCTGATTTCCCTTCTTGCGCGTAACTAAACATATGCGAAATCCCAAGTTTAAGCGATAGTGAGTGGTTTAAATAAGATACTGAGTTCACAACTCTTTGCAAACGTTTTAAGTACTGTATATGAGAAAAATGCTGCGCTCTCCTATCTGCATCCTATTCGTTCTCCTGAGCGCAGAGCTCTCCTCCGTTCTGGGTGAGACTGGATGTCCCGAAGAAGAAACCATTGAGCCTTGCGAATGCATCAAAAAGCCAGTCCCACGTCTGATATGCAAAGATATATTAACTGTAGACGATATTTTACGAGTTTTTCAAGCATCTAAGAGATACACGTACCAGGAGGTAAGGCTTTAACTTGTTGCTAATAAATAAGGCTGTAATTACAATAAAGGGAATAAAAATTACAAATAAAAAAACGTTACAACTTCTTCCGGCCTTCAAAGTAATTAATCACCCCCCCCCCCCATTAGCTATAACACACTCCTGACATCTACTGCTGCTGGAAACTGCCAGCAAACGCTTCTTTTAGAATTGCCCGAAGTGCTGCTGTCACACGTTGTTAGGTTTTTCACCGTGAGACAGGCTGTTGGCAAAGCAAAGGCCTTCCGAAGACTTTTTTGTGGTGACGAAGAAGTCTTCAGGTGCTAGATCAGGAGAATATGAAAATCGTTCAAAAACTGTCTCAAAAGTGTCAGTGCTTGTACATGAGCGCAACATCCTAACCAGTGCAGTTTTTAACATGTAAGACCATCCACCGAATTTTTGAATGCGCACTGAAAAAACTGTTTGGTTGAATCAAAAAAAAAAAAAAAAAAAAAAAAAAAATTCGTTAGATAAACAAAATTATCAGGTTGAAATAGCGCCAACAAAATTATTGTTGAATTAACAAAATTATATTGTTAAAATTATTTGGTTATTTCTACCAAACATTTTGCCAATTTAACTAAACAATTTGGTTTAAATAACCAAATTTTTTGTTAATTTAACCAAACTATTTGTTTAAATAGTTTATTTGGTTGAAGTCAACCAAATTATTTGTTTGAATTAACAAAATGTCTTTCTTAATTTGTGTTGCGCTGGCTAATTAACAAAATTTTTTGTTGTTTTTATAGCTATGTTTTTAACCCACAAACAGTTGTTGGAAAGTTTCAGAGATAAGACTAAATAAATTACCTATTTATCAAAATTCATATATTTTTTAGTGTTTTTACATATTTATAAAGTTAAATAAAAGAAATTCGATGTCAGTCTTTTTTTTTCGTCTTCATACGAAAACATAGTAAACAAAAATTGCTTTTGCATCCTTGATAAATAAAAGAAATTTGTATATTTTCTCAAACGTTCTAGTTTATTTCATAATGATCAAGGAAGGTTTAAGTGAAAATGAGAAATGGTATTCGCGTGAGCTATTTTGAAGCTGTGTTTTAAAGGGCCAAACTATATATATAACCAACACGAAATGAGTAGTCAGCTTTATTTCATACACAATCACTTATCTAACTTAACCGCTTTTATAAAAGTAATACAAAACTAATAAATAATCAACGTAATATAAGCAATTTTATTGCCCGAATGTTTCACTTGGAAAATGAATGCATTTTCTCTTAGAAAGGATATATAAAAAAGATAAAGTGCTAAAACCATACGTGATTTTCTTTCGTGCATGGTATGCTAATTAAACTGTTTGCGACATCATAAAGATATGGATTTTAAAAATATGTACACCACTTTAAAATGTAAACTACAAAAATATTTTGGAAATACTCACAAAAAAATGTAATTCGGTATTGTCCAGCTTAGCCTATATTCAAGATATTTTTCGCCGAGACTATACGTAAATTAATATTTTTACGGGCCAAGTTTTTTTACATCCTTCGATATTTTGTGGCCCGTTACATTGTGGAAAAGTGATTTTTATTGTTTTAACTAGGTCAATCTAAGGACACTGAGTGGCTTTAAGCTAAATCTGTAGAAACTTGCAAAAACACCAAAATAAAAATCTAATTTTTTATAAAGAGATAAACTAATTAGATTTACCTCTGAAATTTTCAACAAACTGAGTAGAAAATAAAGTTATTTTTGTGCGTGATTATTATCCATTTTTAAAGGTATTGGCAGACAATGTAGATCCTTCCTTAGCTCTTATCGCTCTTCCTCCGTGAATAAGAATTTAAACATTTCTCTTTTGGGGCGGATGTGGCTGTCTTTCACATTCCTACGCATATCCTGAAGCATGCGTAAATTGACTGTCGAGAGATTTCAAATTTCATTGGTTCTGAGTTTTTAATAAAAACGTTCCGTCAAAATTCAAAGCATATGTTTAAATAAATTTTGTTGAATCAAACACATTTTTGTTAAATCAATAAAACAAATCTACCAAACTACTTAACCAAGCAAGTTTTGTTGAATTCAACAAAACACTTTTTAGCGTGCGCTTTGCATTAATTTAAAAAAAAAAAACTATCTTCTTTTACCACATAAATGTCGAACTTGAATCTGACAAGATAATGAATCACATTGTTGAGAAATTAACAGGAAATACCTCTAAACATTTTTTAAAAATACAAACTCACAAACTTTAAAAATACAATCAAAGTTGGGATTATTTGTGGAACGCAACATCCTTTAAATAGCCAGCTGGTCTCAGCTTGCAAACGTGCAGTCTTGATGACGTTTTCTACGTAACATTTTTGCATAATTGTGGAATCGTTCATTAATGGTTCGCGACGCGACACCATAAAAAATCAATATATTGTGTATTTTCACACACAATATATTGATTTTTCGCTCGATCGTATATAATTCTGTGTGACTAAACCTCAATACTTCCAAAAGCATTCGTAGAAAATTAATATCACCAAAAATAGCTGTAAGAACACACAAAAAAAAAGAAAATTGAAAGAAAAGAAAAAATGCGGGGAATTTAAATCGCCATGACATTTTCCGGCACTCCTACTACTTTTTAGGTTTTGTTTCGAAATTATTTGGTTCTGTTGGAGTGCTTTTGTGAGTCTGTATTTTTAAAAAGTGTTTAGAGGTATTTACCGTTAATTTCTACACAATGTCATTATCCTGTCAGATTCTGTTTAATAATAATCACATTTGATAAACATTTTTACATTCAAAAGAACTATAATTCAAATTTGCAGTCAAACCTGTTTTGGAGAGGTTTGGAGCCGGAAGCGTTCGACAGTCAGTGATCACCGTAACTAAGTATTAGGATTTTTTTCTCTCGAAAGTAGATAAACGACATTTTGTTTTCGAAATAAGTACTGGGAAGTACTGTATTTTTCATTTATTATTTCACTTTTTCATATTTAAAACAGTGATTGTTATTTCTATGTCTAGTAATCTGGTATTTTACTTGCATCTCTGTAGGTTCATATTACTGATTCTGTATTCCATTTTTTCCCCGTGGACGTACTTGGAGAAACCACTGTTAAGGAACTGTACTTTCGAAATTCAACTATTCAGAACCTCTTTGACAAGTATGAAAACTCAAGGCAATACGAGCATCCGTATAAAATCAGTATTGATAGAGTGAGAATACTTGGGTAGGAGTTTCTTTTCATTGTTTGCTGCATTTTTTATCGATCTCACATACAGTGCCATATGTAGTTGCCGCATGGCCTCCTGCAGAAAAGCATGTACACCATATTTCATTAGGGGTCAAGCTTATCAAAAAACCGGGTGCCCCAAATTAAATTACCCTATTTTAAAGCTGTCTACAGACGAAATTATTGTTGAGAAAGTTATGATATATTGCTTAGCACAAAATGGAGATATAGGAATTTCAGCGAAACAAAAATCAAATATTCGCCACCAAGGGTGGGTGGGAGGTCATGTATAGGATCCCTTAGAAAGTCCCAGGAGCATTATCCAGAGGGCGTTCCCCATATACGTATAGGACCCCAGTGCAGTCAATCGGCCTTAATTCACAAACAAACAAACAATAATACTTAGGAATAGTGTAACTTTCAATCAGCGAAAAAAGTTCTTGATCCGGTTCAGTAGCTACAAACTGCCCATAGAGCGTAATTATTTTGAGTGTCTTTGTAAAAGAATTACTTTTGCTATATACATGAAAGGCTGCCTGTATGTTAATCCAGGGTATAAGATATCTTTATAAGCTATCTTCATTTCAAATTTTATTCAAGTCCGTTCAGCCATATTTGTGTGATTCAGTCACAAACGTACGCATTTATACTATTGGTAGGATTTGAAAATTTATAAACTTTAAGAAATACATTTGGACTTTTCTTACTTACGCTTTTTAATTTGGCGCAAAACTAACGCAATATCCATGGCATTTCATGTTTTTCAAATGCACGCGATTCTACAAATAGAATTTCTGCTTTATTTCAAAAGCATAAATCATTTTGTGATGGTGAATTTCACCTAGCATAACCATCCGAAATTGGTTTTTAATTAATAGTTAAAAAAGTAATTAATATGTCAAAATTCTCTGAGCCTCAGGTGCGCATTACCGAAGTTATGGGCTTATACGCATGCTCAAATTTTCAAAGCTCTGCATGCTGTAGATTTGTCTGGAGAAAATTCCTTTTTATCACTACAGATAGAGAGATTTGGCGTAAAACTGGCATAATTTCAGTGGTATTTCATGTTTTTCAAATGCACGCAATTCTTCATTTAAGTGATAGCATTTCTGTTAGCTCTAAACCTGAATCATTTTATACGGGCGAAACTCGCCAAGAATAGCAACGTAAAAACGGTTTTTAGTTAATAATTTAAAATTTAAAATTTTAAGTAGCCTATAACCATGTCCAGGGTCCCATCTATCTCTATACCAAAATTCATCATAATCGATTCAGCGGTTTAGGCGTAACAAGAAAACAAACTCACTTTCGCATTTATAGTATTATAGTCCTGGACCTAGCTACAGTTCTGTGGGAAAGTTTGAGTATGGAGAATTTTTTTTCAGAAATGCTTAATAGGTGCCTTAGAAAGTATTTTCGGCTTGGGTGGACCTGGTACATTTTCCGGCTATGACGTCATCAAAGATGGCGGCCGCTCGATCACAAAATTGCTCATATCTAAGTTAATACTTGACCGATTAGCATAAAAATTATATCAATATACTGTAATTGCTATTTGTAATATGAAAATAGCAATGGTTTTTAACTGTTGCCCTAAATTAATAAACAACAAGTTAATTTGTTATGCTATTTTCGATTACAACATAGACATACATTACCGTGAATTAAAAAAAAATGATTATAATGAAACTGCAAAAGGATTGTTACATGTTGAATTTAACCCCTTACTACCACACTTACGGAAAGAGCAACAGGTTTCTTCATTTGCCCAACAAATACAAGAGGATTTGGAACATTTTAAGCAATTACATGCTCCAATAAAATCCGTTGGATATTTCTGAAAAATTCTTTTCTGGCACTAAATCATCTTCTATTACTATGAAATGCTGGTAGCATGATTTTGTGGATGGTACTTGTATGATATCTTTATTGTTTTGTTTACATATCGTGTTTTGTCCAGTGTAGAATACAAATCATCGCCGATCTTAAACACATTTAATATATTTTCCTTTGCATATTGCGAAACCAGTGCTTTTGCTAGCAGACTGTGTAATGGCTTAGGAAGTATAACAAACGGGTTACCTTTATGTAAAATATATTTAAACATTGAGGTCATCTTTGCATCTAGGCACTGGGTTTGCTGCTTAGAAAACTCCTGCTGGATGTCCAAACCGTCGACAATAGCAATGGAGCCTGCCATTTCCCGAAATAGATTTGATATCATCAGGCGCTCATGATGTTTTATCTCCCATTCTGGTACAAACTGCTTTTGCTTAGTACGCCCTACGATACCAGATGAGCTTTTTGGGGATCTATTAATGTTTTTTTCTAATGCAACGTCCGCTGCAACAGCTGAAAAGTTATGTTCATACCGTTTCACAACATTCTTTACCCATGAACATTTCAAGCATCTCTGGGGGTGTCTTGGGTAGTCTTCTCATGTCTTCCAAATATAAAGAAGACCATCGTTGATAGTTTACACATTCAAAGACAGAAAATACTGGTAGAAGTTTTTATACTGTGTCTAGATGCAATTCCTAGAGACCTTGTCTATCGGAACGAATCAAATTTTTTTAGAAGCTGGAGCAATTTCAGGAAATTATCCCAGTACAAAAACTATTCTGATGTTTCTCGTCCTGGTTCAACAAATTTCAAAAAGTCTGTGAAGAGTTTCTCCACTTTGACATCTACATCTATATAATTTTTGTTTTCTCTCATGCCGAAAAATTATTCTGCTGGTGGCAATTCTTATGAATCGAACTTTTCAAAGTTAGATTCATAGGACTCAATGGAATGTTCTTCCACTTGCAATCTAATCATCGTTTCTCCCAACATAAACATCCCTTTGATTCTCCTCATACAGTTTTGACCATATAAAACAGTGTCTACCACATTTACTTCAAACACTGAGAATTCAATAAGCACAATGGTTATTCCACTTCCCCAAAGATATTTACCTATACAACTAACCACAATTTTAGCCATGTGGAATGCCCACAACATCAATACAATATTTGTAAATTTATTTGGATTGATTAACAGGACTTCACGTGCAATAGCGTATACACATTGATCACAGGTTACTGGTAAGTACTGTTGGTTTAACTGGTCAAAGACATTATTGAAATTTAACAGAATTGTGTAAACATTTGCATGCTGATTTACTGGGTTCGCAATTACTGGCAAAAATCAAACTTGCTTTTGCTATAAATCTTCTTTTGAAGAAAGTGCTTGGAAAGAACTACGCGATGGTACACGATGTTCAAAGTTTTCTTTTGGGGTGAAATGGTCGTAATCAATAATAACATCAGAACTGCGGGAAATAGGTTCTTCAATTCTTAAAAACTGCCATAAGATGTCTAACTTTTCGTATTGCCTTTCTTTTATCCTTATACATTGAAAATAAATTTGAGTTAACTTCGTAATCGCTCGGGAGATTAGGACGTTTTCCAAGTTTTTAATACGATTGTAACTTTTGGCATGTAACCCATTCAAGACGTTCATTGGTAAAACCCATTCAAGATGTTCTTGAATTGGTTTCAAACCTCGTGTGATACCAGTCTTCGATAAACATGGTTTAAATGGTATATCAGCGGTTTGTCTTGAAAAAGATCACACACGTTATGAGAACCTCCTATACTAGATAAGGTACATTTCTCATGATCAAAATTACCGAAGGCTCAAACTTTCAATCTTGAAATGACTGGGAATCGATACTTCATTAGGAGACTGCTTGAGAGCATATTGTGTAAGATTATGATGGTGACGAATCGCTTCACTGTAGCTCACACCAATACTTAGATGATTTAGCTTGTTATCAATGCTTCGTTTTTACACGTCTCATGCTTTTTTTCCCCAGCATCATATGTTTTTTTCGCTCCGCGATCTATATTGTAGTATATGTTTTCCAATAATACTCGTGCCTTAAGATACCACTTCTATGTATGCATCTTTTTTTCCAAATCTTCCATCCTTTTCTCTTTCAATGATATCAGCTCCCTTGAAGGAATTTGGATAGATACCAAACAACGTACTGAAAAAGTTTATGAAAACTTTTGGTATTTTACTCTTAGTCCAAGAGCTTGTAAGGTCCCGAGTATCACCAAATTTACCACTCAGCCTAAATTCTAGCTTCTGCAATGCATCTCTCAATAGAATAGCACATTCTGTTAGAGGATTGCAAATTCTTTGGACATCTGCTACTTTTTCTGTTTGAAGAGACGCAGAAAAATCATGACTGGTTTATTTGCCTCTATGGGGTTTGGATGTACCCCGTATCTCCGCAATTAATTTTACTTGGGACTTAGAGTTGCATGTCTAGTAGATGGAAAACACTTAAATATTAACAACAATTTATTAAATAATAACACTAAGGAAGATACACAACAAATCATTTCGCCGGAGAGTAAGTGAGTCAGTGTTGAAAAATGCACGCCGGCTTTTTTTCCTCTTCTGCGGTTACAGGCCAGATTACAGTTAGAGTCACTAGCTGTTATCAAGTCACGGTGTTTTTGAATTGCAGTTGTGGCATGGAAGTCCGCCACAGTATTCCCCCCCAAGTACCGGAGGTACTGAACACATTACGTTACAGGTAACGAGGATTAAATCGTACCACTCTACCTGAACGAGTTGTTTTGTTTGGAGGAAGGGTTGGTGTGTTGCTGGTCAGTCCATCTGGGCCAGTTGGAGATTCACGATCAGGCTCCACTGGTGGTGTTGTGCAGGGGTCCGAGTCTTCGGGTACGGTGAAGGCTGGTTTCAGCCTGTCAATACTGATCGGAGATTCCCTTCCATTAATCAGGAGGGTGAAGTGTTTGTCAGTCCTTTTCACCACTGTATAAGGGCCATTGTAGGGTCGAGTCAGCGGTGTCTTTACGGCATCATTTCGCACAAAAACACTAGTGCACTTCTCTAGTGAGGGATGAACATAATAGAAGGGTTTCCCATGAGAGGACGGTACGGTTGGAGAAAGTTCATGCATCGTGTTGCGGAGTTGTTCGAGGAATACTGCAGGGTCTGTGTGCAACGGACTTCCTGAAGGTTGAAGGAATTCTCCTGGTAGGGATAATGTTGTGCCATACAACATCTCTGCACATGTCGCACCCAGATCCTCTTTCATTGCCGCCCGAGGAGTACAATTGGTAAAGTTTCAGTCCAACGTACCTTATTGTGGCACTTTAAGGCTGTCTTCAGGCTGCGATGGAACCGTTCTACAATCCCGTTGCTGGATGGGTGGTAGGGAGTAGTCCGAATGCGGCGCATGCCGAGAATCTTATTCAGAGAGGAGAACAAGAGGGACTCGAGCTGTTTTCCTTGGTCCATTGTCAAAACCAAGGGGACGCCGAATCTGGCTATCCAGTGTGTCACGAGAGTGCGAGCAGCAGTTTCAGCCGTGATGTCTTGGACGGTAATGGCTTCAGGCCAGCGAGAGAACCTGGCAATGAATGTGATCAGGTAAGAATAACCCTCAGATGGAGGTAGGGGGCCCACGATGTCCAGATGCACATGCTCGAATCTTCTCGAGACCAGGGGGAACTGTTGGAGAGGACTGCGTGTGTGGCGATGGACTTTCGACTTCTGACAGTCTATGCAAGCCCGTGCCCAAGTTGCGATGTCCTTTTGCATGTTGGGCCACACGAATTGGCGTGTTGGGCCACACGTTGGGCCAAACGTTGATTCGGGACAAGGTGTCAGCCACAATGTTGTCTGGCGTGATATGTCTGATGTCGGTGCAAAATTGTGAAATGAAGTCAAGATGTCTGAGCTGCCTAGGAGAACTTGAGTCGGACGTTTTTGAAAAAGCAAAAGTTAATGGTTTATGGTCCGTGTATATTGTGAAATTTCTGCCCTGTAAGCTATGCCGAAAATGCTTTACAGCGGCATAAATTGCTAAGAGTTCTCTGTCATAGGTGCTGTACCTTTGCTCAGTGGTACTAAGTTTACGCGAAAAAAAAATGCAAGAGGTTGTAGTTTACTGTCATTTAAGACGTTTAAAACAGTGCCGATGGCAATGTTAGAAGCATCAGTCATCAAAAACAGTTGCTGATGGGGACCATGATAAGCTAGAGTTGCTGAGTTCATGAGGTCCTGTTTACATGCTTCAAATGCCGCAGTTAAGGTATCATCCCAGGGAACTGGGCGTTTGTTATTTTTTTTCGAATCTTTAAGCAGTTCATGCAAGGGAGCTTGGGTTTTAGCTGCATGCGGGATGAAACGGCGGTAGAAGTTAGTCATTGCCAAAAAACGTCTTAAGTCTACAATAGTCTCGGGTTTGGGGAATTCAGCTATCGCTTGAGTTTTTCCGGGAGTGTTTTTACCCCTGAAGGTGTTATAAGACACCCTAGAAAGGCTACAGAAGACTTTCCCAGAACACATTTAGCTGGGTTTAATTTTAAGCCATGCAGTTTAAGTCTGTTTAAAACCATTCTGCTCATTCTCATCGGACGACGCAATGAGAATATCGTCCAGGTAGGGAACACAAAAGTCGAGGCCACTTAACACGTGGTATACGTATCCTTGGCATGTTTGTCCGGCGTTTCGCAATCCGAATGGTGTGAAAACAAATTCAAATAACCCGAATGGAGTTGTTACTGCCGTTTTTTCAATATCTGTAGGGTTAACGGGGATTTGGTGGTACGCACGAGCTAAGTCCAAAGTGCTAAAAAGCTTCTTCCCGTAAAATATTTGCGTACAGTCATGAATGTGGGGAAGAGGATAGCGGTCTGGAACGGTGATGGCGTTTAAACGCCTATAGTCACCACAGGGACGCCGGCCCCCATTTGCCTTTTTCACCATGTGGAGGGGACTCGCCCAAGCACTTTTTGAAGGACGCACGATTCCCTGTGCCATCAGAAACTCAAATTCATGACGAGCAGCTTTGAGAAGTTCAGGAAAATGACGACGCGGTTTGGAAAATACCGGCGGTCCCTTAATCTCAATATGATGAGAAACTCTGGTGTTTGGCCGCTCTTTGGGGACATGCGAAGGGTTAGTTAGCTCCGGAAATTCAGCCAAAATTTTATCAAATTTGGAAGAGCCAAGGAGAACACCTACCGAACTGTTGTCAGGCAAAATGTGTGCCGCTTTCCCTTGCAACGAAAGCATGGTTTGAGCATCAATTATACTATTGTTCTTAGCATCAACAAGTAAATTAAATATCTTTAAAAAATCGATGCCGATGATGGGTTGACTAACTTTAGCGATTACAAAAGACCAAGTAAAGGTTCTGCGCAAATTCAGGTCAAGAGTCAAGCGCTGAGTACCGAAGGCTGGTATTTTTGTGCCATTAGCTGCATAAAGAACCAGACCTTCATTTAATGGGGATGGTTTAGTAGGGTGAACATCAACAACAGAAATATCCACACCGGTGTCAATTAAAAATTTTAATTTGGATGAAGGATTGGTCAAAAGAATCCAATTAACCTGGCGGTCGCAATTCTGGCCCAAATGCGATCGCCGACTAAGAGCGAGATTCAAGTGAAACACAATTCGAACGTTTCCAGCGTCAAACAGGGGAAACTTCGAAACATATCAATGTTTCTTATTCAATTGAAAAAAAAAAAAAAACAATCGTATTTTGATCACGTGACATCGCGATAGGTTTGTTCATTGGAAGCATTCTGGGGACTGGACTGGGAACTGGGGACTGAAAAACGTTCGATTCGATCTCGATCGCGCGCGTTTCACTTGAATCTCGCCCTTAGTTTCCCTGGTTGTGAAATGAGCATGGCGCGGACCACTTTCTTGTCTTATCACCAAAATTAGTGTGATAAAAACATTGTTTGCCGGGTCTTTATAGCGTTTTCTGGAAGCGCTACGATTGCGGCCTCCACGCTTCGGGTACCTATCGTTAGAACGACCTCGTCTGTGCACGATGGCGGTCAGCTCGCTAACTTGCTGCGAGAGCTGTGCGATTTGAGCTTCCAGGGTAGAGTTTTGTACAGGCTGGATGTTGCTTGTAGCATTAATTTGTGGGGTCGCCGATAAGTCGTGTATTTTGTCTGCCACCGTAGCCAACTGTGACAGCTCGTCGCTTAATGCACTCACAATGCTGCGTGTTGTGGTAGGAAGGCGCGCAAGCCAAAGAGATTTTAACAGCGCTTCCCCAACAGCCTGTCCTGCCAGAGAGCGCATGCGCGCAAGTAAGTGGGATGGGCGTGAATCTCCAAGCTCTAAACCCTGCAAAGTGCGTATTTTGGACTCCTCACTTTCAGAGTGAGATTCTATAAGTCGTTGTTTTAGCGTTTCGTAGGGCTTATCAGCAGGAGGGTTGACAATTATATCGCTAACAGAAGTTAGAATGTCGGCGTCAACAGCCGCTACCATGTGGTTAAATTTGGTAGTTTCACACGTTATTTTAGCAAGAGCGAACTGCGCCTCTAACCGGATAAACCACAGCGATGGGTTAGTTTTCCAAAAGGGGGGTGGCTTAACCCCAACGTGCGCTATGTGGCTGCCGCTGGCCTCTGGTTCACTATCAGGCATGTTTACAATATATACACAGAAAAATAATACAATATAACAAAATCACAGAAAAATAATACAATAAAAAGTAAATAAACAGTGTAATGTGGTAATATGTGATACCAAAATGTAAATACGAAATGCGTACTTAGCTTATGGGCGAAAATAGAGCACCCGTGACAGAGATATCTTCGCGACTCGTACGGAAAATTTTTAAAAAAATTCTGTAAAAATATGTCCTGATGATACATAGTTGGAAAAAAACACTTACCGACTCTGCGGAGAAAGATAAGCATGCTCAGACACAGGGCCGTAACCAGAGGGGGAGCTATGGGGGCTGAGCCCTACCTAGCAGGCTTTCAGACCCCCCTAAGATTTTCAAAAAAATTTTAAATTTATAGATATATACTATAGTTTAGAAATGAATGATTTTTAACAATCGCTAAATTTTACATCATTAAAAATAACCATTCTTTTGGGGGAATTTCTTATCACAATTGCTAGACTTCTATATATATATATACAGTTAATTATTTTGCTGCTCTTGGTTGCTCGTAGCATCGGATCTTGGATTTTTCCGAGAACACAAAACTGCCACGCAAAGCTTTCGAGGGGAGTAAAAACTTAAAAATTTCAACGTGTTCATGTTTGCATTCAAAATGGCGGCGAGCATTTTCAACATTTGCTGTGAAGACTAATACTGTAAAAAATTGGAATTCAACTATGTTTTTCAAAAACATAATGATCACAGGAATAGGTAACGTGTGTCTCCATTTCTGTTTTACCTCAGACATTAAGTTGTAACAGTCCCCAACAGTGCTCGAAATCATATAGTTGCCACATTCGTCAGATTTAAAGGTAATAAGAAAAACCAACGGGGACTCTTTTAAACTGATCGCTCTGTATAATACTTATATTTTGCTTTATCATACATATTTAAAATGAAATACAAATAAAACAGATTTTTCAGTCAATTTTCATTTGAATACTTTTCATGCAATCTCAATGAAAAATTTATTAACATAATGAATGTTAAATATTTTTAAAATACGGCGTTTTGTGAAACAAATACTCTAAAAAAAATGTACAAATTGAAAAACAGTCTCTTCCCTCGCCCCTTGATTACTAATACTTATATTCGGTCAGCGCCCTTAACTAGATTCAAAGCCCTACCTAACATTTCACCCTGGTTACTGCCCTGCTCAGACATCACGGTGGTACACTCGGTGTTGTCGATTACACAACTGCGCAGTACGTGCACATGTGTGGATATAACTCTTCAAAAACATCAAAAATCACTGAAATAATTGTAGCTGCCACATCATTAGGGAACGTACGAACGATATATCCACAGTAGTCGCCGAAGTTACCAGAAGGAACGAGGATGGAGGCAGATCTTTTTCTATGCAATATTCGCGTGCTCCAGTTCACTTGAGGTCACCATTTATGGGGTTGGGATGTACCCCATATCTCCGCAATTAATTTTACTTGGGACTTAGAGTTGCATGTCTAGTAGATGGAAAACACTTAAATATTAACAATAATTTATTAAATAATAACACTAAGGAAGATACACAACAAATCAGTTCCCCGGAGAGTAAGTGAGTCAGTGTTGAAAAATGCACGCCGGCTTTTTTTCCTCTTCTGCGGTTAAGGCCAGATTACAGTTCTGCGGTTAAGGCCAGAGTCCCTAGCTGTTATCAAGTCACGGTGTTTTTGAATCACAGTTGTGGCATGGGTGTCCGCCACACCTCTTTAGGTTTTGCAAACGTTATCTCATTTCCAAAATAATCACATAACATTAGTTTTAGCTCCTTGTTACTGACTTTGTTGTCTTCATTTTGTATATTAAATTTGTCTCTAATGTAACTAAGGGTACATCCATAACCTTTATGTAGTCCAGATTTGATACAATCAACTATAAGAGAAAAGGCTGTAATTCTTTTTGAAATCTGAGGGGCACTCTCTTCGCTTTCTTCAAGTTTTCGTTTATACCTCAGTAAGTACCCAGAAGTACAATTTCCGTAACATAATAGATCAGCACCAAAAAAACTTGGCCTATCCTCCAAGTCACAAGCACGAGTGAAAACATCATCTTGTAAATATAACGTATCTTTTAAAAACTCTTGAGCTATAGGATCCTCGCTTATTCTATATTTCTCGTAAATACGATTATGCAATTTTAGATTACAGATAATACGTAGAAATACCTCTAGCTTGAGGAGTATGGTATCGTGCAAGCTTTCTTCCAGATTTCCTAAGACTTTCCTGTACAGACGGTTGAGAAGTGCTGGCATTGCCTTCATTTTACAATATTTCTTTCTCACTTTGAAGTTTTAAAAGGGATTTCTTATGGCAGTATTGTTTGTAGCATGCATTATTCATATGATAGACAAACACTACTTCTTCACTTAATAAGCTCAGACGCTTGGTAACAATGTCGTTTCGCAGTTGTGCATCAGCCCATGTATTTTCTCGACCATTTTCTGTACTTATCAAACTATTATCATTTTTGTTACAATTAATGCATGTTGTTTCGTCTGGATTAAAGTCTATTATACGGTCTTGCAATGCTCTGGACAATTTTATGACTTCCATACTTACATTTAAACTCTACAATCTAAAACACAAATGAAAAATACATACGAAATTCGCGCCTTTTCTGAAAGCATTAAAACCTAACCCTAAAAGCGGCTTATACTGGTTTTGCAATCTTATCTTTAGAGGACTACTAGAACCATTTGTTAGAAAAAATTATAAACTAAACGAACAAGAAATACAGACAAATCAGTTTATACGAGTAGAAAACTAAGCTACCCGAACGACGTTTGAACAAAACTGTCAACTGGTTAATGCCTGAAAACTACACTCTGTCTGCATTACACATTATTACATACGTTATTTAATAAAATAAGGGTAAATTAATATAAAAAGGTACAATTTCATACAAATCGGACAAGTATTAACTTAAATATGAGCAGTTCTTTGATACGAGCAGCCGCCATCTTTGATGACGTCATAGCCGGAAAATGTACCAGGTCACGGATGTCCACCCAAGTCCAAAATGCTATCTAAGACACCTACTAAACATTCCTGAAAAAAAATTCTCCATACTCAAACTTTCCCACAGAACTGCAGTCAGGTCCTGGACAATTAGTTCGGATTCAAAACCTCGTAAAAAGTTGATGTTTCTGTCATTTTGAAGGCAATTAACTAATTTTGTCCTCCACAAAATCAAAAGTACGAGTTAGTTGCTGTAAAAGCACTTATTTTCGCGAGGCTTTAATTTTCACGATTTTCACGAGCCCGTCGTACTCCCAAAAATTAAATCTTCGCGAAATACTCCTTTTTTTTTTTTTTGCTTCAAATAATAATAAAAAATCAGAAATTTTTCACTTACCAAAATTTAACTATTTATTGCGCAAACTCTTTCTTGACAGCTTTCTTTCTTACAACTATTTCTTGATTATAAAACAATGATACAACTAATAGAATGCAACTGATTCACTTACAATATTTATACCAGCTTCTTTGAAGCCATTCAAAATGGGGAGGGGTGGGGGACAAACGTTTCGGAAAAAAAAAAGTTTCTTAAAATGCATGAAGCAAAAGGGGTCGTATATTTAGGCACTTATGGGATTTTCAACTTTCGGTTCTATTCATATAAAATTCGTGGAATTTTAAGCTCGCGAAATCATCGATATCTTCGCAAAAATAAGTGATTTTACAGTATTGCATTTTGCTTAAAGAAACAATTTACAAGCCAGTTATTATTGAAAGCTCTAAAAAAACAATTTTTTGAAAAACACCTTGAAAGTGGAAATTGCAACATTTTTTGACAATGACCATAAAAGCTGATGGAAAAAAAAACTTCTATCTAGACCAGCCTCTAAAAGTTAAGGTGCAACATCTTTTTTGAAGCTCACCGTAAAGAAAAATGGCAGTAACAATTCATAGTTTAATTAAATTTTAGTATCGAACTTTGAAAGAACTTATGCAAAAACGATAGCTACGATTTTAATTTTATAGAAAGGAACAGGTACGTATGAGTGAGAAAAAAAATACGCAAATATCAGGCTTTTGCAATTACATGTGTAACTTTTTTCGAATTACATACAACTGTTGTTGGCAAAGTCGTTGACAATAGGCAATGTAGAATCCAGCAACGTATAGGAGAAGCTTATTCGTAATTCTTGCTTGATCCGTTAAGGTACTGGTCGCTCGGATGCATGGACATAGTCAAGGAGTTGTCACAGGCTGATACTCCTGGGCCTCTGAAATCAAAAATGTGACATAAAAGTAAGCGACATAATTTTACATGTATTTAAATACTATCAGTTCATAACAGCTTTAATCTATTGTTACATGTATTATTGCATGTATATTTCGTAAGCTGTAGAATATGCATCCCATGTATTTTTCTCTAAATATGTTACACTCATAAAAATTTGAAGATAGGGTTACCAGGCGAAATACGCGAAAGATGACAAAGTCAGTTAATATCGTTTTAATATGGCAATAATGAAACTGAAAAATTAGGGGGATCTCTCCCTGACGAGGCTCGAACAGCCGAGTTTTTTTTTTTTTTTTTTTTTTTTTTTTGTGTATCTGCAGATATAGGAAAATAACGATTCATGTTCAAGTAAGCTGTATGTCCGGATCTTGCTTCCTGTAGATGAGGCTAATAACTAAAAGATGCAGATTCTCCACATCTAGACTTCACCACTCAAAAATTATTTTGGTATTGAAGGACATAATGCCGTGTTCACTTGTAAACTATGTAGAAATGAAAAATATGTAAAGTCTACTTATCTGTTAATTTTAGGGGATTTCCATCATCTAATTTTACTTTTTTCCACAACCTCACTGAGCTTACGGTGAACTTCAGAGAGGTGTCCGTCCTTTCTTCAAAATGGAGTCAAAAACTTCCAAAAAGTATTGAAGTACTTGAATTTTATGGAACAAACACAAAAAAAATCAAAGCAGGTATTATAAGCTTAATATGTTTTTTTTTTCTTCTTAAGCGTTATCTTAAAGTTATCAAATGTATTGTAAGATATTAAAAAATAAATCTGCATAAAAATCTTTCGAAAAATTATTTATTTGTTGCTTATAGCATCAAATTTCCTGCTACTGTCAACTGAATTTCAGGAAAATATGTTGGAGCACAATCGAAAAATTATTTCTATAAAATAGACTGACTATATGATGCGATGTGGAATTTGAAAGAAAATTCCGTATTTACCCGCGTATAGGTCGAGAAATTTTGGACAAAAAGAGGCTTTAAAGTTGGGGGTCGACTTATACGCGGGTCCTTAGTTTTTAAACTATTTTTTTTTTAATCAGAAGTCAAAAATGCCCTTTTATAAGACAAATGTTCTCTTCCTGCCTTCCATAACACGACGTCTTTTCAGGTTGATTTTCATACCAGGAAGAATGTAGCGATACAAAAAGTGTATCATGTTGTTGTTTTTGTTGGATTGCGGCCAATTAGCTATGCGTGGACTCTAGGCTGAAGAATAGGGTGCCCCCGGTGGAGGTCTTTCTAAGGGATCCTAACCCAATACGTGTACATGATGAGCCGATGGCGACGAAGGAATTTTTTTAATTGTTTGATGAGTCCGATATTGAATCGGATCTTGAATCAGTTTAACTTTGTATATTAGTATTTCGCCATATCATACTATCAGTAGTGGCATATTATTATTATTATTCATTATTATCAGTTTGATTTTGTATACTACTTTTGTATTGCTATTATCTTTATTGTTGTATATTTAGTACTTTTTTTTTACAGATGATTTTGAATAAATGCATTTAAAAAAAAATTAAAGTTTCTTGATCGGGAAAGTGGTGAGTCGACTTATACGCGGGATTTTAAAAAATTCAATTTTTTTTAATCAAGAAAGTGGGGGGTCGCCTTATACGCGGGATCGACGTATACGTGCGTAAATACGGTAACATTTTACTGATCAGACTGCCAAATCGAAATTAAAAGCATTTACTAACTTTGTTGAAGTGCATTAACAAAGATAAAATACTGATTTTTTATTTTCGTCTAGGTGCATTGAGTAACCTTCCCAACCTCGATAAATTTGTGGTTAAATCTGGTAATTTGAAAAATCTAAACAGGGACATTTTCTCTCGTCCTTTCAACGGAAGAATTTTGAATTTCGAGTAAGTAGTCAAAAACATTTATTAGTAAATTAAATGAGCAGTACATGACATAATTATTATTTATTTATTTAAAATAATTAGAACATTGTAAAATAAACACAGAAAAGGTAAATATCAGACTATACACGTGCTTCGATCGAAAAAATTTCGACCGTCTTTAGTAGCAGTAGAAGTTCGATTGAATTTATTTATTTATTTACTATGGGTATGGAGTATTTATTTACTATGGTACTAAGCTCGATCGAAGCATATGTTGAACTTCTACTGCTACTGAAGATCGAAATTTTTCAGATCGAAGCACGTGTATAATCTAATAAGTACTTTTTTGTGTGTTATTTTACAAAATTATAATTACTTTATCTTTTAAACACTTTAAACTTTAGTTTCCTTCAGCATTGTTTATTTTTATTTATTTATTTATTCTTAAATGCATTTCTGATTTAATGACACTGAGATTCTTAGATTCTTTCAATTTATGTCCCTCGATCTATTCATACAGAGGGGGGAAAGGAAAAAGAGATATGTGGAGGAGGGAGAAACACGGAGAGAGAGAGTTTAACCCACTAACACGCAGTGTTCCCGCCATGGGAACACCAAACTCTGACGTTTTGACTGTTGCCAGTCACGAAGAAAACATTTGATTTCTATAAAAATAGTTGGTGACATAGCTCTAAGAGAATCCTTTACTCTTTAGCACGTCATTTCCCGTAAAAAAAAATGGTCACGATTATTTTTAACAGCCCTGACATCTGCTGATAAATGGAAGAATGCGAGAACAGCCGGATAGATTGCCCAATGCTGAAAAAAGGACAGCCGTTGCCGTAGCTCGGCTTAACTACCAGCAAGATGGCGGACGATCGAAACGTTCATCGCGTGCCACAGATCTAGAGACCCTTTTTTTGACGACAGCTGGCTGTGCCGGCACAGCCAGCTGTCGTCAAAAAAGGTACATTTTTCTAAAAAGAAAAATTTATAAGAATATACAACTGCTTTATGTGTCTCTACCGTGTTTTTTCTGAAAGTCAAAAAGTCAAATTTAGTATTCGCAAAATTAAGATAAGAAAGAAAAAAATGATTTGTTGAATGGGTTTAACCATCAACGCTCAAGATAAAAATATCAAAACAGCATTTTTTAAAACATCTTCATTATAAATATTTGATGCAATATTTTTACCTTTAAGCGAGTAAAGGATGAAATTTGTTTTTTTTAATTGCATTTCTCCCTCTTTCTTTCAAGCAATAACAAAATCGATTCAATCCCTGATGATATGTTTACCGACATGCCCAACCTGCAATATCTGTCCATGAGGAATAACATAATTAGTACTATTCCCGAGGCCGCATTTAGTGGAAGAAAGTTTAATGTACCTATTTTTCTATTTGGCGGTAAGTCCGAAGTATTTTAAGAATATAATTTTATTATTATCATCTTACAATTTAATAATTTTATTATTATCATCATATTATATTATTATTATTATTTTGTCTGAACTTTCCCTACCGTTTTTTTTTTCCTACATTCATATCCACAGGATTCCTGCACACATTCCTACATACAAAGGATTCATGTATTTGGTATTGGCAGTTACACAAGTATGTTTTACTATACAAGGAGCCTTTTCGCAAATATTTTCCTGGCTAAGTCAAGTCTTGAGTCTGTGGGCAACGGTTAAAAAATACTTTAGTCTTATTTACTTTAACCAATTCGCTTTCCTTACTGTCGAAGACGGCGGCAGAGGTCCCCTTTCTGCGTCCATGTTTCTTTCTGGTATGCATCTTTGAATGCCTGGATGTGCTCCAGGGCCGTACCCAGAAAAAAGTTTGGGAACGGGGGACCAATCGGTGAAAAAGGCTAAATTTTTCACAAAAAGGCTTCATCATTATTGTTTTGTTAACAAAATTTTAAATTTCGGAGGGGGGACAGGACCCCCTGGTCCCCCCCCCTGGGTACGGCCTTGATGTGGTCCACCGTTGCACTTAGTCAAGGCTAAAACATATCGGAGCCTTTGAAGGCACATGGAAATCAACAACAGATAGTGAAGGGGGATGTCTGCCGTAATGTGTCCGCGACAAAGACAGCTGTGAGATTAAATAAGTATTCTTCAAGTCCAAATTGTTTGATCTGTGACATAAACTTTGTCTTTCAGATACTAACTTGAGATGATATTATAGCGCAACTGCAACATAATAACACAAAAATTATGTACATAATATTTTGACCACAAGTAATGCGTAAGCCTTACTTTTGATCAAAAAGAGAGAACATAAATAGCGTTTTGGATAAAATTTATTCATTACCAAAATGCTTTTCTCTATAGATTAAAATTTTGTATTTTAAGTTTAAGTTCTAGTAATACGCCTTCAGATTAACATGATGTGGAGAATTGTTTTATGCCTTAATGTTTCGCTCGTAATTTGTAAAACTTTGAAAAAACCGCGCTTAAATCGGTTCAAGAGTTTTTTTAGTCCGTAGAAGAAACACACACTTGAAAATTGCTTTCTAAATTATATAGATGTACCATTCATCCGATTACAGTCATTGCGCAAAGATTCAAAATTTCTCCATTTCCTGCCACCATGCTTGCAAGCAAATACAGCATTATTGCTCTTCTTGGCAGTTTACAGTCTATAGAAGAAACACAAATTTGAACATTCCCTTTTATATAGATAGATTTCTTTGTAAGATACGCCTTTACGGTCGGTACTTGCATATTAATCAGAAGACGCACCGAATCAGCTCAGTCATTTTAGGATCCAAGCACTTTCCTTGCTGACAGAAGAATTAACTGAGAATTGTGTAATAGCTTCGTATGCTTACGTTGTTTGGTGCACAGCGCAAGAATCGGCTTTGACGCGGTGGTAGGAATATTCCCCACTATTTGGCTCTTCGTTAGAATCTGTTCAAAAATAGGAGGCTGCTCATAGGGGAAGCGTTGGTCTGCCTAATAGGTGCCCAATAATAAAATGACCAACATCTGCCGCCCACGTTGTGTTCAAGGCTCCAGTAGGCCGCTGACCCGGCCATTAGAAAGAAAGAAAAACAAAAAGGACATTTTTTAGCGAAACTTTCGAGTTGCAATTTTTTGTATTATTTATAAATGTAGTTTATAAAGTGATGACTTCAAAAAGAAAAAATATATATATGTTTCATCTTTTACAGGAAATCCCCTGCAATGCGATTGTAATATACTGTGGATAGTTCAGGATAAACCAAACATCCTGGAAGCTTACTGTGCTAACACACACGGCAAATTCGCAGGAAGAGATGTTCGGGAAATCAAACCCTCTGAATTTGAGTGCTGAAGCCATCAAAGAATCATCCGCAGAATGTATCAAGATTGAGAGTTATTACACTTGATTCTGTGAAGAGTTTGTCATAATAAAAGTATTATATACACGTGAGTGAAGTTTATTTGTTGCTGACGTAAATTCATCAGACGTATAGTTAAGGTAAGTGTTCGAAATAAGCGGACAAGATTGTATGGTGGGTAAAGCATCTTACTACGGTTTCGCGTTCAACCCCCGGCTAGGCGTGGCTGCCATTGTGTCCCTCCCTTCATTGGAGGCAAAGTTGGTCCACCTACTAGTTGCCCCCATAATAAAGGGACCACAACCCCGGCCTTAGTAATGTCCAATGCCTCCAAGGCAGAGGCCCGCTATTTAAAAAAAATAATGTCCAAAATAAAGTTGTGAGGTTTAAAAAATAATACTTTCTTCATCATGCTTTACTAATAAATAATCATGACGAATAGAATTCAGATTTTTACCGGGGATGACTGTAATTTTCAAAAACGAACCCTCAATGGAAATGAAAATAAATTTAACTATGAACTTCAGAGAGTGATCCCAGATATCGTTAAAATAGAATTCTTAAAAAAACGTCGATGATTATTTATTTGTACCTCACCGATGACACAGTTTACGGGATGGAGTTCGCTCATTCAAAATTCATTTTTAGAGAAGACGCAGGAATTCTTATGATGGCCGCCCTTCAGACAAGTTGAAAATGGCGCACTTTTGCGCGCTCACTAAAAACGGGAAACGCAGCACGTCGACTCACATCGACTTAGAATCTGGAAGAGCTCAACAAATAGTCGAGGAACGTTCAGCAGTTGTTCTAGAAGACGATTACTGCAAACTGTTCAGCTGCCGTCAGTGTACCATTGCTTCGCTTTGTCAGTTTGCCAGCATTTTGCATACTACAGCGATCGGCCAAAAAGAAAAAAAAAATTAAAATCTAGATGGCCTGCTGCCGGAATCAGGAGAAATTATTGCATCACAGACGGCATCACTGTTCAGCTATACTTAGGCTTGCCAGATTTCTGAAATATTCAACCGGGACACCGGAATGCCCCCAGTGTCACGGGTATTCAAGGATACATTTTTTTTTATGAATTACATATTACCCTCGTGACTGAGGTACAGTGAAATCTCGTTATAACGTACTTTTTGTTTGCCCGACATTACGTTTTATTTGCCCGACATTTTGTTCAGCCACATGTCGTTTGCCCGACATGTGGCTGAACGCGTTTGCTCTCTCAACTGGGAGACGGAAGTTGCCTGGTTCAAAACCATAGGTCGAGTCCGCCGACCTAACCGTTCGGAGTTTCCCGGGGTTTTCTATGAAACTTCGCGTAAATACGGGTTAGGATAACTTAGAAACTTTACCACGGAGGGAAATTTCCTACCCTCGGTCCAGATTCCTGGCCGTAACACTACATTTACATTTTCCCCCCAAGGGGATACACTTTTGGCAGGTTTTTGGAGTGTTTTAGAGGATAATTTATTCTCAATGCTATGAATGGTTACTGATTAAGAACCTGAACTAGGAGTATTAATAAATGGAGTATTAATAAATTTAAACATTTTATTTCTTACATGTTTATAAGTTTCTTAAGTAAAAAGAAACACTTTGAATGAGGAATAAAAATTTGAACAATACTTATCGGCACACTACCACTCTTCGATAGTTCTCAATTTTTATACAGTACAGTGAAACAAATGACAAAGTAAGTATCCTTAAAAATCCTTCACAGTTAATTATTTTTAGACTTTTTTGGTCATCTATAATCAAATTTAATTTTTACCGGGACGTGAAGTAAACCGGCCGGGACACCGGGATTTTGTCTGAAAACCGGGACTGTCCCGGTCAAATCGGGACGTCTGGCAAGCGTAGCTATACTTAGTGTGTCAGCAACGACGAGAAGTAGCAGTGACGACAAACGGCAAGACGGGAATGCATCAAGACGAAAAAAAAATGAAGACAGCAAACGAAAAAATCTCAAAGCGATGAGAAGAATTATTTTTAATTTAAAAGGTTATACAGCCAATTGTGATTGTTATCAAAGTTACGAAAAAATTAACAGTCTCAAAAGGCCACAAAAATTAGCTTGGGGCATCTCCAGCTTGCAAATGGCGCACCAGGGCCGTAACCAGGATGAAATGTTAGATAGGGCTTTGAATCTAGTTAGGGGGGCTGACCGAATATAAGTATTAGTAATCGAGGGGCGAGGGAAGAGACTGTTTTTCAATTTGTACTTTTTTTTAGAGTATTTGTTTCAGAAAACGCCGTATTTTAAAAATATTTAACATTCAATATGTTAATAAATTTTTCATTGAGATTGCATGAAAAATATTCAAATGAAAATTGACTGAAAAATCCATTTTATTTATGTTTCATTTTAAATATGTATTATAAAGCAAAATATAAATATTATATAGAGCGATCAGTTTAAAAGAGTGTCCGTTGGTTTTTCTTATTACCTTTAAATCTGACGAATGTGGCAACTATACGATTTCGTGAACTGCTGGGGACTGTTACAACTTTATGTGTGAGGTAAAACAGAAACGGAGACACACATTACTTAATCCTGTGTTCATTTTGTTTCTGAAAAACATAATTGAATTCCAATTTTTTACAGTATCAGTCTTCACAGCAAATGTTGAAAATGTTCGTTGCCATTTTGAATGCAACAGGAACACGTTGAAATTTTTAAGTTTTTACTCCCCTCGAAAGCTTTGCGTGGCAGTTTTGTGTTCTTGGAAAAATCCAAGATCCGATGCTACGCACAACCAAGAGCAGCAAAATAATTAACGGTATATATATTTAGCAAAGTGATAAGAAATTCCCCCAAAACAATGGTTATTTTTAATGATGTAAAATTTAACGATTGTTAAAAATCATTCATTTCTAAACAGTAGTATTTATCTATAAATTTACAAAATTTTTGAAAATCTTAAGGGGGGCTGAAAGCCTGCTGGGTAGGGCTCAGCCCCCATAGCCCCCCCCCCTCTGGTTACGGCCCTGTGGCGCATCCGCCAAAAACAGACTATCGGGAGAAATATCCGATACTTCCGACACATCGGCACGCCAAAAGATCGCCAACAATTTTACCCCACTTTCAAGAAGCAGTATTCCGTGAGCCTGTAGATCTAGACTCTCGGAAAATATCATGAGGATGGCCCCCGTTCTAAAGAGGAAAATGCGAAAAGCGGAAGAAAAAACCCAGTGTTATTGTGAAAGTCGTGTGTCCACAGATTTGAAGTGCAGTATTTTGCAATGAATTCCAATTATTAATGAAGTGACTAGCAAGGGTATAATAAGAATTATTTTATCAGTAGTAATAATTAAAAATTGTCTTTAGAAGAAATATTTAAAAAGGCTAGAAGCATCTTACTTACTATCGCATGCTTAGAATGCTGTAGAAAGTTCTTTTTTTTTCTTCTTCTTCTTTCCTTTTTTTTTATTTATTGGATTTTTAAAATCTTTTTTCACTATTTCTATTTTTTCACTTTTTTTCTTCTGAGCACTCACTTTAAATTGAAATTAGCGAACTTTAATGCTCACCTGGAACCCAGAGATTGCCTAAGCACTACTCTGGATACAAGAGAGTTATTCAAAAATCCATCTTGAAAGCAACAATTGTCACAGAAGGGGAAGTATTCGTTATTTCAATATGAGACGACACGGAACGGGTTAACCCCGAGTTCAAGATTAAAAATAATTTTAAAAACGAAAGGGAAAAAATGACGCAGCTCCGATAAAACATTTAGCTATAATTATTGGCGTCTGCTTGATTTTTTTTTAATCCTTCGGCGTACTAAATTGTATTTATACGTATTTTATCAATAATACTACTTGACCGGCATCTGGGCTGCGGGCATCCTATTACATTCGAGAACTATCTTTTGGGCTTTTTAGTTCTTAATTTTTTTTAAAGTTTATTATTAATAATAATTTTTAAGTAATAATAATAATTATTATTATTAACGCTGCTGTTTTTGACGTTTTTTAAATCTTCAGAAATTCCTAAATCTCTGTTACAGCAAATTATAAGGTATTTAATTCGCGGGAATGAAAGTCTGTTAATGATTTCTTTTGGTTGTTACTTCAAAGAACAGTCCAGCCGCTAGCTAGAACTTTTTCTAAGATTAGGAAAGGGGGAATAAAAGTTGGAACGTTTATGAAATGTGTTATTTTTGCATAAAAATTAAAAACTTCAAACACTGAAATATATGTGTAACTATAAAAATTAGTTTCACTTCACGTAGATCTCTGTTTGCTAACTGTTGAGTTTTGTCAGTCAATGAAAAAATGTTACTGAATGGCAAAATGATCACAATATTTATCTTAACTTATTCTTCAAAATAAATCGCGAAAATATATATATTTTAAATCTGAAATTTATAGTTGTGGGGGGGGGGATGGGAATAAAGAAAACACACACCCTTTTTTATATACATAAATGAAAATATAAAAAATAAAGTTTTTATTGAAGAGTTACAAGCTGTCTTACAGTACAATTGAAATAAGATTGAATAAATAATAGTATCGATTAAAATACGTTTTAACCAATACTTTATTTATTCTAGATTACTCTTTTAATGCAACAGCAGGGGGGGGGGGAAACATGGAATTCTTTCTCTATTTTTATTTTCATGTGTATTTTACTTTTACAAGTAGTTCAGCAATTCAATTTTTTCTTCCAGCAGTTTTTAAGAAGCAGTAGCGAATCTAAGGGTCGTTTCTCTCTTGAACCAAAATCTGCCGAATTCTTAAGGAGTTTAATCTACCATTGCATCTAAGTTGAAGGTCTGTTGATGATTTCTTTTGGTTGTTACTTCAAAGAACAGTCCAGCCGCTAGCTAGAACTTTTTCTAAGATTAGGAAAGGGGGAATAAAAGTTGGAACGTTTATGAAATGTGTTATTTTTGCATAAAAATTAAAAACTTCAAACACTGAAATATATGTGTAACTATAAAAATTAGTTTCACTTCACGTAGATCTCTGTTTGCTAACTGTTGAGTTTTGTCAGTCAATGAAAAAATGTTACTGAATGGCAAAATGATCACAATATTTATCTTAACTTATTCTTCAAAATAAATCGCGAAAATATATATATTTTAAATCTGAAATTTATAGTTGTGGGGGGGGGATGGGAATAAAGAAAACACACACCCTTTTTTATATACATAAATGAAAATATAAAAAATAAAGTTTTTATTGAAGAGTTACAAGCTGTCTTACAGTACAATTGAAATAAGATTGAATAAATAATAGTATCGATTAAAATACGTTTTAACCAATACTTTATTTATTCTAGATTACTCTTTTAATGCAACAGCAGGGGGGGGGGCAAACATGGAATTCTTTCTCTATTTTTATTTTCATGTGTATTTTACTTTTACAAGTAGTTCAGCAATTCAATTTTTTCTTCCAGCAGTTTTTAAGAAGCAGTAGCGAATCTAAGGGTCGTTTCTCTCTTGAACCAAAATCTGCCGAATTCTTAAGGAGTTTAATCTACCATTGCATCTAAGTTTAACCTGTTCGGACCAGCAGAACCTATTCTAGATCGTCGGCCGTCCACGTGCAGATTAAAAATTGGCTGCCTCTTTTTACAGACAGTGTGATTTAATTTTTTCTCCGCCGCCTTTAAACTTGACCGCCCACGTGCTGTGCACCATCATGCTCACGCTAGGATCGGTCCTTTGGAGAAGACTCCCTTTCTGTCATCTGAGTTCCTTTTAAGCAAATGTCTTTGAATGCTCCTCTGGAAAACAGCGAATGCGTACGTACAACTCTGAGCACTGAGTCAACGTCAGGGTCAGATTTGCATAGTTGAGGACTTGGGTACAGGTACTTGTGGGGGGCCCCTACACAAAAACTTACTGTAAATTATACTTTATATTGAATCTAATTTATTCACTCTCAAATCACCCATGCATAAACATTTACTTTACATTAAATTTTCGAACACGACAATCATGCTGCTCAAGAATTCCTTTGGTTACTAGCATAAAATATTTCGATTAAATGAAATTCTTTTCTCTGAAAAAACATAAGAATAAAAAATGAAAAGAAATTAATGATTCAGACATTTTTTAATGTTCCTCTTTCTAAAACTTAAAAATTTATGAAAAAAATTCTTGGGGAAATTCTTGTCACTTTTTTTTTTGACAAACCCGTTATTAGTTATCTTATCAGACACTATTAAATTCATACATTTTTACATAAATTGCAACTATCTTTATACTTAAAAAATATAATGGTAAATTGATTAAATTAAAATTTGAGTAATTTTAATAGATTTAGTTTGATAATCAGACATTTACTATGATTATCAGGTAGAAGTCAGTCCTTTAAAGTGTTTGAAACATAATTTTAGTAGATATTTCGATAGCAGGTGGAGAATTGGGGAGGTGAGGGGGCGACTAGAAAATGGAGGCCCAGGGCACTTGCCCCGTCTGCCCTACTGTAAATCAGCCCCTGGCCAAAGCGGAGTTTTCAAAAATCAATATGGGGAAAACACTGGTCATCTTTTCAATATGAGACGGGGCGGAACAAGTTAAACCTGAGTTCTAGGTTAAAAATGAAAATTTATGTATTAAATCTCCGATAAAACACTTAGCCATAATTATTGTCCCGTACTTGAAAATTATATGAACTATTCAGTTCATTAAGTTATATTTATACGATTTTAATTATTTATTCTTATTCTAAACTTAATTCAAAGTCCGGCATTTGGTGGTTTTATCATTCAAGATTTTTTTTTTTTCGTAATTTTTTTTTAAGCGGATATTACTATTAGTCGTAGTATTCATGATAATTATTAACAAACTGCTAGATTGATATTTTTAAAAGCTTCAGAAATCACTAAATTTCCATTACAGTAAATTATTCGAATTTAAATTCGCGACAATGAAAGTCCGTTTGCTATTCCTTTTGACCATCTCACTTCTGCAGGTGCTTTCAGAGAGCAAGCAGTAATTATTTTTATTTCCAACGGGTCGGGGGGGGGGACTCTTTTGAGCACCAGAGAGAGTGTGAGGGAACGTCCTCTAAGTGAAAACTGTACTCCCCCCTCTCTGAACAACGGGGATGAGGGAGAGAAATGCAATAAACTTTAGGTTTACCATTGCTGATCCTCTCGCGAATACTCGTTGCTAGGGAATGCAATCCCGCACTGTTTTTCGTTTTGCGGAATTTCGGGATTGAGACTTTCTGATCCCGCAGGATCGGCATTTTATTCAGCTAAGAATTCATTTCAATAGAGAAAAATAGAAAAATTTACGATTTTAGGCATCATGAAGTTTAAATTCAGTAGTAATAATTAATGTTATTTGATAATTAATACAATAACTTACAGAAAAATGAAAATTATAGTTATGATATTCAAAGTAAGTTCTTAGTTGCTAAAAAGGAACGTAAAAAAGGCAATGTGTATATGTGTGGAACGAGTCACACGTGTTCCTAGTCTTGATCTAATTTTAGTAAAATAGTTAAAAGCGTGCATTATATAAAAAAATTAAAACCTAAAATTAAAACTTTTTATAATGGATCCGTGATTGTTCGCAAAGAGAAAAATTAATATGAAATATTTCAATTCATTTTGGAAATCGGGAAGTTAGCGAAAAATTTAGATTACAATATATCCAGACTTCCACTGAAGGATAATTAGAAAAATTAAAACTTTAAATTAAAATTTGTAATTATTGATTCATGTGTCCTGAATTGTGAGATACGATACATACATATATGCAACAATTTTTGCTCAACGGATGATTGGAAAGATTGCGTAAAATTGTAAAAAAACTAATTTATTTCTCAACTTCAATCCCGCAGGATTACGGTCCTAATCCCGCGGGACTAGTCCCGCAAAAATTTGTGCGGGATCGGGATTGCATTCCCTACTCGTTGCGAGACCTTGGCTCTTTTCTGCGGGGGAAACAAAGAACGCGGAAAAAATTCTCTGTCCATTGGCAGAGCGGGTTTTGTTTATTTTCTGTTTGTTTTCCTGGTTTTCCTTCTGTGATCAGGCGTACGTGTTACATGGCTTATGTAACAGGTAGATTTTTTTATACCATCTGAAAGGTAATTCTAACTATTTTTCATATACGAGCGTTTATTAAAAAGGTTTTTTTAAAAATTAATTTTGACCTTTAAACACTAGATTAAGTGTTTTTATCATCAACTGTCGAATTCTCCGCTGATTCTCCTTCGTGCGTGGAATTAAACCTATGCAAAATACCAAGGTTAAGCGATAGTGAATGGTTTAAATAAGATACTGAGTTCACATCTGCTGGCAAACGTTTTAAGTACTGCATATGAGAAAAATGCTGCGTTTTCCTATCTGCATCCTATTCGTTCTCCTGAGCGCAGAACTCTCTCACGTTCTGGGTGAGACTGGATGTCCCGAAGAAGAAACCCTAGAGAAATGTAAATGCATCAAAAAACCACTCCCAAGCCTGGTATGCAAAGATGTAATGAGTGTAGAAGATATTTTCCGAATTTTCCATGCATCTAAGAGATACACGTACCAAGAGGCAAGGCTTTAAATTGTCGCTACTAAATAAGGCTGTAATTAAAGTAAAGGAAATAAGAGTTGCAAACAAAATTGTTATACTGGCTTTCAAAGTAATCAACGACCATTAGCTAAAAGGTTTTCTCAATAGGGATGGTACAATTTTAACCCTTTAGCGCGCAGTATTCCCGCTCTGGGAACACCAAACTCTGACGTTTTGACTGTTGCCAGTCACGAAGAATAGATTGGATTTCTATAAAAATAGTTGCGGGTGACATAGCTGCACGAGAATCCTTTACTTTTTAGCACGTCATTTCCCGTAAAAAAATGGTCACGATTATTTTTAACAGCACTGACATCTGCTGAAAAATGGAAGAATGCGAGAACAGCTGGATAGATTGCCCAATGCTGAAAAAAGGGCAGCCGTTGCCGTCGCTCGACTTAACTACCAGCAAGATGGCGGACGATCGAAACGACAGCTGGCTGTGCGGCACAGCCAGTTGTAATCAAAAAAGGGTCTCTAGATCTGTGGCACGCAATAAACGTTTCGATCGTCCGCCATCTTGCTGGTAGTTAAGTCGAGCGATGGCAACGGCTGCCCTTATTTCAGCATTAGGAAAGGGTTGCGCCTCAAAGGGTTAAAGGGTTAAAATGGCAACACTGAGTATTCTTTTTTGACATATCTTGTGTCATTTGTTTTTAGTTTGCTATGTCATTTAATCATGGAAAGATACACGCTTGAAGAACGTCTTTGAAAATATTAAATTGCTTTATCAAAATGAGTATTCATAGGTGAATACTGAGAGAAATTTGAGCAGAGTTCATGGACGACATTATTCAGTTCTTGTGATTTAATACCTTGTGATTTCTTTCTTTGGGGATATGTTAACTCACAAGTTTAATCTGATAATTCAATAACAATTGAGCCATTAAAAACCGACATTGAACGCCCTTTTCGTGAAACAACACCCAATTTATGCGGAAGAGTGATGGAAAATTGGGTTGTCAGAATGCGGTATGTACAGAGAAGTCGTGGTGCTCACATGAACGATATTACTTTTAATACTTAAGGCATAACGTAAGCTTTGAAATAAAAAAAAAAATGTGTCTCACAGAATAATTTATGTTTTTTTTAATTTTTAAATTGTATCACTCTTAATGGAAAAACCTTTATAAACACACTTCTGACAACGGCTCCAGTTGCTGGAAACTCTTAGTTAGCGCTTCTTTTGGAATCGCTCGAAGCACCGCTGTCACACGCAGTTGGCTTTCTTGTCGTTTGTCACAGGCTGTGTGCAAAGCGTAGGCCTTCCCAAGACTTTATTGTGGTGAGTGAGTAACAAGAAGTCTGCAGGTGCCAGATCAAGAAAATATGGAAGTTGCTCGAAAACTGTCTCAAGAAGGCCATTCTCAACAGCGCTTCAATCACTCAAAAGCGTTCGAACAACTCGAAACACACTTTTTAACGACTGTTTCTGCACTGCACGCTTTCTTTAATATTTCATAGGTCTTCGTCACCGTTTTCTCTAATTTGAAGCAATATTCGATGCGCTTTGTATTTACTTTAAAAGTACGGTTGGTTATTTTACTGCATAAGGGTCAAACATGGAGGATATTTGTGGAACACAATATTCGCTAAATGGCCATCTCTGATTGCAAATGTCCAATCTTTATTTCTTGAATAAAATTTTCGCATAATTGAGGACTAGTTCTCCTTATTTCTCCCTTGTACTTTGAAATGGTCTGTGGATTATTAGTGCGCACTTTCACTTCCACGGAACTCGAAAGAAAAGAATTCTAGTGGTATTCAGTCATATCATGTTGGTACGAAATTCGCATCACTACGGCGCGACATAACAGGAGCATAAAAAATTAATATTGCGTGTTTGCCCGATTGTATAATCTTGTATGACTAAACGTCAATACTTCCCGAAGCAAGTCGTTGCCGAAATTTGTTTCTCCAAACTTACACGCACACACTCAAAATAAATAAGTAAACTGTCGATTTATTTTTCGACACCCCCGTACGATATTTTAGGTTTTGTTTCAAAATTATTTGGTTCTGTTGGAGCGCTTTTGTGAGTTTGTATTTAAAAAAAGAATGTTTAGGGATATTTTTCGTTAATTATTCAACAGTTTCGTTTTTTTTTTTTTTTTTTTTTTTTTTGTCAGATTGTCAACAATACGCACTCATTTGATAAACAATTTTATAATCTAATGAACTATATAAATTCAAGTTTGCAGTCAAACCTTTTTGGGAGTGGAACATACCGAAATCTTTCTGTATGAAAGGAGTGATAATTTTTGTTTAAAGAATGCTCTCATATATGCACCCACAGGATGAAGGGCACTTTTGGGATGAAGGGCTAACCCCTTTCATCCCAAAAGTGCAGAAATAGAACTGGAAATATCTTAAAAATAGATAATTCTCACTGAATTAAACAATTTTAAATTAAAATATGGTAATTTTTAATTTACTTCGAAAAATGATCCAGCAAAAGAAGTTTTTGATATGAAATAAGAACTCACAAATAATAAAGATATTATGCTTGTAGAAACGCAAAGTAGTTGATATTATACTGAGATCCCCTGCCCTGTGAATTTTATATATGTGGCCCAATCCCTGGATCTCAGTATTCGGGAACCCGCAACCCAGAAAAAACACGAGTCACAAGCTTTCCTTTACACTTTTTATGATAAGAATGAACAGGTTAAACCAGCGTTCAGAATTTAAAAAAGGGGGGGTGAGAAAAGAAAAGAATGGCATATGTCTTTGGAAGATTTCTATGTGCACTCAGTAATTCGGATAATTTAGCATTGTATAAAACCATAAATGTGTATAAAAACAATCTGTAAATCAGAGAAAATAAGCTCTAAATACAACTTTGTACAACTTCGCTAAAAAAAAATTCTTTTTGGTTAGGTTTTGCTATGGGTTTATGTATGGGCAGCATATACCCATAACAACAATGTCCCGGATGTGTTGTTATGGGGCACTATATAACACCCTATTACCGATTCTATTAGTAGTAACGAAAGTAACGAGTAACGAATACTTAGTAACGAATAGCGAACATCTAAGTAACAAATACATACGGATACTCATTTTGTCGTTACTTTTACAGCACTATTTCATAGGTCTTCGTCACTGTTTTGTCTAATTTGAAGCAATATTCGATGCGGTTTTGTATTTGCTTTAAAAGTACGGTTGGTTATTTTACTGCATAAGGGTCAAACATGGAGGATATTTTTGGAACACAATATTCGCTAAATGGCCATTTCTGATTGCAAATGTCCAATCTTGATTTCTTGAATAAAATTTTCGCATAATTGAGGACTAGTTCTCCTTATTTCTCCCTTGTACTTTGAAATGGTCTGTGAATTATTAGTGCGCACTTTCACTTCCACGGAACTCCAAAGAAAAGAATTCTAGTGGTATTCAGTCATATCATGTTGGTACGAAATTCGCATCACTACGGCGCGACATAACAGGAGCATAAAAAATTAATATTGCGTGTTTGCCCGATTGTATAATCTTGTATGACTAAACGTCAATACTTCCCGAAGCAAGTCGTTGCCGAAATTTGTTTCTCCAAACTTACACGCACACACTCAAAATAAATAAATAAATAAGTAAACTGTCGATTTATTTTTCGACACCCCCGTACGATATTTTAGGTTTTGTTTCAAAATTATTTGGTTCTGTTGGAGCGCTTTTGTGAGTTTGTATTTAAAAAAAGAATGTTTAGGGATATTTTTCGTTAATTATTCAACAGTTTCGTTTTTTTTTTTTTTTTTTTTTTTTTTTTGTCAGATTGTCAACAATACGCACTCATTTGATAAACAATTTTATAATCTAATGAACTATATAAATTCAAGTTTGCAGTCAAACCTTTTTGGGAGTGGAACATACCGAAATCGTTCGAGAGTCAGTGATCACAGTAACTATGAATTAGGATTTGTTTTCCTGAATATAGGCAAAAGCATTTGTACAAAATAAGAACTGGGAGTACTGTATTTTTCATTTATTATTTCACACCGTTTTATATTTAAAACAGTGTTTTGTTATTTCTATGTTTGGTAATATTGATTCATTTTACTTGTATCTCTGTAGGTTCACATTATTGATTCTGCATTCCAATATTTTCCCGTGGACGTACTTGGAGAAACCACTGTTAAGGAACTGTACTTTCGAAATTCAGCTGTTATTAACCTGGTTGACAAGTTCGAAGAAAACTTGGAAAATCAATACGAATATCCATACAAAATCAGTATTGATAACGTGAAAATACAAAGGTAGGAGTTTCTTTTCATCGTTTGTTGCATTTTTTTATCTATTTCACATACAGTGCCATATCTACACTACCCGAGACAGCACATAAGCTTAAATCAAGCTTGACATTTCTTTGAATTCGACGTATTAATACAAGCTTGACAGTTCAGTTCATTTTCAGCCTGCAGCAAGCTTGCAGAAGTCAAGCTGGAATACAGATTGATTTTCCCTTTCGAAAGCGTGCGTTGATGGCACTATCTGTGAAAGAGAATGGACATTAATTGTCTAGCGTTTCTCAAATTTGCTCATATTAAATAAAGAAAAGTTCGTAAAAGTTGTGTTTTATTTTATTATCGCACTAAACCTTGACATTAGAAAACGCAAGGGGAAGGAATGAATGGGATAAGCCCCTCTGAATTATAAAACGAGGGGAGTTTTAGTTTTATTTACATCTAATTAACATTAGTAATTCCATTAACTAATTAATTAGCCCTAAAAATAAATTTTAATATAATTAACACTATTTAGTCAATATACTTCACTTTATGGGTGGTAGAATGAGGCGCAATCCGGCCGCCACAAAATAATTAATCAGTCATAAATGTACTTGACCATAGAATTAAAAAAAAACAAAGATTCTATATTTCCAAATGTGGAAATTCTTCAAAATAAAATACAATTATACTACGAAATTGATTTCAAAATCCGTCGTTTGTCTCGATTTTGGCCAGCAGTATTGCCCAACATGAGTGTTGCGATATTGAAAGTTTTAAAACGTGTCCTGCTTTTAAGTTTATATTATGCTTATTTCCCTATTAGTAGAGTCTATAAATCACACATAACATTATTTAAATTTTAATTCATCACATGAAAAAATAAAAGAAACTTATCGGCATCGCCCATACAGATCGATCTGGCCAGAAAACGGCGTGACAGTCACTTCAAACTTTAGTCATAGCAGCGCGAGGCTTATTGGTGGAACGGTTATCACGCTGGCCTCCCATCCCATAGTTCCCGAGATCGAACCCAGCCGCGGACGTTTGATGGAAAGAGATTAAGATAACTTAAAATTTCAGCTTAGAGGGGATAATGCGTGGAAAAATAAAGTATGTGGGGCGAGTTCGCCGACGGGCGCCCCGTGCATTTAGAATTTTTTTTTTTTTAGGAACTTGCTATGTCAGGCTTGATTCAAGCTTGCTGTGTCAAGCTTAATTCAAGCTGGGCAAGTGTAAACTAGAACACTTGATTCAAGCTAGCATTAAGCTTACACGCTTGAAATTTTCAAGCTTAATTCAAGTTTATTGACTTGATAAATCAAGCTTGCTGCAAGTTTGATGCAAGTTGGCTGTGCTGTCTGGGACTGGCCAAAAGTATTGCAAGTTTCAGAAATCTAACTCTTTTCAAGATTAAGCCCTCCCCTCTCCCCCGTCGAAATTAAAAATCAATATAATTGATATTTTTTTAATGTCAACATGTTAAATTAATAACTTAAAGACAAGATAGCATTAAGTTAAAGAACAAAAATAATTATTTAATTTATTGAAAAAGTAGCATAAAAAATATATAGGTTATTATAGAAATCAAACTCCATTTGCCTTGCCGGAATACAATTAAATAAAGAATTAATTTCAAAGTTATTCTGCAAAAAGCGAATAATAAATAAATGCAATTGAACTAAAGATCATTTATTGTGTTGCTGAGCAGCCTTGACTTTGATCACAACAGCCACTCTTTTATACATGGAATCCACAATGTTTTACAACACTTTCTTCTGTGTTTCATGGTGCCAACTTAAATTATTAGTTCCAGAAGCTCACATTTTGTTTTTTGGTGATTTTCAGATGTATTCTTTCCAATTGTATTACATAAATTCTCAAAATCATTAAATCTGGCAAATTTCCTGTCCAATTTTTCTGGGCTTATTCTTGAAACGATGGTTAGATTTCACAAACTTGCAATACTTTTGGCTAGTAGTGTAATTGCCGCATGGCCTCCTAGAGAAAATTATGCATACCATCTTTCATTAGGGGCCAACTTGTCAAATTACAGCGTGTCCCATACTTATTGGAACAAACTGTAAGAGGAATTAGGGCAGGTAATAAGGCTTCACAATCACATAACAATGTGGAGTCAGAAATGTCGTCTTCATGTAGCTGTACTAGGAAGCACTGCTGAAATAATAGTTAACTTTCCGACCATCATTAAGTCAAATACATGTATCTTTCACAGTAAACACCTGACTAAAATTAATAGTTTAAAAAAATTATTTCATTTCATCGAAGAAATGTTTGGAGACAAGCTCATTGTCCATAAAACTTAGATACGATATCAGACATAGACAAACACCGCAAAGCTCTTTTCCCAAAGTGATTATTAACAGGTAAGGAAAATGGTGTTTTTGATCTCATTTTGCTTTATGATTCCCATTTTTATTGTGCGCTGTATTTCCCCTTAAAGTTTGTCCCAATGATTATGGGACACCCTGTATAATGTACGTTGTTTTTCTGAAACAAAATTTCGTTTTAAAAGGCATATAATTATAGTAAATGTTTCACTTTTTTTATTGAAATTTGCGTGCTCTTCTTAAAGTACGGGTAAGGTACTTGTAAGTTTGGAGCTTAATTTTTGACTGGAATAAAAATTAATAATAGAAATAGTAATAATACTAATAATGAGAATTATTTCCCATCTCGTCTTTCTGAAATTTTCCATCGCATCCTTTCACACAAAAGTGCAGCCTATCCGAGAAAGATCTTTGTTACTCTAAACATTAAAATACTAATAGGTGAAATGAAATACAGATTTTTGCAAAAGAAAGAAGAAATCAAAGAGTTTTTTACCGTCAACGTATCTCTGAGCTCCGTTGACTGCACGAACCACTGTGTACTAGAGATGAGACGGGCTCAGCCCGAGCCCGAAAGCCCGAACCGGGCTCGGGCTCTGTAATTCATAATTGCGTTGTGGCTCGGGCTCGTGAAAAATTTCTCCTTTATTGAACATACTCTTTGAAACAGATTTTAAAAAGTGATTCATGAGGAAAATAAAAGTACAGTCAACTCCGGTTGTAGTGAACCTCTGGGGACCATCAAATTTCGTCCACTATATCCGAAGTTCACTAAAACCCAAGTGTCTTCAGGATGGATAGAGATACTGTATGTGAATCGGAACTAATGATTTGCATTCACTATAGCCGATGGTTCACTATAACCGGATTTGACTGTACTTATAAAAAAAAAATAGTGGCACTGGCACCTAGAAGGTGCGTAAAGCTCTTTGGATATTTCAGAACGGCAGTTTATATTGATTAGTTAGTCATGAGATGCGACATTATTTGAAAACATGCATGTATAAAGAATTAGAAAGTGCATTGAGAGTTTGCAACTATATTTGTCTTTAATTTGCACAAACGGCAAAATTCATTGTATTCTATCAATGAAGTAGTTGGAATTTTTTAATCTTTAACTGAAATTTCGGGCTCGGGCTCCGACTTAAATAATATTGCTCGAGCTCGGGCTCCGACTTAAATAATATTGCTCGGGATCGGGCTTCAAAAAATGAGCCCGAACTCATCTCTACTGTGTACTTGAGATCCACTGTGTACTCGATATAAGTGTTTTTAAGCGATTTGCTGTGTAATAGTGAGGATTGGACAATTGTAAATAAATAAATAACTATATTTATATTTATGTCTAAAATTTGTGCAATATTTCTCTATGTTCATGAGCAGTTTTTACCTGTTATGCAAGGAGCATTTTTAATGTAACTGAAAATAAAAATTGATTTTACATTAGAAACATTTCCAGTTATTAAATATATATAGTTTAACCTCGATATCTTGAATAAATGAATTTTCCTTACAAACTTCCCCTGTTGGGCGTGGCTTTCGCTATGACCATATCCCTTCATAGGGGGCAATGTTGGTCCACCTACCAGGTGCCCCCATAATGAAGTGACCAACAACTTCGGCCTTAGTAGTGTCCAGTGCTTCCAAGGCTGAGGCCCGACATTTAAAAAAACAGTGAGGATTGGCAATTTCATCTATTCTCTCTATTCTAAAAAAAAAGTAACGGCCGCTGACGCCACCGCCGACGTTAAGAGCTTGTTCGGCTATCTCCTCCTAAACCGTGGGGATTTGAGTTTCGACTAAGGTGTCCACGGATTCAGAAAATTCCGAGGAACCTGGTAAGTTGATTTAAATTTCGAAAATCGAATTATTTGAGAAGATATTAATAAAAAACTTTAAAAATAAACATAATGGTTGCCAGATTTGGCATAAAATCCTTCATTCCTTTGCAACAAAGCAATTCGAAGTATGTAGAATCGCTTGAAATTCACGTGATTCTACAAATGCGTAGCATTACACCAAGAAGCGCATGAAGTGGAATTACACCAATTTTACGCCAAATGAAAAAGTATATGAAATAAATATAGCTCAAAGTGCGTTACACAAAGTTGGCAATTTTCAAATAGTAAGTTCGCTTAGACAACAGGAGTTTAGAATGAGCCACTATTCCTTTTTCCAAAACAGAATTACTATTTGTAACTGATTTTAAAAGCACCATCTTGGCATTAGGTACGATCGGGCAAAATGGTATCTTTCCGCGCAATGTGAATCTAAACCGCGCGTTCCAAAATGTCAGCACCCAGTATCTAGAAAATGAAAAATAATTAAAATGCAGATTATTTTAAAGCCGGTTCGGTCCAGCTGGAGTATTTGCTACTAGTAGACATATTTGGTGGCGCTAACTGTGCCATTATAGCAGTTATAGTACACTTTGGATATTTACCAGCGCGGCGAGACCCTAATAGCACAACTGTCACCCGTGACTAAAAAGTGACCACGCGAAACAGTGACATTAGAGTCACAAAGAGTCGCTGTGACGCCGCCGTTTAGTCACGCCACAGTCCCTATGTCAGCCCACGGTGACGTTACAATGCGACCCCGCAGAGTAGTCACAACTGCGACGACGGTTGCCGCTGTGACCCTTCAGTGACGACACAGAGCGGTCGCAGTCACAGATGTGACTACAATGCGTCGTCATAGCGTAGTCGCGATCACACTGCAACTGAAATGTGCCGGTACATAGTGGTCACAATGGCGACTCCGATATCACAAAAGTGTCGCAACCGCAACCCTCGTCACGACATTACTCGTATGGGACTATTTTGAAAGACAAGCAATTATTAGTTTTCAAAGCAAATTAAGAGAAAGCGTTTGAGGTCCCTAAAATTTCGTTATAATGGTATTTTAAGTTTTGTACGTTATTAAAATGTGGGACATTCTAGTTTAGTTATGCGTCAAACATGCTTTTTAGATTGGTTACACGAGGGCTATCTGCCTAAGGAGTCAACAGGCCCATGTTGACAAGATAAACATAACTAGAAAATTCCAGATAATGATGAATTAAAAAAGTAAAAACAAACATTTCATAATACTAATATGTATACTTACATCTTAAGTTACAAAGAAGTCGAATAACTGTAACAAGATATGAATGCAGCCATAGATTGATGCAGCTAGCAACATAAAAACAGTAAAAGTAAAAATTTACCTGTAATATTTTCCCGTCTGTTTAAAAAATGTAAAATCCAATTGTAAAACTTTGAAATCCACTTTAACTATCCATAACCAGCAAGATATCACTGCAGAAGCAAATCTTATTATAATTATTATTGCTCCTAACAGAGATATCTTATTAGTCTATAGCAATAACCCTCTCGAAAGTCTGCAACAACAACCTTAAAAACTGTATCCTAAAAAGCATATTTCATAACTGGCTTCTCGCTCAACGTTTCAAGATTTGCAAAACGAAATGAAACATCAAAAGAAAAAAGAATGGGTTACTATACTCAATCGACAATCTCTCTTACTCGCCAATCTTCAAATGCATAAAAAATTCATTTGTAATTCGTATAAATAATCTGAATTAATATAGCCAAATCCGCGATAACAGTTCGATTTCTTGGTGCCTTATCGTGCAACCGTGAGATATTAGTTGACCCTGGGTTTGACCTCTTGCTTCCCGTAAGGAGGCCCGTAAAAGGGTGTGAAATAGAACATTTGATTCGAGAGTAATCGAAACAGATTGAAAGAAATAATATGTAAATCCTGGTTCATTGCTGAATTTCTAACAAAATAGCTGCAGGAGCTCTAATTTGTTTTATTGTAAATTTGAGCATTAATTACCTAATTTATATTTAAAAATTAAGTAATCTTTTGTTTTACCCCTGCTATATTTAATTTAATAAAAAATGTCAATAGAAACAATTATGTAGGCTGTTAAAATTTTTAATTTAATCTAAAATTCTCTGAAGAAAAAAAGACTACAGGAGCTGAGCTCTCACGCAAAACCCTGACTGGTCTTCGTGTAATACTCTCTAACATATTTATGCACCCTAATTCGGTAGATTTTAAAAGGGGCTTAACGTAGAAAAAAGTCTCCAAATATGTTTTTCAGGAAAAGTTTAGCAAAATTGTAAAAAATTAATATAAATTATAAAAATGTTAAGATTAAAATTCATAATTCTGTACAAAGTGGGGGTTATATACTGTCATATACAGAGTGGAGGTTCCACTGTCTGTGCAGTAAACATTTTTATACATACTGAACACGTTTGTATTATTTTAGTTTTTAGTACTAAAATATTTGAAGGCATAATATCAACTTCTCCCCCCCCCCCTCAAAAAAAAAAAAAAAAAAAAAAAAAAAATCTTTGCAGTGACCCTGCCTTTGGGTGCCCGGAGCTTATATCCCCTAACACTTCTACACCGTATGAATGTGAAACAATATTATTTAATTAAAATAACGAAATTTTATGCCAACACTACGAAATATATACAGGCCCATTACTGCCAAATAGTGCTGGCCTGGTCATTAAATACACTGCTGGCCACCCAAATTGCAACACCAAGAAAAACAAGAGATATCACAACAAAATTTATTGTGTAGATAACATGTTGACCAAGTAACAAATGATTAAATTTACAGCATTCTATGAAGCGTGGTTCCTGCCAAAATCAGTACCCAGAGTAGCCGCCGTTGTTGGAGATCACAGCTGCCACACGCCTCGGCATTGATTCAAAGAGACTTTGAATGTGTTCTTGGGGTACAGCAGACCAAGCAGCTTCCACACGTTGCCAAAGTTGATCTGGTGTGACAGCTGGGGATGAACTCTGGGTCAGTCGTTGAGCAACCATGGACCACATGTTTTCTATCGGCGAAAGATCCGGAGAGCGCGCCGGCCAGGGAAGCAATTCAACCCTTGGACAATGTACCGAAGAACCCTTGGACAATGCGTGCCACGTGTGGCCGTGCATTATCCTGCTGAAATATGGCTGTTGGCAAGCCCTGAAGGTAAGAAAGGACAACTGGCTCCAACACCTCGGAGATGTAGCGCTGGCTGGTTAAAGTACCGGCAATGCGTACTAGAGGAGTGCGAGAGAGATATCCGATACCGCCCCATACCATAATACCCGGTGCAGGACCAGTGTGACGGTGCATAATGCAGCTGTTCAGCATCCTCTCTCCACGGTGTCTCCAGACTCGAATCCGACCGTCGTGGTGTTGCATACAGAAGCGTGACTCGTCAGTAAAGAGAATTTCATTCCATTCTGTCGTCCACATCCTTCTTTCATCGCACCATTGGCGGCGGAGACGTCTGTGGTTCCGCGTCAGAGGTAGACAAAGCAACGGACGTCTTGCGGACAGACCATTCTGCTGTAAACGACGTCGAATGGTACGCGCAGACACTGGATGATGCGTTACAGACTGAATCTGCTGTGATATGGTTCGTGATGTGACTGAGCGGTCCGTCACTGCCATGCGTACAATCTGCCTGTCATCACGTGACGTGGTGCACTGAGGTCGATGCGGTCGATCACGTCTGTCCGTCGTACCCTCCTGCACCCAACGATCACATATCCGCATCACAGTTGTTTGGTTTCGTCCAATACGACGACCGATTTCCCTGAAAGATAACCCACAATCTCGGTATGCCACTATCCTTCCTCTGTCAAACTCGGATACTTGATCAAAAGATGATCGTTGTTTCCTACGAGGCATAATTTATCGTTTTTTTGAAAAAAAAGCAAGAAAAACACAATTGCTGTACTTGAAACCGTCGAAATCTCCAAGCCTTAAATAGCGCTTTGAGGTGGCGCCACAGGCGCGCTTGATGTGCGTCTGCGCTGAAATTCTAATCATTTGCATATCTCACCTCAGCTAATGCATGTTGTAAATTTCATATTATTTGCATGCTTCCTTCAGGGTGTTGCATTTACGATGGCCAGCAGTGTATTTGAAATAAAGTATCACTCAAAAAAATGTGATTACAAATAAGTTTGTTTGCTAAGTCGCAAAGAACAGTCACTATGACGTCACAACAACCGGCAGTCACAAATCAGTCCCGCAGTGACTTCACAAAGCGATCACTTGGTGACCGATCACACAATAGTCACAGGGTGACTTCACAGTGACGTCACCTGGTGACTGGTCACAAAGAACGGGTCGCAGTGACCACACAGTGGAGTCGCATCCCTCACAAGTCACAATGTAACTAGTTTGTGATAGTCCTGTGACAGTTGTGACCCTCTGTGACGTTACAGCGACTGTTTTGTGACCATCTGTGCTATTAGGGGAGATGATATAATTCGTAGTGCTAAATACGCCAATCTGCAAAGGATTGCATATAATATATGGATAACAGTTTTCCGGGAACCTTCAATGAGCAGTAAATATAGGTTGTGAACACGTGTAAATCGCCAAATAATGAAAAGTCGCCATTAGTGACAAGCTAGCCTAGCTGTTCCGTAGTTTTTATCAAAGAAAACATATGAAGAACTGTTTTCTTAGAGCTAATTATTAACTATACATATACGCAAGTCACCAAATAATGAAAACTTGCCATGAGTGGCAAACACGCAAGGTGTCCAGTAGGCTTCACATAATTAAAAATACAGTTGAAACAGATGTTCTGATTTTATTATGCTTTAGTTCCTAATTAATATAACTTTTGAATGGCAACATTAAATATCATTGTGTTTCTGAGGAGTGCCAATAATTTTTCCAGCGATTATACGCGGAGTCCGCACACCAGTTGGAGTATAGCTTAGGACCGTACAACACGGATTCCTTTAACAAAATATCTACCGTGTTGTATTGGGTGATTTTCTCCAGATGTAACTTGAATACGCGCTCGATGTCCAAAAAAGTCCTCCCCCAAGGCATTTGCCCCCTTGTGATTGTCCTTTCTTTGACGTGGATTTATAAGCAGCTCCTCGTGTGCAAGCACACAAATCCGAACACATGTTCCAATACAACAACAACACAACAAATCTACCGTGTTATGGGGGGGGGGGTCTACTGTAGTGTGAAGTTTAAATTTTTATGTATCAATGAACATGCAAGAACCAAGTAATGTGTAGCTCAGTAACATTCTATCTGATCCAATCTTCGGGTTTTGTCTGTTGAAATTCTGTCTTTTTTTTACAAATAAGCCTTATTAGGGGCCGAATGCCTCATACGAAAAGCGAGCCATAGCGAGTCTAGGGGCCTTGGCCCCTAGTCCCTTTAAACGGATATATCAGAAACAAGTGTGTTTGATAAAAACCATGTCTTTAACATAATTCCACAAAAAAGAAATCAAACGGAGTTATGTAGGGCGATCGCAGAGGCCAAGGTATAAGGTATGTATACTCCGCGACATCAACAACGGCTAGCAACTAGTCGCCATCTACCCCAGGCAAATTGTACCATACGTTATACACTTGGTATGTTTAGAGTGATTAAGATCTTTCTCGGACAAGTTGTGTGCAATCTGACATGCTGTAACTTCATTATTTTATTTTTTATTTAAAACCTGGTAAAGTGTGGGCGTTTGCTGTCATTTTTTAAGGCTAAATAACTTCCACAAAATCAAAAGTACGAGTTGGTTATTACATTATGCTAAACGAAACGGTTTACCAGCCAATTATGATTGAAAGTTCTAGAAAAACAATTTTTTGAAAAAAACATGTTGAAATTAGAAATTTCAATATTTTTTTTTTTAGGATGATTCATCCATAAAAGCAGATTGAAAAATCTTGTATCTACACTGTCCTACAAAACTTAAGGTGTGACATGTTTTCCGAAGCTCACCGTAATAAAAATGGCAGTAACAATAAAATTATAAATGATAGTAACGAACTTCGAAAGAACTTATGCAACAACGATAACCACAACTTTAAGTTTATAGAAAGGAACAACTGGTATGTATGAATGAGAGAAAAATACGCAAACATCAGGCTTTTGTAATTATGTGTGTAACTTTTGCTGGTTTACAGCTGTTGTTGGCAGAGTCGTTGACAATAGGCAGTAGAGTCCAACAATGTCTAGGAGAAGCTGATTGCCCGATCCGTTATGGTAGCGGTCGGTCGGATGGATGGAAACGGTGTTGTCACAGGCTAATACTCCTAGGCCTCTCAATGTGTCTCGCAGTGTGGTCCAATGACTTTGGGATCTATATTAGTTCGAAGATAATGTTTCCAGCAGACATGTTCCAGGCTAACCACGAACTACTGCACCTGCAGAAGAAATGCTGCTTTCTAGCTCTTTCGGCCGACGGTGAAGAAGCGGTACTGTGCCGCAGCTGCGTTGCAGACCACTTTGTAGCAATATGGAAAACAATATCCGCTTGTACGGTGCGAATGGCTACACAATACAGGTCTCTATGCAAGGCCACCAGTTGTGTCGGTCCCCCCCCCCGCAACGGACGACAGAGAACCTGCAAAAGTTGGGCAAGAGAACACGATTCCTGGACCAGATTGAGACGGGCTTCTGTACTCTTCACAGACGCGTCCAAATCCACACTGGAGAGCGCTTCAGGGCATCTGCTGATCTCAAAGGAACAACACACCAGATACCCTCAATCCAACACTCTATTGAAAGACACAATTACAGAAGTGGTAAATTTTGGTTTGGTCAGGGATTTTTGGAAGGACCTGGAGGTTGGAGGAAATTTGACTGGTGTGAGTTATCGGCAAGAGATCCATGAGCCACATGTCCTCCTGTATGCTGGTGCTATTGGCAATGACTTCGTTCTGATGGATGATATTGCACGACCTCACCGAACTGTGTGATGCTGAGGACTATCTTAGGGATTGGAGTGAATGGAATGACCAGCTCAATTTCCAGAGCTGAGTCCAATAGAACATCTTTGGTAGATAGGTTGCTACTTTGGTAGATGGACTACCTTGGTAGATAGGTTGCTACTTTAAGTTCTCCTCCAAGTTCGTAAGATGAGCTAGAAGAAGGCTTACTCAGTGTTCGGTCTTCGCTTTTCATTTCAATGTCCGACAACTTTATTGACAGCATGGAAAATCGATGCCGTCAATGCAATCAAGTTAGGGGTTCACACAATCATCATTAAAACTAATTTTTGTTATATTTCTGTGACATTTTACCACATAAAACTTGTATGTACTGTTTTTTCCACCAAAATGCTTTTTTTTTGTTCTTGTTGTAAATCATTTTTGCTTTTGTAAATTTCTGTCGCATTCCATAAAAAACTGTTCAGTGCACATTTCCTCCAAACATATGTACATTCATTCATTTGCAAATTTACGGGTTGTACCTTAACTTTTGGAGGGCAGTGGTTTTTTTGTATCTGTAGATAAAGGAAAATAATGATTTATGCTCACGTAAGCTGTATCCCCAGGTCTTGCTTCCTATAGATGAGGCTAATAACTAAAACTCACGGTGAGATCGTGCAGTATCTTACCATTCAAAAATAATTTTGGTATTTAAGGACTTAAGCAATGTGCCGTGTTCACTTGTACAGTGTGTATAATTCACGAATATGTAATTTCTACTTATCTAATTATTTTAGGGGATTGCCGGCGTCTAATTTTTCTTCGTTTCTCAACCTCACTGAACTTACGGTGAATTGCTCACATGTAAACTATCTTTCTTCAGAACGGAGCAAACTTCTTCCAAAAAGTATTAAACGACTTGAATTGTACGGAACATACACAAAGAAAATCAAAACAGGTATTATAAGCTTTAAATGTTTTTTTTCTTCTTAAGCGTTATCTTAAAATTATCAAATGTATTGTAAGATATTAAAAAATAAATCTGCGTAAAAATCTTCTGAAAATTTATCATTTACTTTTTTCTTATAGTATCAAATTTCCTACGACTGTCAAGTGAATTTCCGGAAATTATGTTGGAGCAAAATCGAAAAATTACTGTGACAAACTGTTTTTATAAAATAAACTACATGATGAGATGTGGAAATAGGAAAGAAATAAATTTTCGCTGAGCAGAACAAACAAATCGAAATTAAAAACATTTAACAACTTTGCTGAAGTGTATTAACAAAAATAAAATGCTTACTTTTAATTTTCGTCTAGGTGCATTAAGTAGCCTTCCCAACCTCGATAAATTTGTGGTGGAATCTGGTAATCTGAAAAGTCTAAATAGGGACATTTTCTCTCGTCCTTTCAATGGAAGGATTTTGAATTTCGAGTAAGTAGTCAAAAACATTTATTAGTAAATTAAATGAACAGAACATGATATTAGTATCATTTATTTACATAAAATAATTAAAACTTTGTAAAATAATAGACAAAAAATGCACAACTGATAAGAAAAAAAACGCCCTCTTGTACTTTATTCGGCCGTCGTTTGTCTTACAGCAAAGTTACACAAACCCATTCGTTTACGATTAACGTACACTTCAATTTGGCATGCGTAAAATTTGCATAAGGTGCCATCACCATATTTAAATTCGCACCAACTTTGCTTTTTCCAATGGCAACACCTAGATTTCCTTTCATATTCCAAAATTTAGCTAAGTTTAACTCTGGGTACCAAGCTTCAATACATATGAACTAAAAATGAATGTGTAAACGGCTTAGAAATTTCCCTCCCCGTGTTAAAATATTTTTTTTTCATATTTCAGCTTATATCTCATTTAATATTGATCTTAAGAAGTTGATTTATTCCCTTACCAGTAGAACTAAATTGCCCAAGCATAATTTTGTCTTATAAGAATATAAGAAAAGTCTTATAAGAATATCGCACATTGCAGGCGATAATATTAAATGAAGAATGGGAAATAACAAAACCAGTGATAAAACTGGGTTGGCAGAAAAGTAATTGTGTTTTATGCATGAAATTCGAACAAATAAATTTTCAATCATGAAACCACTCTTTAAGTTCGACCGTAGCTGAATAACATCCCAGCAAACACACTACTGCCCGCAAACTGATGGCAGGGTACCCGCCGTGCTGGCAAAGTGCCGTACGCCGGGAAAACAGTGCATTGCCGCCAGTTTAAAGTCACTGGAATAGCAATGCCTGAAAAATGCATATGCGCCAGGACATTGCCAGTAATGGTGAAATGCCTGTCGCGCCCATGTGTCTAAAACATGCATGGCATAATTAACGGCGTGGTACTGTTTAAAGTGTACCAGGCCAGCACATTTTAGAGGTAATGGGCCAGGAAATATTTCGTAGTGTTAGCATAAAATTTCGTTATTTCATTTAAATAATCAAACTCTGATAGGCGTTCATATTATTATTATTATTATTAGGGAGCTGAAGGGACTGCAGCGTCCTCCCCCGCGAAATGGGACACTTTACTTAGCTTGCAATTTGATATTTAGCTTATAATTGGACGTTGGCTTACAATTTTATACCCAGTCCCTCTCCGAAATAAAATTCTTGCTACGCTACTGCTTTCCCTCAAATGTAAAAGCTGCAGTCGAGCTAGCCATGCTGTAAATTTGAAAGAGAAAGCTACACACTAAATTACAAAATCTGTGTTTTTTCTCGGCTTACTGATGTGCAGTTTCAGTTCTAGGTTAGGAAGTTTATTTGGCTACTTGATATCGATCGACAGTTTCAACAGTTTTTTGTAGCTGCCCTGGGCGGTTGCCCAGTTTGCCACACCGAAGAACGTATACAGGGGGGGGGGTCCAGGGAGTCCAACCCCCCCCCCCCATCCGAAATTTCGTTTTTTGTTAGCAAAATATTAATGATGAAGAATGAAGTCTTTGTGTGAAAATTTTTGCCTTTTTTACCGTTTGGACTCTTTCAAAATTTTTAGACATTCCCCTTTTTTTTTTGGGGGGGGGACGTCTCTGTCCACCAGCTAAGGAAAGCTAAAGGGCTCCTGCACTTATTTTCTTAGAAATAATGGGACAGTATTTTCATGTAATAGTCAAAATTAGAAACTACGCAGATATTTTGTTAGACTCATTTATTTAAAAACGCTATTTAGATTGTTCTTCAATTATTCCCCACATTTACTGCTTTTCTTACGAAACTTCTAGCAGGTGCAAAAAAAAAAAAAAAAAATAAATAAAAAAAGAGACAGCCATATATATCAGACGTCTTTCCCAGCTTAAAACTGCTAGTCTCAGATTTGGCGATAATAGGTTGCAATATTCGAATTGTTTTCGCAGATCTGGCTATATTTATTGAGATTATTTGTTAGCCGTTTTCAGCGAATCTATTCGAACCTCCAAAACAAAGGGAGTTTAAACCACTATTGAACCCAAGGGCGGACCCAGAAACTTTTTTCGGAGGGGGCGCAAATCGTAAATACTCATTTTATCTAGTGTAAAGAACACTCAATATTGGTGAAAGCCCCATTTATCTAGTGTAAATATACTTTTCTCAGAGGGGGCGCGCGCCCCCTGCGCCCTCCCCCTGGATCCGCCTTTGATTGAACCCATGCTTAACCTATTAGAAAAACTAAAAATGCTAGCGTTACACTCAAAATACAGTTAAATACTTATATAAGTTACTACTTATATAAGTTACTAGTTAATACTTATATATAGTTTAAAGAACAAATAAAAATACAGCCAATCTTGAGTAATTCAAAGTTAAAAGGACACAAGAAAAATTTCGAAATATCTAAAAATTTCGAAAAATATATATTTCCACAAAAAATTGATACATTAAAAAAATTCTAGGAATCGACCATAAATTCGAATTTTTCAAGTTTTATTTAGAGCAGTACGCATAGGGATGGATGCGAGAGGAGACAGAGATTTACACCTTTTTTGCAAGATGAGACAAACATTTTAAACATTACGGTACGGGGATCTTGTTAGATGAGAAAAGCATTTTTAACATTATGATCTAGGGATTTTACGAGACGAGACAAATCTGTTAGGCTGTTTTGCGAGAGGCCTATTTTTCGTCTAGCGTTCACCCCGTAATACGTACGTTTCAGGGATACAAAGGTTCCACCCTTCTTCGTAGGGGCGTAGTGAATGAGGCAGGGACGTGCTTAGGGTTTTAGGGGGCCCTGGGCAAAACATATTTAGCGGCCCGAGATAAAAAACAATTAAGGGCCTTTCACTTTTCTTTACTTACTAAATTATTGTGGATCTTGTCATGTCTCCCCCCCTCCACCAGCACAAATCGCTACTGCTACTGTAATTAAGTAAATTACATTAACTAATTAAGATTTTAATACAATAAGTATCCATAATGTAAGAGCTGCATCTAGCTACTTAACATGTTGTAAATTTGAAAAAAGAAAAGCTATATAGGAAATTACATATTCTGCACATTTAAAAGCACTAATTTTATCGAAATTTAAAAGCTTCAATCCCTCCTCCCCCGGCCCCATAAACGAAAAATTTGGGTTTTCGTCAACAAAATAACGTTAATGAAAGTTTGATCACCTGATATCCACGAATTCAACAGTTAGAGGCCCTGGGCGATGGCCAAGTTTGCCACCCCCTAAGCACGGCTCTGGAAGGAGGGTGGACTTTTCGTACCACCCGAAACGTACATATTGTTTATTCGATTTTATTAAAGTGCCTTTATAATAATTATTATTTGCGTTAAGCATTTAACTATTTATTTCCGCTTTTAACCTGTTCGCTCTCATTATTGAAAAGATGCACCGGGGAATACTATCCTTCTTTGTCATGTTGCTTCTCAGTATGGGATTTTAAAAGCCCCTTCCCCTCCGACTGCGCTAGCTAAGTCGCTGGACCTCAGCAAAGCATTCAAAACCATATGCTAAATTGAGTTTTCAGCGCCCCTTCGGTTTTCCTGAATGGAAAACAATGGTAATTCGAAAATATTGTGCCCCTTGTATATGCTATGAACGGGGGCATATGCCCCTCTAGCCCTCACCCCTTAAAACTTTTCACTATTCGAATATTCACTCTTTTGTTTGAATATATTTGATAAGTTTTATAAGCTACTTTCGTGCTAAATGGATAGTATGTAGTTAAATTCAAATTCGTCACAAACATAAAAAAAGGAACATTTTACACTTTCCACAGCATTTGAGAAAAACGAAGATCCCAACTTCACATCAAAAGCAAAACAATTTTAATATAAATATGTGTATGGTTATTACTGGTAATTACAAGCTGAATAATTACAAGATTATATATATATATATATTATGCACACTAAAGAAATGTTTATGATACGCCGAGTTATAGTGTGTGTGCATGGGAGGCGCCCACAAAGGGTTATAGGCGGCTTCAGTGAGATGTTATGAAAAGTTGGCGAGTTTAAAACGGAAATGGCGATTTTTGGGTTCATAAATTTTGGCAACCCATTCAATTGAGCGGGCTTCCCATACTCTTACGTTAAACAACGGCCAAATTTTATTTGTTATTTGATGAATTACGCATGAAGTACTTTTTTAGGATACAAAATTTTGCAGATTCCTCATTGTTGTATATAGCTTTCGAAAAAGTTAAATTGGTATTTTTAAACAGTTTCAGAAAGCTGGTAAAACTTCAACATTTGGAACAGTTATTTATATAAAAAAAACGCTTTTCAATGATGAAATCTTTGTTAGCTCATAACTTTGATGGCCTTACCGTGATAACTTGGATACAATAATACTTGGATACAATATACTTGGATATAATAATACCTTGGAGAACTATGGATTAAAATAACAGGTAAATCTTAAGTTTTACTGTTTTTAAAGTACATACTATCACAGCATATGTTAGTGTATAAAACTATTTTCCTCCTTAAAATTTGAGTCATGTAGTATACAGCAGGTAGATAAAGGAATTTCTTTTCAAAATAGGTAACAAAAAATCTTTTGATCTAAATAAAATGTTACCCTAATTTTATGTGTAACCATATACCAACTTTATTTATTATTACTTCCTGTAAGATTATGATTTATATATTAATTAGTATGTCATTTTATCTCTCCCCCTCGTTACTAAAAATTGTCCGAAAAATGCGTCCCAAAAATGCGACATAATTTTACATATATTTAAATACCATTAGTTCACAACAGCTTTAATCTATTGCTACAGTATTTCGTAAGCTGCAGAATATGCATCACATGTATTTTTCTATAAATAGGTTACAATCCTAAAAATTTCAACATTGGGTTACCAGGCGAAATACACGAAAGATGAGATATAAAGTGACATAGTCAATTAATATCGTTTTAATATGGCAATAATGAAACTAAAAAAACGAGGACACGACGAGGCTCGAACAGCCGAGTTTTATATATATATACGGTTTATATATATATATATATATATATATAAACCGTAAAATATTAAAACTCATTTATAAAATCTCTTTAATTATGAGATATTGAAATTAAACTGTTTATAAATGATTTTATGTAGGTTTTGGCATGTGTTATATCCTCTCTCATAAAAAAAATATGTTTTGAAAATGAAAATTTGTAAGAAAATTGCAGTTTGTGAAAACTGCACACAATTCAGTAATGTTGGGTGAACATAATTTGCAAATCATGTACTGTTTGCTGTTGTTTGTCATGTACATTTTGCTGTTGTTTTTAATTTTTCATGTATCTAGTTTTTTATCTTAAAATGTTACCCTTAAACAATGTCTTTTTTTTTTTTGGAATGGGTTGATGAATAAGCCCCCCTACCCCGGAACCTCCACTGGCTCATATTTTAATTATGGCAGCGTTACTGTAAATAGGCACTAATCCGGTAGCGTGCCATTATATTGTAGTCACTGTTAAGGCACCAGGCCAGTGCCTTTATTTTTAATAATAGTCGGCACCCGGCCGTTTCATTTTGGGCATTATAAACTTCAAGGGCTAGTGCCTTTATTGTGATTAACGGCCGGCACATGCAGTATGCCAGCAGAGTGCCGCTGCCTTCCCGGGCGACCACTTTTGGTGCGATTCGGTTACTTTTTGCAGTGCCGGGGCGGCGCTGTACGTGATGGCAGAAAGGCACTGGCAAGGTACTCCGCCAGCAGGTGTGTTTTTGCTGGGATTCATGATTGCAGTCAGAAGAGCAGAGAACAGCCTCTCACTCCTGGCAACATTTCACCTGTCTAAGAGAACCTTCAAGAGAAAATAACAATTTCAAAGGATTTTATTTCGGGGGTAAATGGGGTCTGTGTGTCAAATTGTAAGCTAAGTTTCAGTTTTAAGCTAAATATCAACTTGCAATTTAAATAAAGGATCACATTTCGGGGAGGGGGAAGGAGCTGCAGCCACCTCAAGAACCCTTATGCATGCACGCCCAATTTGACCTTTTTAATACATGAAACATCAGATCTTTGGACTTCCTCAAGTTTTATCAAACATTCAACATGACAATTTTCATGACTAAATTTTCATCACACAGTAAATTAAAATACCGCTAAAAGTTTTATAAAAATATTGCACAGTGCAGACGATAATTTTTAATGAAGAAAGTGAAATATAAAACACAGTGATACTATTGGGTTAGCAGAAGAATTATTGTGATTTTTACTTGAAATTCAAACAAATACGTTTACGAATAAATTTTCAATCATGAAACCTTTCTTCAAGTTCGACCACAGCTGAGTAACATTCATGTTTGTAGTCAGAAGAGTAGAGAACAGCCTTTCACTCCTGGCAACACTTCACCTGTCTAAGAGAAAGTTCAAATACTAAAAAACAATTTCAAAATTAGAAAATTTTTCAAAATCGTAAGCAGTCGTTTCGCATTTCTTTTTAATCATGTATACGGACCAGTGATAAATGGTACTGACCATAGAAGTTATGGAGTCATTGGTCCATGGATTTTACCTCTCATAGTCTTCGTACAAAAGCTTTAAGACTAGAAACAGTATTTTTCTTGCAAATGACATTTATTTCTTTTAACTATCACCAGCAAAATTAATGAAAGGCGGAATGTTCGGAACCTACATGATTATAGCGTTTTTCAATTATCAGAAAACCCCTTAAAATCGCGCAAAAAATTCGCAATATCTCTGCAAATTATCCTAAGAAATTGGTGAAAATTTCGCCTTAGGGTAATTTGAAGGTTTTCTTTCGTTTAATAAAGTCAAAATAGAATGTTGCCATTGAGGAAAACGAAATTGATGCAGAATTGAATTCGAAGACTGTCGCTAAGGCAAATAGTAAAATATAGTATACGTTATTTGCAAGCAAATGGTAGATATATATATATATATATATATATATATATATATATATATATATATATATATATATATAACTTTGCTGTACAACGAACGACGGCCAAATAAATAAAAAGTGGGCTTCCCCCCCCCCCCCTTTAGCTGTACTTATCGGACTATACACGCGTTTCGATAGCCAAAAATAAAATCTATCATCTTTAGAGCAGTAGAAGTTCGATTGAATTTATTTGTTACTAACCACCTCCGGCAACCAGTTGGTTTGCCATCTTAATAAATCTTGTTCGGAGAGAATCCTGTTCCTCATCGGCTTCCTTGGCACTAAAATCTCTCAGATTCTGAATGGAATTTAAAATTAAGATGGTTACAAATAGGAGAGGCTCTACGGTAAGTGTCGCCCCCAGCTAATATAAAAAAGACGCCCCTTTTTATGCTCTACTTAGTTTTTGTGTTCGAAATGACGCCCCTTCGAAGCCGAAGACGATTTCCAAATCCTATTTTTCTTTTGAGTATAAAACATTTCATTCCTGCTCTGATTTCACATGCACACGATATTTTAATTAAAAAACAACCTTGCAAATAATCTAAACAAAAAAAAATCGCTATTCTTTTATTTTTACTTCAAGAGTCTGAATCATTTAATAAACTTTCCAAATATGGCAACCTAGATATGCTATATTCTCTCTTTTTCCAATGAGGGGTTATAATTGCGAAATGACGGAGCAAAAATTAGCCTTTTGCGACATGTCCTTTATCGATATCTCCTAAAATAAATCAAATTTCGAAAAAATCGCTTCGAGGAATGTCGGGACCCGTCCTTGAGAATTTCCATACAAAATTTGGTAGGTCTACGATCACCCGTCTGGAAGCTAAGCGGGGCACAGACAAAATCACGGGCAAAGTTAACGGACATTTTGCACTTTGTTTTATTTATATAGATGAAAGGTCTTTACTAGGAGTATTTTTCGTTATTTATTTATTTATTTTTAAATGCATGACTGGTTTAACGGCACGGAGATTCCTTTCAATTTATGTCCCTCTATTTATTCAAACATAGAGGAAAAAGAAAAAAATGTGGAGGAGGAAGAAACAAGAAGAAAGAGTTAAAAAAAAGTCTCATGCGTGTCTTAGTCTTACATAAAAAGCAAAGGTAATTGCTTGACTGGATTTGAATATAGTTAATGGCGTTGATTGTGTTCCAGATTGGTTGATTGACGTACTGGTTTTCTTTTTAATTTAACTGTGGTGATTTCTTTACAAGGTTGTCGCTCCGACAAAACATTTTGAGTTTTGTGTTATGGCAAACCTACACGAGGGGCATCTACCTACTTGGAGAGTGTCTTGGTCGGGAAAATTTCTGAGAGGTTCTAACGCGTATTCGTCGATCAATAATCCAGACCGTTAGATCGAACAGCCGCACGATAGGCCCCAAACCTTGACATTTATATTTTAGCCGTCTATCACGTTCGGGTGCCGTATTCACTCTGTCATGGTGGGGCCCACTCTGACAAAGAAGCAACAGCATTTGGCGTAACTCCGTTGTACTCCTTTAATATAGCAGTGGTTGAAAGTCTGCAATTCAATCCTGCCATTTTTTTTTTTTTTTTGTAATGATGTTGAAGTTTCAGCTTCATGTTCTAATACAAACTTTTCGTGTAAAATGAATAAGCAGTCAGGAGCAATATAATGCCATGTATTTATGAGTGCAAGTAGCTCCGCATTTTGGAAAATGGAGCTTGTTGGAAATTTTCATATTCACTTTCGTGATCAGCGTGGTTATTTTCCCAATGAAAAATCTATCGTTTAATTTCTTTACTTTGTTATCTTGTGCACTTAACTCATCCCTGATAATCCACATCAATCATTACCGTGCTTATGTTTGCAGTGAAAAATACGTAAATTCGAACATCGTTGGTGAGGAAAATGTGTATATTTTTCTAAAAAAATATGAATAAAAAATTGTATAAGAATATAAAATGGCTTCCTGTATCTATCCCGTGTATTTTGTGAAAAAGTCAAATTCAGTATTCGCGAAATTAAGATTAGGGAAAATAAAAATGATTTTTTTTTTAATTGCATTTCTCCCACTTTTTTTTAAAGCAATAACAGTATCGTTTCAATCCCTGATGATATGTTTACGGACATGCCCAACCTGCAGTATCTGTCTATGAGGAACAACTTAATAACTACTATTCCCGAAGCTGCATTTAGAGGAAGAAAGTTTAATGTACCTGTTTTCCTGTTTGGCGGTAAGTCCAAAGCATTTCAAGAAAATAATTTTATCATTATCATTATTCTTATTATTTTGTCTGAGCTTTCTCTCCTTTTTTACTTCCTTGTACTAAGTAAAAGGTAATGTGATCGTGAAATACTTAGGTATCCTGATTTTGACAAAAAGAATCTGATATGCACATCACATGACTACCTTGCACGTCTATTAAAGCAAAAATATTTTCAGCGCACTCCATCCAAACTTATTTTGTTTGAAAAACATAAAATACTGCAGTAATACTGAGGTTTAGCAATATCTAGCCAAATATTTGAGATATCGCCAAGCTGGGCTCATTTTGAAAGATTTATTTTCCGCACTTAATTGAGGGATATTTCGCAAAGCTTGAGACAGTGCGTTTTTGGACAATAGCCGAAATAGTAATTCATCAAAAGCTTTTAATGAATTTAAGGTATCCATCGACCGTAATGTATTCAGTCTTTTCGGTGAACCTATAAATAAATTACCAAGTCGATTGCCATAAAAAAACAGATGTGAAAGTAGATGTTAGATTAGTTTTAAATTCAAAATATCAACATTTTACGGTTAAAAGTTTTAGAGCTATGCGAAACACGAAACTATTTTTGGCAAAATTTTGGCGGTATTTCGCCAAAACTCGCTAAGGTGAATGACAAATCGCGAGATTTTGGGCATTGACCAAACAATGACTGACTACATAGACGTAATATTTTGAAGATGTCCCTAGATGTTAATGTATTGCAATTCTTTTGGGTGGTCTTGTAAATAAATAAATTATAAAGTAGATTGGAACCGAAAACTGAGATGCAAAACTTGATGTTACAACATCCTGTATATGAAATTCCAACATTCTACGACAGTTTTTGAGACATAAGAATTAAATATACATACACACGTACACGAAAAGTCTCCAGGTTTGCGACTTTTGACGTTATTTTTGAGGGAGGTACGTGATCGTGGTTGGACCATTACCTAATTATATGGTAGGACGGTACTGCGCTTGAAATGGATGAATGTCTCTAAAACTGCCACTGACAGTAAAGTGTTCAAAATGTTTTGAGTGTTCCTGTAGCAGAACTATAAATGACACAGACACTATTTTGCACTGAGAGCCCTTAAACCCATATGTCACTTCTGACTCGTTTGAAACAACCTAATACTATCTCTAAAATATGCTTTAATGAATTCCTCTCAATGTACAGGGTGATTATAATTAAAGTTCCACTTTAAAAAGATCAGAAAAGGAAAACTACTGGACCAAATGTTATCAAACTTGATGATTGTGTAAAGGTGGTCAGGGGATTCATTATCCGCGGAAAAAAAAGCTCAAAAATTCAACACCATGGGCAAGGACTTATTTAAGCGGGGGGGCGGACCCCCCATGAAGAACATTTGGAGGGGGTTCAAAAATTTCGCAGGGGGTCCAAATGGTAAAAAAGGAAGCATTTTTCTCAAAAGGATACTATATCATTATCATTTTGGTAACAAAAATCAAAATTTCGGAACCCTAGACCCCCTCCCCCCTCCTTAAATACGTCCTTGCCCCTGGTGTTGAATTTTTGAACTTTTTTTGCCGATATTAAATCCCCTGACCACCTTTACACAATGACCAAGTTTGATAACATTTGGTCCAGTAGTTTTCCTTTTCTAATCGTTTTAAAGTGGAACTTTAAAACGATTATTTACGATTATTATAACGATATTTTATGTACAGGGTGATATAATCACCCTGTACATAAAATATTTTGGGTGGGCCTGTACATAAACTATCCGGATGATTGGGACCAAAAGGGCAGCTGCACAACTAGATGTTACCAGAATCTTAAATAAGAAATTTCAACAATCTACGACTAATCGTTGAGGTATGAGAGTTAAATACATACACACGTACACCAAAAGTGGCCAAACTTGGCGACTTTCGGTGTAATTTTTATGGAAAGCACGCGACCATGGTCGGACCATTACTTATCTATATGGTAGGACGGTACTGTGGTTCAAATGGATGAATGTCCCTAAAACTGCCATTGACAGTAAAGTGTTGGAAATCTTTGGAGTGTTCCTGTAGCAGCACTATTAATGATAAAGACACTTTCTTCGATGGAATAATTCATTTTGTAACCCTTAACAGCATATATCATTTTTGAGTCATTTGAACTATCCTAATACCTCTAAAATACGCTTTAATGATATTCTGCCCATAGAGCGTAAGGTATTTAAAATATTTTGGGAGGCCTGTACATAAACTATCCTGTCGATTGTGAACAAAATGGGAGGTGCACAACTAGATGTTACAACAATCCTAAATATAAAGTTTCAACATTCTACGACCTATAGTTTTTGAGATATGCGAGTTACATGCATACGGACGTATGTGCAAACATAATGGGAAAAGTGGTCAAAATGGTTTGTACATGCATTCATATAAGCGTACATGCATGCGTACGATAAGATGCATCGTAAAAATTCTTAAAAGTAAATTTAGAGATAGTCAAAAGTGGTTTTTTCGTCGAAATCTGGCTTCCGAAACTTTTCGCAATCACATTACATCCTTATACTTCGTACAAGGAAGTAAAAACCAATTTTGACTGCCTTTAAATTTGCTTATAAGAGTTTTTGCTAGACAGTTCTCGAACGCATGTATATGTGTTCATATAAATGCATGTTCAGCTGCGGAAGAAAAAAGGCCCACTTGTACATCTTTCGGCCGTCGTTCGTCGCACAGCAAAGTTACAGATACCAATCGTTTACGATTGACGCACACTTTAATTTGCTATGCATAAAAATTGCATAAGGGGCCATCTACATATTAAAATTCGCACCAACTTTTTTTTCTTAATAGCAACCCCTAAATTTCACTTCATATTTCAAAAATTTAGCTCATTTTAACCCCGGACACCAATTTTCAATAAATTTGGACAGAAAATGAGTGAGTTATGAGCACCCAAAATCCCCCTACCCATATGTTAAAATATTTTTTCATATGTTAAATCATATTTCATATAATATTGATAATAAAAAGCTGATTTTTATTCGTACTATTAGAACTAAACGACCCAAACATAATTTAATGTTATTATGATTTTTAATAAATCATTAATATGAATTTTGAATTATTAAATTAATATTCAAAAAAATTATGAATAGCGACCTAGCCAAATTTCTATGGAAAAAGATGCAGAAATTAATATTACAGGGCTGTGCAAAATTTCAAATTTTTACGTTCAGTAGTTTAATTTATATTAAATAAAATGTGTTACTTTCATGAGTTAAGGGACCATATATAAATTTATTAAGTGGAATTTTTTTGAAAATTGCATAAAATAAATGTAAATTAGATTTATTTTGTGCAAAAACACAGTAAAAGATACCAGTATTAAAAATATCAAATTTTGAAGCAAATAAATTAGAGGTTTTTACAGTTTGTTGGGGATTCTATAAAGCGTGTATTGTTGCGTCCGCTACCATATTCCCCCAAATAAAATGTTTTCCAGCTATAGAATTAGATGCAGTAGATGTATGTCTTCTAATACAACGTCCTTTTTCTGAAAAACTAACATCCTCAACTTTCCAGGCATGAATGTGACCTTTTTTAATATCGGAAACATTAGGTCTTTGGAATTCCCCATACTTTATCAAACATTCAACATCACGTTTTTCTGTAAAAAAAAATTTCATCAAACTATATTCATTAAAACTATAAATTAAAATATTGCCAAAAGTCTTAAGAATATTGCACATTGCAGACGATAGTATTAAATGAAGAAAGTGAAATAACAAACACAGTGATAATATTGGGTCGGCAAAAAAGTAATTGCGTTTTTTACATGAAATTCAAACAAATAAATTTTCAATCATGAAACCATTCTTTAAGTTCGACCATAGCTGAGTCGAGCAATATTCATGCTTGTAGTCAGAAGAGCAGGGAGCAGCCTCTAACTCCTGCCAACATTTCAGCTGTCCAGAAGAAACATCAAGGGAAACACTGAATAACAATTTCAACATTACAAAGATTTTCAAAATCCTTAGCAATCATTTTGCATTTTTCCCTTAAATCATGTGTACGAACCAAGGAAGTTATGAACTCACGGGTCATTTGGACCACAGACTAAATATTCTATTCTACCCTTGATATTCTCAGTACAAAAAACTTTAAGAGAGATGGGAACAATATTTTCCTTGAAAATAATATTAATTTCTTTTAATTCTCGCGAGCGAAATAAATGAAAGGCGAAAAGTTCGGAACCTACAAATAGCGTTTTTCAATTTGCAGAAAGTCCCTTAAAAACGCGCAAAAATGAATTCGCAATATCTCCGGAAATTATCGTAGAAAATTTACATTTAGGGTAATTTAAAGGTTTTCTTTCGTTTAATAAAGTCAAAATATGGGGTTGCCATTGAGAAAAACGAAGTTGATGCAGAATTAAATATGAAGACGGCCCCTTATGCAAATTAAATTAATAGTAAATTAAAGTACGCGTTATTTGCAAACGAATGGTATATATAACTTTGCTATACGACGAACGATGGCGAAATAAAGAGCAAGTGGGCCTTTTTTTCCACAGCTGTACAATCCATATTGTCCGATCGCAAGGCCATTATGACCAGTTTTTCCCTGACGTCTGTACGTACACATGTAATTCGCATATCTCAAATACTGTTGGTCGTAGAATGTTGGTATTTTATATTTAGGATTGCTGTAACATCTAGTTGCGTACCTCCGCCAATAGGTTCCAATCGAGTATTTACAGGACGACTCAAAAGATTTTCCATTCATTAAGCTCTATGGGCAGAAATCCATTAAAACTTATTTATGTGGTATTAGACTATTTCAAACGAATCAAAAGAGATATGTGCTGTTAAGGATTACACTAATGAATCTCTCCACCGACAAATTCCCCACTCAAAAAATTCCAACACATTACGGTCAGTGGTACTTTTAGAGACATTCAGTCATTTCAAACACAATACCGTCCTACCATGTAGTTAGATATTGGTCCGCCAATGGTCACGTACCTCCCTAAAAAATTACTCCAAAAGTCGCTAAGCTTAGCAAGTTTAGTGGACGTGTGTACGTATTTAACTCTCATATCTTAAAAACTATTAGTTGTGGATTGGTGAAATGTTATGTATAAGATTGAAGTAACATCTAGCTGTTCATCTCGATTATTGGTTCCAATCTACTGGACCGTTATTTACAGGACCAGCCGAAAGAATTTCAGTACATTAATGTCCATGGACATCTTCACTATATTATGTCTGTAGTCGGTCATTGTTTGGCCCATGCCCAATATCTCGTCATTTTTTATCGACCTTGGCGAGTTTTGCCGAAATATTGCCAAATTTGGCGTCAAGAATAATTTCGTATTTCGCATAATACTAAAACTGTAAACTGTAAAATGTTGAAAATTTGAATTTAGAACTATTGTAGCTGTGCATCTGTTTTTTTGATTGAAATCGACTGGGTAATTTATTTACAGGCTCACCGAAAAGACTTCGCATACATTACGGTTGATGGATAGCTTCAACTCATTAAAAGTCTGTGATGAATCACTATTTCGGAGCTGTTGTATAAAATCTCACTAATTATCCCAAGTTTGTGGGCTTTTGGCGAAATATCGCCTAATTACGTGCCAAAAGCAGATCTTTCAAAATTTGTCCAGCTTAACGATATCTCAAATATTTGGCTAGAAATCGCTGGACTTGAGCATTATTGCAATATTTTATCTCTTTCAAAGAAAATAAGTTCAGATGACATGCACCGAAAATATTCTTGATTTAATAGACGTGCAAGGAGTCATGTGGTGCGTCCACATCAGATTTTCTTTTTCATACATACATGTAGTGTTCATGTATTTGGTAGTGGAAGTTACCACGGCTATTTACAATACAAGGTGCCTATTTGCAAATATTTTCTTCGCTAAGTCAAGCCTTGTGACTGTGAGTAAAAAATACATTAGTCTTATTTGCTTTAACCAATTTGCTTTCCTTATTCTCTAAGCCGCGGCGGCAGAAATCCCCTTTGTGCGTCCACCGTTGTTTTCCGGTATGCATCTTTGAATGTCTCGATGTAGTCCACTGTACTACTAAGTCGAAGCTAGGACACATCGAAGCCTTTAAAGGCCCATGGAAAACAACGACGGACAGAGAAAGGGGATCTTTTCCGCCTGTTTCCATGACAAAGAGAGCGGACCAATTAACTAACTATTCCTTTTGTCCAAATAAAATTCTGTTGGAAAGTGTTGCATAATGCATAACGGATGCCATTCAGTATGGTTTATATATATTGCTTCAATTTATAATGAACTAAATCCGTGACCGTTCTTCGCACGTCAAGAATCCAACATTTTTCGTACTCATACTATTGAAATTAATTAAATCCCTAAGGAATCTAAAAAAATTCGAAATTGTTTTATCCGTGACTTAAACTCTGCCTCTGCCTAAACTTTTTTGACGCAGCTGGCTGTGCCAGCACAGCCAGCTGTCGTCAATAAAGGGTCTCTAGATCTGTGGCACGCGATGGACGTTTCGATCGTCCACCATCTTGCTGGTAGTTAAGTCGGGCGATGGAAACGGCTGCCCTTTTTTCAGCATTGGGAAAGGGTTTCGCCTCAAAGGGTTAAATGCAGTTTATAAACAAGTGATGACTTCAAAAGGAAGAAAAAACAATACATGTTTCATCTTTTACAGGAAATCCCTTGCAATGCGATTGTAATATACTGTGGATAGTTCAGGATAAACCAAACATCCTGGAAGCTTACTGTGCCAACTCGGATGGAAATTTCGCACGAGGAGATCTTCAGGAAATCAAACCCTCTGAATTTGAGTGCTGAAGACTCCGACGAATGACCCGCAGAATGTATCAAGATTGAGAGTGATTGCTCTTGATTCTGTAAAACGTTTGCCGTAATAAAAGCGTCATACACATGTGAGTGTAGTTCATTTGTTGCTGACGAAAATTCGTCAGAAATATAGTTAAGGTAAGTTTCCGATGACGATTAGAATTCACATTTTGCCAGCAGTGAGTCCAATGGGTAACTGTAAATTTTCAAAAAGGAACCCTCAATGGGAATGAATAAAAATTTAACTATGTGCTTTTTCAAACTTCAGATAATGATCACTGATATCGTTAAAATAGAATTCTTAAAAAAGTGTACATAAGTCTTTATACATTTTAACTGATAAAAATTGCTTCTCTGATAAAACTGATAAAAATTCTAGTACTCAACTGCAGAGAGAAAGAAAACAAAACTGAGCAACATTTTCGGTTCTGATCCACGCAATTCTGTTTGTACACAAACAAAGGCGTTACTTTAATTCGGTAAATGTTCTATTATTTCTTTTCAAGGCTAAAATCAGTATAAAGGCTTAAATCAGTAAGCTTAAGTAAAAAAGTTTTGGTCTTTATCACGAATTTAAGAGTTAAGTGAAAAATGAAAAAGCAAATGGCTCTTCAAAAAGTTTAAGCTTACAAAGGAAGATTTCAAATATTAATACACAAATAAAAGTTTAAACTTTATATAACCAATTTCTGCGAAACTTAAAACTCAAGTTTTATACAAAGTTTTTTTTATTTTTACTAAAATGAATTATTTGAATTAATAAAGAATTAAATTGAAGTTTTATTCAATAGAACGTATTTAAAATACTACCAGTGTGATGAAAAATATGCTCTTGATTTCATTCTATCATAAAAAAGTGAAAATTTTAGAAACAATTTAACCTGTTAATAAGCAATGCTTGTTCATAGTTTCAGACGAATATAGATAGCATAGTATAGTTACGGAAATATATAAATGTATATTTCTATATTTATTCCTTATAACATCCAGAGTTCCTTTCCAGATAGCGAAAGAATATACAGGGTATCCCGAAAAGGTGGTAACGGGCATTAATTCTTTATCTAATACAGATAAGTGGGCAGTGTAAATTAAAAAAATGTTCAAAATAAGGTCGGAAGTAAGATTCCGTTAAAAAAAATTCCTCTCGTTCATTTAAAAAAGTGACACTTTTTAAATTTGTGTACGACCCGTACAAAAACATTCCCAATTAGTAAAGTGTGCTCTATACACTAATGAGAGGAAGTATCAAATTTTATCCTTTCATCTTAAAACGTAGCAGAGATATATTTAAAGAAAGATGATCGGGAATTATACATGATTTTGAATCTAAACGTTTATTGCTAGAGTGGAATAAAATTTTCTTTCGTAATTTCTGCACAACTCCTGAAATGCAATCATTCGACGTGATTTTTTCCCTTCGAGAGAAACAGAAAAGTGGTTTAAATCAGAGTTATATTTATTTTCATATCTCATCATCATTCATCCTTTAAGGTTTAATTCTCAAATTTTGTGTGGTTTTTTGTCTGCATATATTTTACTAATCGGGAATTGTTTTGTACGGGGCTCGAATGCAAATTTAAGAAGTGTAACTTTTTGAAAATTAACGAGTGGAATCTTCTTAACTTAGTCTTACATTCAACATTGTTTTGAACATTTTTTCAATTTGCATTGCCCACTCATCTCTAATAGTTAAAGAATTAAATCCCGTTACCACCTTTCTGGGACATCCTGTATACAATTATCCAGCAATTTCAAATTAGAACATTGAATTAGCAATGAAATATGAACTCTGAAAGGAAATAATTTTTTATTGAGAGAAATCGGACAAAGGTGTTTTCTTTTTTTTTTTTTTAACCAACTAGGACGTCTTATATAAAAAAAATCGAAGGAAATATGATAAATTTCCAGAAAGATATCGACAATATAGTAAGTATCGGTAATTAGCTTGTGGAAAAGAATTAGTTAATTTGACTGCAATGTGCTGAATTTAATAATAACTTTTTGTAAATCAAATATGTAGATTTAGTAATATCAAAAAATGTTTGATTAATTTCCTTTCAATGCTCTTAAAATAAAAAGATATGATAATACTTCATTGATTTTTATAAGTAAAACTAGATATTTTCATCATTTAAAGATGTTAATTTGCCAAGACCGTATCCATGGGGGTGGACCAGGGTGTCCGGTCCCACCCACCCCGAAATTTATAATTTTATTAACAAAATAATAATGATGAAATCTTTTTATTAAAAATTCAGCCTTTTTCCCCGTTTGGTCCCCCTCCGAAATTTTTGGGACCTCCCGGAAGTTTTTTTCTGGGTACGGCCCTCTTAATTTCACACGCACATTAATTATTTTCAAAAAGTTCTTCATTACTTCTAGTACAAATGACTGAACACAGTATACGTATATTCCACAGGCTATTGAGGTGTTTACAGCCGGCGCCTAAATAGGATGAAAGTTGGTTAACTGGATGTCAAGAGATAGGAGATTTTATTGAAATGTAATTCATCCAACGAAGACCTCAGTCTGCAAAGACCTTCAATGATTTGTGTTGTGTCACGGCAAAGCTATACAAGGGCTATCTGCCGACGATGGAGAGTGCCTTGGTCGGAGGACATTTTAAAGAGTTCTAACGCGTATTCACGATACATTTGGAAAAAACCGACCAGAACTCCAGACCATTAGATCGACAGCTGCGCGATAGGCGAAGCCAGAAAGCTGGAGCTTCACTCTTCAGCCGCCTACCATTTTGAGTGTCTTATCCACTCGGCTATGGTGGGGCAGATCTTAAATGAATCGATAATCTTTAATGTCTATATATATCAAGAATTCATCAAACTTTAATTTTAAAAAAGGTAGCAAACAAACGCTTAACAGAATTGAAATTTACACAAAAAATACTGATAGTTAAATAAGGCTTTTTTTTTTATTTACACGAACTCGTGACGATTAGCTCTCTAATTCTTTAGAGAGCTCTCTAGTTTCATTTTGAATGTTACCAAAATTTATTTTTTCAAGTTCATTCTTACAATTCTGACCCTAACACACAAGTTTTTTTGATGACTATTAGCTTATCCATTTCTAAAACAACTTTCGAAGAAAATCAAATCAGAAAAAGAAATCTAAAATCTCTGCGTTTGCCCTTGAAATGATAATCTAAGAAATCTTTGTTTTATTGCTCAGACCAGTTGAACGTATGCATGTCATAATAACAAATTATCTTGAACTTTTTTTTATTATTATTATTACTTGTTCCACTGAAAATCCATTATGAGTGATGTACTGCATTTATTTTGTATCATTAACTGAAAATGTGATTTATTCCTTACATTCAACTTTAAACGTCCGCAGTCGGTGAATTTTTTTCGTCAATCCATTTCCACACTCATTTTCCTCTTTTGCACGCATCCATATATGTGCACGCATCCACAAATGTAACTAAAGTATCTGCCACTGGAAAGGAAATGAATGATACATTCGAGAGCGCCGTTAAGATACCTCTCCCTTCCATTTATACGGGTAGTGCCTCATTTATAGTGATGTTTTACTATTTCTTCTCCTTTACCGAGAACAGTCTTCGCAGCAGGGATCTTTAAATATCGCAGAAATAACTGTAAAAAATAATCAAAATGTATCAAAACCGGATTAATTCGAGTAATCCACTTTGTGCTTCGACCATAAAAGCGAAGACTATTAAAAAGTTAAATTTCTCCAGTTCTATTACAAAATCTTACAAAACGTTACTCTGTATTAATTTTCTGTGGGGACTTCCTTACACTGCATCCTCTCTTCTAAGAGGATCTTACGAAGCGAATACGCGTCGCTACACGTTGTTAACGGCAATTCTTAACATTCTCAGAGTTTTCGCGGGCATTTTCTCGATGTGCTACTCGCATTTGATCTTCCCAAATATCTCTCTCACTATTGCTTACAACACTTTCATAATCTTCTCGTTGTCTTCGTTCTGGAGTCTCTTCCTCAAACGCCGGCAAGTTCTGCTTGCTATCAAGCAGACGATAGCTATTACCCGCCACTTGCGTCCTCAGGCATTTAGGAGCAAATGGAACGCTCACTTTTACCTGACTCTGAACTTAGTCGGCTGCACTATCATCTTCATAACTCTAGGGGTGACTTGCATGACCGTCTACAAGAGAATCAACATGACTTCCGTGCATTTCCTTTGGCACAAGGTCAGTGAAGAACGCAAGGACCTTTTCCGATTGCTTTTGATACTTTTCGCTGGTGGCATTTTCTTCGGATGTGTAGCAGCGTGCAGCCTGGGAGTGCAGTTGAGCTCGGCCCTATACTACCACCTTGGAGACAGCATTTTCTTCCTCAAGGAAATACTGAGGCAAAAGCTAGAGAACCAAGTGCTTAATCAGCTAAGTCTGTCTGAAGTTTTGCATATGTTCGAAAGCATACGAAGACTGAATCACACGATAAACGAAGCATTATCTGGAGCTGTTTTATGCTTGTATGGCTCAATAATGAGTACATTCTTTACCGGCATATGTGCATATCGTTCATACGATAGCACCTTACGTGAGCTAATTATAGGAGATACTATGCTGTTTGCTTTTGTTTTGTACTGCTTTCTAAGTCTTACTATTACTGGAAATAGGATTAAAAGGAAGTACGCTGAGTTGAAAGAATCAGTAGAGAGCTTCTCGAATTTAATCATTACCAGTAACTGCAACACCAAAAACATGATGTGGTTTTCTCTGATGTCAAATCAGTTGTGCTCTGCTGATATGCATGTTACGGGAGGAAGCATGTTTGTCATAGACAATAGTTTGATAATTACTGCTGCCGGAACTCTATTAACGTACAGTGTAATATTATTTCAGATGGATTAACACTTTAGGACGGCAATACTAGGAAGAGTTGGGCAAAATGTGCATCGAAAATGTGTTTTCAATACAAAGTAGAAGATGCATTAATTCAGATTCATAAAAATACAAAGTACTTTCTGAATTGAAAAAGGTACAAACTAAATGTATTTTCAAAGTACGTACAAAATGCAAAATACGTGAAAGACTTCTAAATAATGTAATTGAAAATAAGGTGATTTTACAACTGATAATCTCTAGTTAGTTGAATTCTAATAAATTTTCACGTAGAAACAAAAGCAATAGCAATAGTTGATGTTTAGCATAAATGGTATTTTATAAAAAAATCAAAGTAGGAAAAACTACAATCTGTTTTTCTAAAACGGTGTATTGGCAAGTTTTATCTGTGTAAGATCCGAAGCAATGCATTTCGGATAAAGTGTATTGATGCTTAAAATTTAATTGCAACAGTATTATTTAACGTGTGAATAATGTAAATAACTTTGTTTCAAGATAGTTTCTATTCTAAAAGTAACAGTGTTTAAAAAACAGAATTTCATTAGCAAATAAACAAAAATGTGTTATAAAAACAAAATTATCATTAGTAACTGTCTCCCATGTTTATAATAAAGATGTAAAAACATATTTTTTATTAAGAGTAATTTTGACAGGTAAGAAGCGGCATTTCTGTTAAAAGTAAGTATTAAGGACGTATAAGTTAAATTTTTATGCTTGGGGAGTATTTTTACTTACTGATTTCAATTAAACATTTGAACATGGATACTTAATTTAAGCAATTAAAAAAAAAGTTTTACTTTTAAATGTTTCTTAAAATTTATGGAAGACTTACATGTTTCTCGATCATTATCGACGTTTTGGGCTTCCAAAACTGGCATTGGAATTTTTACTCAATATAGCCTCTTTTTCCTGCCCAATTTTGAACATTTTTTTTTCAATTTACATCGCTCCCTCATCTCTTATGGATAAAGAATTAAAGCGTGTTATCATCTTTTGGGGACATTCTGTATTTTAATAGTACAAGCTGAGTGCCCGTTCTCCGCACGGTAATGTTTCTTACGCGAAATAGAAAAGTGTTTCAGTGTCGTTCGCAATCTCAAAAAAAAAAAAAGTAAAAAAAAAAAAAAAAAGAAAAAAAAAAAGAAGAAGAAAAGAAAAAGAAAGAAAAGAAAAGCTTGACAGTTTGCAGGAAAAAAAACTTTCAAAATATCTTATTTCTACATCGTATCGTTTTAGGTTTAAGTTATAGCATTAATTCATTGGACACTACATGATGTGGACAATCGTTTTATGATATAGTTATTTTGCTCATTTTACTATCACTTGCAACAGAGCTTATTAAAGTTAATTTGAGATGTTGGGGTTATTCCTTGCTAAACGGCATTTCAAATATTTTTCGAAGCTATTTTGCTAATGAAGGTAACTTTTCATCAAGAGCTTGTTAAGTTCCTAGAATCCGAAAAAAAAAATTATCTAATATTTATACCGCCAAAAGTAACCAACACTTGGCGACATTTCCCGCGATCTTGGGGAATACATACAACGACCTAGTCAAACTGATAGCGAATATTATATATTATGGTAATTAGTATTTAAGAGAGGTAATTAGTATTAGTAGAGAGTAATATGGAGTGGGCATGAGGGGAGAAAAGTGAAGCCGCAACTGTAACCGGTTTTTCCCCCGCCTGCTCTTCTATGGGGAGAAAAATGAAGTAAACCTAGGCGTAGCCTTAGGGCGTGTGGCTCGGGGTTAAACAGCCGTTTGGAGCTCATACGATTTATCGAGCCATGCCCCTTAAGGTTATGCTTACAGTTAACTTCATTTTCTCCCCATAGGACAACTAGCTCGGGCCCACTCCATATTATTAGTTCCTCCAAGCCTTGTGGCGAATTTTGAATTTCCGACGATTTAAAAAAAAAATGCGTTTCCTTTCGTTATTATGGTATCTTGAAAAATCACAGTGCTCAAAATTTGCCAAGGGGAGCTCGCGCAATAAACAAAATGCTTTAAATTTAGTAAATTTTTACGTCAAAGTCTTTTAACCTAATTAGATTTCTAACTCATTTTTAAACTCATGACGTGAAAATCGCGTCATTATTAGTTTCTACAGTATCTAATAATGTGGAAGTTTATTATTTCACTCGTAGTATTATTTTTTCCCAAAGATAGCAAACCTAATTAAGATTAGGCGCATATAGATGGTATGTCACATGATCACTATGGGCGCGTTCGAGAATTCACCGGTCGTGCACCGGTAACACCGGTGCACGACCAGAGCGTTCGAAAAGGCGGAGCTCTAGAAGTAACCGCGTTCGAAAACGTTTCGGTCATGTAGCGGTTGTCTGCTCAGCGTGACCAGAGCGCAACCAGAATGACCCTGCTAGCGAGGTGGGTTATTCCGGTTATTAGCGTAGTGTTGCCAGCGTTTATTTTTGTTTTCTCGGCTTAGAATCCGATGTGGTGAGGATGACCGAAACCGGTTGACAACCGTGACGTCACTTAACCGAAGAATGACCGCAACCGGTAGCACCGGTGCATAACCAACCGGTGAATTCTCGAACGGGCCCTATTTTACACAATCGGTAATTAAAAAAAGCTTTCTTTATGTGAAAATTATTGAAAAATCGTGGAACGATAGGATTTTCAGAATTTTAAAGCTGATTACGGTCTATTCTACGTCGCTATACGTATCTGTATAAAATTTTAGTTGATCAGTCGAACGGTGTGGATGGTGTTCCCGGACAAACAAATAAACAAATAATAGGGTGATGTTTTAAGAGTAAGTGGTAGCCGCCCCCCTCGCCCCACTTTCGGAAGCTGCGCCAATTCTTCCATTATGGGGATCTGCTACACTGAGTTCATACATCTATTACACAACACATAGAAAACATTATAACATTGCTTTAATTTATGTTTTACGAAAGTTATAGCAACATTGTAAAAATTCTATTTCTTGTAATTCGAGTTTTATTAAAATACTTTTTTTTTCCCTGAAAACTAACTGTAGCATCAAAGAACAAGTTAAATATTTAAAAAACTCATAAAAAGGAGACATTTCTTAATTTTTGAAAATTTCGTGGTATTTGCAATTGATTTTTAAATGTGTGTGGCGAAGTATCTTCACAATTGGGGGCAAGTAGACCCCTAAGTCGGCCATTACTTGACCCGGCCAATTTTGTTCCTGATCATGACCAAAAACAAAAACACCTATTATACTCTACCTCTATACTTATAGGGTCGTATACTGACCCTATGAATTGATGAATTACTATTATGTGTTTCTAATTAAAAGCAGGGCATTTACGCAATGACGTGTCTAAGTTACTGACACACACACATTTAATAAATCTTCTATTTACACAGGCATGCTTGAAATTGGTACCACTTAGGTACGTAAACAAAACATCATCCACACAGGATTCACTGCTTAAAAAAGAACAAGAATATACGCCACCCAGGCATGCACCAAAAAAGGTTCCATTCCATCTACGTTCAAATCTCTCCGTCCGTCTCTGTCAACTTCACTCTAACTAACGGCTCGCTTCTTCCGAATTCGCCAGCCTACGAAAAACAAAACACCACGTGACCTCCCACGTCAGGGGGGGTCTCAAAGGAAGGGGTGAAGCAGCTGCGCTCTGAGTGAAACTTCGGATTCTACATACTTTACCTTATAAACTATTTTAAATTAAAACTCAGCAAACGAATACTTTCAAACCGGCATCAGACGCTGATGTTCCAAACTGTTTTTTCAGAATACATGCAATTCAAAATACACATGCGTACAGTAAGTTTATGTTGTGTGCATGCGTATATTTTTGAATTTCTTTTTAATTGGAGCAAATTGGCTATTCCGTTAAGCGGGATAAATTGTATAAAAAATGAAGTAGGGTAGTCGACTACCTATCTTTGGCGGCGAATTTCAAATAACCTAAAGTTGTTTTTCAAGTATTTGCTTGCGTTACATTTATCAGCAACAATTTTATGGATATCTTTTTTCCTTTTTTTAAATAGAAAGGGATATGCGAAAAGAACATTTTGGCCCCATATCCCCTATACGTTCAAAATTTTAGGAAATCCATCGATCATTTAAGTTACAAACTTAAACACATGCCAAATTTTCTAATTAGCTTCATTGGTTTGGGCTAGATAGAAAAAAAATTACTCTCCATTTTTTAAAGAAGGTATTCTTGGTACTGGGTTGTTGCTCTTTAGGACGTGGCGCTCTATCTTTCTCCGTTTCTTTTAAATTTTTAGTGTTTTCTTCTCTCTCTCTGTATTTCCTCTTTCTATCTTTTCTGTACCCTTCATCCTATGCCTTTCGGTCACGAACTTGGATATAGAACGGTTATCAATGTACTCACGGAATTTGCCTGTAAGATGACGCTGTGAGTCGTAATCATTATGTTGTGCGCATGCCTACGTTAGCAGTAGACTGCATTATGATTCGTCGCTATGCGTCACTAGATGGCGCTTAAGTAGCTACTCATTAAAAGGGGGTCGAGTATTTTCCTGTGAGAACAATGATGCTATTTCTCGTCCGTCTGCCGCTAGTCGGTGATCGTCCTATAATCGAAGTCCGTGCTTTCTGCCTACTGTTTTGTTTCACGTTTGTAAAAATTTATGTGTCGGAGATATCGAGTTGAAACAAGTGAAGTGAAGTGGGTAAAATCTGTGAATAAGAATCTGATCTGTTGCTAAGAGAGAGCCACAGATTTCCAAAGTTCAAACATTCCGGTCTCCTTAATAATATATTTTTAATAAACCAAGGTTTAAAAAAAATAGAAATATCTTTTATATTGCTCTTGTTCCATAAAAAATATAGCAAACTACTGTTTTGGTTGTATGCCATTCACTCTTAACTGGTTCTAATCTGTATTATATTAACACCCTGAAAGAAGTTGCTGCTGTATAGGATGGGCGTATGAGTTTCAACGTTAAAAATTCATCAAGCAATAAAAAATCATGATAATGTATTGCTTCTTGAAATGACAATCTGTCAACTTTTTCTTTTATAGCTCAAACCAAATATTGTTTCACCAAAATCCAATTATTTTCTAAGCGTTTACGTATGCATACTTAATGTCATTAAAAATACAATTTATCCTTTGCACTCAATTTAAATCTTTTTTCTTCAATTCATTCATGCATTTTTTTTATAGATACTTATTTTTTTCCTATGCACGCATCCATTGAGATGTTTACTAAAATGAAATCCTATTATAAAATTATCGATCATATGAAAATTTTGATAGCGCCATCTACACCAATCACCCCCTCCCCCTATTTGTAGACGGTGCCCCACTTACTGATAATTTAGTGCTGAAAAAAGTCATCTCTGCTAAAGAACAATATTAGCATTATTGATGTTTCAAATATCGCAGAAGTCAAAATGTGCAAGAACCGGGTAAATTCAAGTAATCCCAATAATGCTTCGATAAGGAAAGTAAAAGCTGTTAAAACATTAAATGCCGCCAGTTCAATTAGGAAATCTTACAAAATATTACTCTGCGTTAACTTTCTTTGGGGACTTCCTTACAGTCCATCCGATCTTGATAAGAGATCTTGCGAAGTAAAAGCACGACTTTATACGTTCTTAACGGCTTTTTTTAATGTTATCAGATCTGTGACGTGCATTATTATCATATGTTACTCACATTTAATCTTCCCAAATCTTACTCTTGGAATTACTTTTAACATATTCATTGTATTCTCGCTGTCATCGTTTTGGAGTCTCTTCTTCAAACGCCGCCATATTTTGCTCGCTATCAAGCAGACGATAGCTGTTACTCGCCACTTGCACCCGCAGTCGTTCAGAAGCAAATGGAACGTGTCTTTTTATCTGATTCTCAACGCAATCGGTTGCACCAGCATCTTTATAACTCTCGGAATCACTTGCATAACAGTCTACAAGAGGATGAACATGACTTCAGTATTTGTTCTTTGGCACGAAGTCAGTGAAGAACATAAGGACATGTTTCGCTTGCTTTTGATGATTGTAGTTGCCACCATTTTCTTCAAGTGTGTAGCAGCGTGCAGCCTGGGAGTGCAGTTGATCTCAACTCTTTACTACCACCTAGGAGACAGCATTTTCATCTTCAAGGAAATACTAAAGCAAAAATTTGAGAGCCAGTCCCTCAATCAGTCTAGCTTGTCTCAAGCTTTGCTGACGTTCGAAACCATAAAAAGTATGAATTACACGATAAACGATGCGTTGTCTGCAGCTGTCCTATGTCTGTATGGGTCTATCATGAGCATATTCTTCACCGGTCTAGGTGCAATGCGTTCATACGATAGCACCTTGCGTGAGTTAATTACAGGAGATGCCGCTCTTTTTGGTTTGGCTTTATACTGTTTCCTCAGTCTTACCATTACTGGAAATAGGATCAAGAGAAATTACGCAGAGCTCAAAGAGTCAGTAGTAAGCTTCACAAATTTAATAATTACCACCAACTGCAACGAAAAAGACATGATTCGGTTTTCTTTGATGTCAAAGGCGTTATGCTCGTCTGATTTGCATGTTACTGGAGGAAGCATGTTTGTCATAGACAACAGATTACTAATTACTACTATGGGGACATTGTTGACGTACAGTGTTATATTGTTTCAAATGAGTTAAGTTTCTCACACGCAAATTGCTTTATGCATGTTTGTTCTTTCAAATGCACAATCAGAAGAGATAATTATAGAATATAATTTATATTGAGCTTCTGGATGACAATGGAAATAAGAGAAAAGTACACATAGATATAGTAGTAAAATTTTGAAGTTGAAAAGCCAATAAAAATACTCTCACAAGAGAACTGTCTTTTTCTCTGATGTCTCAGTGATTTCAGATTTTACTATAACACATTATGCGTACTTTTCTCTTATTTTCATTGTCATCCAAGCTGAATGAAGTATACACCTCACACTGGAAGGATTTTAAATACTTGCAGTTGAGATTATGTTGATATAAAATTTCACAATAAATATAGTTTACAGTCGCCCGGATAAAAATCACTTGGAAAAAATTCTCTTCTTTATTTCACACGTTTTACAAACCTACTTTAAAAATACTTTGATAAACATCCAGCAAAACGATTTTACTGCATTTCATATATTTCAAGATTGGCCAGTAATATATTCTCCAGTTTATGAAGGCACCCTAATACTGGCTGAGTGGATAAGGCATTGAACATTGTCAGATAGCTGAAGCCTAAAATTCTAGGATTCTTTCTTACAGTGTGACTGTCGTCGATCTAACGGTCTGAAATTTTGGGCAGATTTCTCTAGATGTAACGTGAATGCACGTTAGGACTTCTTAAAAAGTCCTTCCTTTGAGGCTTCCTTCCCTCTAAGGCAGATAGCCTTCGTGTGGCTGTGCCTCAACAGAACATTTATGCTGGCGATTGTACATATAGATTTTTTTTTGTTTGTGAAACCGCAACAGAGTATTGGTTGCAAATTTTACAAAAAATCTAAGTTACTTGCCTTTGTTTCTATACTTATTGTTTTGTTTTACTTCTACTGGGAAAAGAGATTCAAAGAGTCATCAGTAAGCTTTTGAATTTCAACTGTTAACAATAATTCCAATAAAAAAGACATTTTTATTTTAATATTTAGGTCCAGATATATTAGTATTTGAAGCCCAGTGGTGTGGTGGTTAGTGCACCGCGCTGTCCGCGGATCGAAACCTAGGCCAGGCAAGGTCGACTCAGCCTTTCATCTCTTGAGAGGGTCGATAAAATGAGGACCAAGCTTTGCTTGGGGTCAAACACTGGGGGCTTCGCGTCAGGCTGACAACCTGGCCGAGGCACATGCATCCGCATCCCAGAGCCTTTGGTCGTGAAGGCGCGGTTGGGCAGCACAGGTCTTAGCCCAGCAGAGGGGCTGTTGCGCCAGTGTTTGACTTACGTTAGTATTTAGGCAGCAGATTAGTCGATTAAACTCGGTTCCCACGAGAACACCAAAAGTGAAGCAGCACCGGCATGGCCACTTCTTGGGAGTGGCCAAGCCGGTGCTCGATAAGAGTCTGTTGTGGACCATGTATGCTAAAGGTAACTGGATAAACGTAAAATCTGTCGTAGCTCCAATATCCTCCCTGTTCAAATAATGTTTCTGTGGGTGCGAATCTAGATGCTAGGTTTCTCATACGGAATTGGTTCGAAATTAAGAGACTATCCATAGGAGGCAGCGTTGGTTTGCCTACTAGGCGCCCCCCCATTATTAAATGACCAGCATCTAAGGCCTTCATAGCAGACAAGCCTACAAGTACGCTGCTGTCCCAGCCACCAGAAAAAAATATATATATATATGTTTTTAGTTTTTACACTAATAGTTTATCAACTTCTGGTAACGGATTTAAAGGCATAATCTTAGAAATTCTTTGCTAGGTATTTCCAGCATTTGCTTTTGTCAGCTTCTAATCAGTTGTCAATATGTTGGGTGATTACATTTATAAGTTTAAAAATTCAAGTTTCCTTTATTCACAATACAAGCGACTGCGTGTTTGTTATAGGCTATAATTCCTGCAATCCATGTACGAAGTACATACAGCAATAGGTCATTCTACGTCAGATCAAGCAGCGCAGTTCACCACACCAACTTAGATTTTCACAATTCTATGCTGTTTATTTATAAGCTAAGATAACCACAAATCCCAATTTCAAAGGTTCTATGATAATAATTACCAAAAAATTAATTATTGTAATTTTAAAATTTCCTCACAAGATGCGCCATTTTTTTTCTTAATTTGTTAAATAACACCTTACCTGTAGAAGTTACTGAAGTGAAATTTTGTTTTTAGGGGTAACTTTTTTAAGCTGATTCCAAAAATGGAATTAAAATGTGTGCATCTTGTATTTTTTGCATAAGAATTACATTTGCTAAAAAATATTATGATTTTTTTCCCACATGTTTGATCATAAACACGTTTTAAATTTTTATCTGATTTAAGATGGTATACCACTACATCCCAAGAAAATTTCATCTTGGCTTTCTGACCAAAAGCTGAGAAAGAAATTAAACTTCCATATGAAACAATGCCCAGTTTTTAGTCTTTTGTTAATTTAATTACTCCCCTAAGACTAAAAACCAGACGTTTTTTCATACCCAACAAAAGCCTTATACGTAGACATATTTTCACTGGTTTATTCAGGTTTCAAATTTATTTTTAAAATATGATAATACAGGTCACTCTAAAATGCTGAGGTGGTTTTTATAGTATATAGAGTAAAACTTTGCATCAACAAATCAGCTACCAACTATATTCCAATAAATTAAAATTTTTGATTTATATATACACAGAGTCAAATTTTGTAACCAAATATATATATATATATGTTATGAACTCTATCTTGATTTTCGAAATCTCATAAAACTCTTTTAAACATTATTACAGTAGACCCGTAGAACAGTAGATACGTTCCGTGTTATAGGGATCCTTGTTGTACGGGTCCTGAACTATGCTCCATCTGGAGTGTAAACCACGCTGTTCACCTGTTACACACTTTATTCGTGCAATTTATTTAACATTTCACTTAAATACTGCTTACTTGATGCTACGTATGCACCAGAGATAATTGATATGCATTTCCTATAAATTAAATCGGGTTTAAATTCGCATATTTGTCTTAATAAAACGCTTTCTTGTTCATGTCGGAATAGAATAAAACTAGCTGGAACGCGTCGAATTCGACGGTCACTTTATTGACTGTAATATTCAAAAATAAATGGGAACGATCAACTTGGGTCTTGAACAAAACTAACAGGAACAATCAAAGAGCGACGCGGACGGAACATGACTTGTGACAAACAGTAAACAAAAGGTTTCACGCCAGTTCTTAGCAACTGTACAATGACGATGAAATGATTGAAATCTTTAAAATTTGTTTTTAACTATCTTTATTAAGTAAAAAAGTAGATATTAAAGGACGAATGAGCAAATACAGTTACAAATTCTAATTGAGCATTTCGTTGAAGACGATATTTTGGGTAAAGTCATCGACCACGAAACGTCCAGGTGAATTCTCTTAAATGATCTTGACTGCCACAGCATTCTTTGATCTAACCATTAAAAGAGAGACATACAACATTCCATGAGAAAATAGGGGCGCAGAAAGGTAAACGCCAAAAGTATAAAGCGAAAATAGTGAAAAATTTCGGAATTCTGCACGAGACAAAAAAATCTAATCCGCCAAATGGCGATCGCGCGTTCCCTGCTTTATTTGCCTTTTCACAAACTACCCTCGATGGTAAAGATCCCGTATCAGACAGAAAACTGAAAAATTAAAGAAATAAAAGATAAATCGCTAACTAAAGAAGGAGTTTATAACTGCCGTCAATGTCGTTAACAAACCACAATGTATTTTGTATGGAGAAAAGTTTGAAAAAAATCTGAAACACTTTCATATCCTCATTAAAGTGCTGTATATTAAAAGGGTATCATAATCCATGCGCCGTCCCTATTTTTCTTCCTTGTTTCATTAAATTGAAAAGTGTATCATTATTCATGGCCGTGCCGTATTTTTCTTCCTTGTTCCACAAAACACGTCTTTGGAATCGAAATCTATAGCTGCTAAAACTGTTTTACAATCTTCGCCAAGCATATTCCAACTATACTTCACGATTTTAAATACTGTTCGGAATGAGCATCATAATCCATGAGTGTGCTATATTTGTCTTTCTCGTTGCATAAAACACATCTTTGGAATTAATATCTATATTAAATTTGCCTACTAAAGCTATTTTACAACCAACGCCAGGCATGGTTCAGTTTTTAAGTTTTTTTTTCCGCAAACTTGGCGATCAATTATCAAAAATCGCAAACCTTGTCAGACTTATTCTCCCCCCCCCTTCCGCGTTATGTGGCAAACACATTTCAAAAGATTTCCACCGTGACAGTTCATCTCTACAAAACCTGTCTACAAATCATATCGACAGAATCGAGGAGTAGGCATAGTCTGGGCGTGAACGAAATAGCTCCCTAGTGCTAAAAAGCGATAAAGCGCTAAAATAAAGAAGGCTTTTTATGACAGCAAAATGTATTTAATAAACCACAATGTTATTTCTATGGCGAAAAATTGCACATTTGAAGTTCCGCTACGCCTGATCCCTTCGACTTTAAAAATTTTTCTCTTTAGATGACACATCTACGGACCAAGACCTTTTTTTAGACCTCTCCACCAAATTTTCACATACCCTAGTAGCACAATTAGTCCAAAAGACGTTTAAAACACGTTTTTTAACCTCAAAAAACGTATTTCCAACGTAATTTCAACGTTTTTTGAACTAGTTGTGCTACTAGGGTAGCTGTTCTTTCAATTTAGTGGATACCGGAAAAACATGTTTCAAATTAATATATAGAAAAAATTAAGGAAATAAGCGATAAAGCGCCAAAATAAAGAAAGCTTTTATGATTTACAGATGTATTTAATAAACCACAATGTTATTTCTATGGCGAAAAATTGCACATTTGCCGTTCCGCCATGTTTGATCTGTACGACTTTTTCTATTTCTCTCGTTTGATCACACATCTACAGGCTAAGGCCTTTTTTAGACACTTTAAAAATTTTCTTACACCTAGCCGTTCTCTAAATTAGTGGATACAGTAAAAACACGTTCCAGATTAACAGATAAGCGATAAAGCGTCAAAATAAAGGCGTTTTTAGCTGCCAACAATGAGTTTTAATAAACTACAATGTTATTTCTATGGCGAAATATTACCAATTTACCAATATTACTAATTTTGGTGAGTTATCGCCATGTTTGTCGTCAAAAAATAAGTCTCCAAGACTAAACTCAATTTGGGAATATCTGCTATACTTCGTGAGAATTTGGCCAAAGCCTTTTAATTTAGAATGCGAATAATTTTTCTTTATGGTGAAGTAATTCGAAGTCGGCTTTCATTTCTTTTTTTTAATCATACTTGCTCTTATCCTAATCAGAATTTAGAACAACACATTTATTATCACTACACACTGTTGCCACATTTGCCACACAACATTTAAAGACGGATGCAATTTCTAACAAATATTTTTCCAAATAAATGAAACCTTACGAAGCTTACGCATATCAATCGTCTGCCAACAATGGGGTTAATAAACCACAATGTTATTTCTATGGCAAAAATTTGCACCTTTTCCGTTCCGCCAAGCCTTAACTTTCGACTTTTTCTGAATTTCTCTTTTGATGGCACATCTACGGTCCGGGACCTTTCTTCAGACACCTCAACCGAGTTTTTACACCCAGCCATTCTCTCAATTCAGTTGCCGAAAGAAAAACATATTTCAAAATAATATACAGATTAAAATCATACAAAAGTTCCTTCAGATACGTTTAATAACGTTCAACACAATTATAAAAAGCAGACGATTTCCTTAATTCATCATGTTTTTTGCTTGAGGCGTATGCTGTGGCCCGCGAAACGCCGGCTTGTTCCTCTATTACTCTGGTAAAGGTGATGATTTCTTTTAGTGTTGCCATTCAAAAGATCTCAATTCGCAGTGATATAGGAGTCTCTTTTAAAGTGTTACAGGGAACCCGATCGCAATTATTTCGCCGGGTTCTAGGGATCCTTGTTGTATGGACCCGTGCTATAGGGGGTATCCTGTATACTCATTTATGTTAAACAAACAAAAAATGCATGTAAAACAGGGTTAAATAAAGAATTCTAAAATTAAACTTTTGTTTTTGACAATCAGCCCATAAATCTTTGGATTTCTATGACTTTCAAGTTAAAAGGAAGAACATTGTTTAATGAAAGGTTTTTATTCCTGTAAATTAGAGGATTAATAGAATTCTCATAAATTGTGTTTTGCTTAGTTTTGTGGAAGGTTTTGGTTCCAGGAATTTAAAATAGATGTTTATGTGACTGTATTAAATTTCATTGTCGCAACAAGCAGCATAACAATGTTAAACGCATTGTCAAATTGCACACTTTGTGATATATTGAAGAAAAGCATCATGTAGCCTCAGTTACTCGGGACAAACTGAAATTTTAATGGTATAGTTTAACAGGATGGATAGTTCAACTGGAAACTTTAATGGTATAGGATCCATGAAATGAAAATCCCCGTATAAATGTCTTATAAGGCATTATTGGCTTCTTTTTTAACTTAATTGATGGGCATCTGATTAAGACATTCATTTTCAGAACATGCTGCAATAGCCCGTCAATCCCGATAGTGTCTCGGCAGTGAACTCCGCGCCTATAGTATAGCAAATTAGTGGTGTGTTTTGTTATTAATTTTTGGTCAAATTAGTGATTAGAGAGTGGTATTACCCCCTAGCAGGATGTCGCAAGACTAATCATTGTAAAATTCCTGAACATGGTGCGGTACTCTTTTTGCATTTCCTATAACATACGCATGTAATATGAACGTAAGAAATATCCTTCTGTTTATATTGTACGCATTACACTACTGTATAAAATAGTTCAGAGTGGATCTCGACTGAATAAAGGCTTATCCACCACACGGACTTGTCATTATATACATATATATATGAAAAGTTACATGAAAATTTAATAATTTTTTCTCAACTCCTGAGCACAAAGCCGCGATTAAATTTTAGGGGTATGTAGTGGCATAAAATCGAAACAACATATGAAAATTTAAAACATGTGTTTCTTATCAAACATGCCGGGAAAAAAATAGTGATGTTTTCTAGTAAATGTAATGCTTTAGCAAAAACTATGTACGCAAACTTGGATTGATTTTTTGGAATCAGCTTAAAAAGTTACTCTTAGAAACAAATTTTTACTTCAGTAACTTCTATACGTAAGAATTATTTCAGAATTTCATAAAAAAAGGACACATCTTGCAATAAACTTTAAAGTTATAATAATTAATTTCTCGGTAATTAATTATTGTGGAAACTACAAAATTTATATTTGCTGTTATCCTATCCTATAAGACATCTTTACAAAATTTGAGGAAAATCTGAAGTGGTGTATTGAACTATTGAGTAGTCCATTATTGTGTTCGATTTAAAGTGGAATGACCGCAATGTGTTACTTTATACGTGTTCTCTTCTTAACACCTTATAAAAAAGATGAGCATTATTTTAGATTTCGGTTTGTCTGTCCGTGCTCTACTGTGTAAACATTTGTCCACATTTACAGAACTTTTCACTTGATTTTACAAAAATTTATAGTATGATGATCCAAAAATTGATTGCAAAATTTTGCAGAAAATGAATTGCACATAAGTTTGATGGTGTTTTAGTCATGTTAATTTTGTTTTGTAGATATAGTATAAGCTTTTTCTCCGGAAAACAACATTCTGCACTTCTTTTTGTATGCTTATTACATAAAAATTATTTTCACACGTTTGCCCTCTGAGTTTATAACTTAAAACAATCTCTAAGCATCATTGTCATTCTAAACTGTATTCCTTTTTACTGTTTTTCACATCATATATGATAAAAATTAAATGATTGTTTGCAAGATCATGCAAAGACTAAAGGAGAAGTGCTTAAACACAGTCACAAAAGCAACAAGGTAACTAAATTAGCTCGAGACAGATTCACGTCTCTAAGAGGCTAAAAGATGCAAAAGATGCAATTTGCGTATGTTGTTAATCTTGAGTAGTTTTTAGGACATACTCTATGTAAAATAAGTTTCTCTTATTTGCATGGCAACACAGATTTATCGTAGTAAGAATCTAGTTGATACATTCTCAAAAAAATTCGTCTTTATACACTAATTTATCCCTCATTTTTCAACAGATAATTTCCGTGCTCCTTGGAAGCGTAATATTTCTGAATTTTTCTTCCAAAATCTGAAGAAACAAATTATTTGAGTCTGGAGAAGTTTCTTCAATTGACAGGAGGAAAAAAGAAACGGATATTCGTCAAATAACGGAGATATTCCCCGACAAAAAATTTTTCGTGAATTGAAGAAATAATTTTTGAGAATGCATCTTTATACACTAATTTATTCCTCATTTTTCAGCGAATAATTTCCGTATTCCTTGGAAATGCAATATTTCCGTGATTTCTTCCCCAAAAATCGAAAGAAGAGGAAAAAATTTCGTTAAGTCTGAAGAAGTTGCTTCAATTGACTCGTGAAAAAAGAAACGGATATTCGTCAATTAACGGAAATATTCTGGCAGCATTCATTGCTGCAAAATTTCTGTGAATTGAAGAAATAAATTTTCGTGTGTATAAGAAATAAAGAGATTGTATATTCAAACGGTTAAAAAATGCATCATTCGTAGCGATAGTTAACATTTGCAAAATAAAACCTTATACCAAATCAAATACTATCACACAGTTTTAGGAATAATTCAATATACATTTAAATTGACATTTTACTATGACAAACCCAAAGGGTTTGTCATAGTAATCATTGTAAATGCAGATGTACCTGTGTAAAATACAGGTATACCTGTTGAATAATACAGATAGAAATCTAAAAGTTTTATACAGAAAAATTAAAAGTTGTACAACAAACCAAGTGTTTACATAATCATACAAATTTAAAATCAAATTTAAAATGTGACGATTCAGCTTCAAAATCCCATCCAAAACAAAATGGTATTAATCGTTTATCGAATTATAAATTTTTCTCCAGGTAAAATAAGTTCCCCATATATTTTTTGTATTACTTAAAAAAATCCAATACATTAAATAAAAATTAATTTCTGTTACTAAACCGAAACATTTTTTCAATTCTTGTACAGTAGAATTCAAACTTTTGAGTCTTTGTTGAACTGAGAAAATTTTGATTTTAACTTAAATAACGAATTCTTAGGTTACATGCAGTCAATTTATCCAGTCTAATGCTTAAAAATTTTTCTTTTTCAGCCGCTGATTTCTTGTTTATCTAATTTCACGAGTATTTTTTTTTCAACGACGTTTGTTTTACTCAAAATAAATCTTTTAGAACTATAATATCATAGCAAAATGCTTTACTAAAAACAGCTGAAATTTTTGACTTCCATGATAAACATTTTGAACTTTATAAATGCGTGAAATACATTAAACAAATAAAATCATCTGTAAAACACTGAATTTGAGTTATTTGACATTAAAAATTCCACACACTCATTTATCAGCTGAGCATGATAGTTCAATTCATCTAAAACTTCTTCTGCAGAATTTCTTGGACTTTCAACCATTTTGCTACACCCAGCTTCACCTCGTGTCCTTTCTTCGTCTGATTTCTTCCCACTTTCATAGTCTAAGCTGTCGGGGTGATTTTTAGGTGGTTCACTGAACGACTCGCAATTAAGATTTTCTTGAGCTATTTCATCGATTGCTTGCAGTTGGTCCAAAATGTCCGATCTGCTCTCGATGCAACCGAACGGGGGTCTCGACTCACATTTCCGATCGATCATAAAGTTCATGAGATTGATCACGCAACTGATGAGCACCATGACAACGGCCATTAAAGCTGAAACAAAAGCGATATTCATCATACCAGGGGTGGCGAAAAGCGCTATGCTGAAGACTGACATTACAAAGCTAACGTACGTTACGGAAATGACGACAGCTGAACAGGGCTTTTCTGTATTCCAAAAAGTTATGATTATAAAAGCAACAGAACATATTAACGCCAAATACATTAAAATCAATGATCTCTCAAAATCGAACTGAGACAGGCACAAACTTCTTGCAGCGAGAAAAACTGCATATGAAATTGATGAACTACTTATATCATGACTTGTGATATACGTAAAACAACCAGATTTATATTTTCTGACACTTTTTAAAATATTACCAAGAATATTCACTAAAACCATTAAAATAATCGTAAGCATCGCTAAAATGAACAAATTGCATCCCAAATTCAATGATGATTTTATGATGACTCTATTGGTGAGTATTTCTAGTACATAAATTACAGTCACAATTTTAGCAGATGACAGCATAATTTTTGACACTGATTTGACAAAAAGCATAATTTTTGAACTATAACATACAAGTACACTAAAAGTTACAGATATCAAACTAGATCTTCTATAGAATGTTTTATTTCATTTGATGACTTCAAAAGTCCTGACAGAAAACAGTAAAATTAATTAAAATATTTTTTTTTTCGCCAACTTTGTGTCTTTAAGATGGACTTGCATATACGACGATCATAGACATATTATAAAGAGCTTAGCGAAATTTGTCAGTAAGATGGCGCTGTGAGTCGTGATCATTAAGCATGAGTGAGTTAGTAGTAGATTGCATAGAGTATTTTCACGTGACGTCAATGATTTTTTTTTTTTTTTTTGGTCAACTCCGATATTTAGGGATACAAAGCTACGTTTTCGGCCAATGACCATGCTCAAATGAACAAATGTTTGACCAAAAAAAGTTGGTTGCTATGGTGTGACGTAGTGATAATGACGTGGATGTAACAGCTCTATACTGAATCGTCGTTAAGCGTTGCTAGTGGGCACTTATGTAGCTAATCATTTAATGAGTGTCGATTATTGTAATTCAAGAAGCAGACGCTATTTTTTCTGCCCTTCGCAAGTCGATGATTGTCTTAACCCAAGTCCGTTATCTTTAAACATCAGGCAAAAATCAACTCTGAAAAACAGTGCACAGATAGTTTAAAACGATTTTCAATTTAAAGAATGAAAAAAAAAAGATATTTAAGCAAATCTAGCATGATAAAAAGGAGCACCGGTTGCTGAATGGTTAAGGACTTGCCCTCCTCTCTGCTAATCACTTAAGGTTATAACCGTGGGTGCCTGGTGCCATTCCCATTCATCCCCTGACTGATTGACTTGCCCTATAAACTGTAAAATTTCCTTTCTTATTGCTACTAAAAATTGTCATTGTGTAGTCCACTTTCTTCGACGAGGATTTATAAGCGGGTTCTAAAAACCGTGGAAAATGGTACGAAAATAAATTTACCAGATACAATAACAACATGCATTAAAAAAAGTAATGTGGGACCGGTGGCTTGGAAGTTACGGACCAGTCCTACCCATAGATTTAGGAATGCCTAGATTGCTCTTCCGATGTTCTTAATCGTGTGCTTTTTGATTCCTAAAACGCACCCCATTTCTGCCACTATCATGGCTTCCGTCGATGTAAAAATAGAATATTCACTGTATTACTTTAGAAAAATAAACAAGAGAGAGGAAAAATATTTCGATACGAGTACTTTTCAAAATACAGATCGTTCTAAAACAATTTAAAATACCATTATAATTTGAGTTACTGCCATTCAGCGTATGCGCATGCCACTAGTATTGCTACCGTTTGGATGCAACAAGTTTTTTTTTCGTTATGTTCAATCTAGAGATTCCTATATCTATGGTCCTACTCCACGTCAGTCGCCTATGCATTGGCGACTGACGCCAAATCATAGGTCGAGAGTTTGACGCCCCCCTCAAACCCTGGTTGTAAAAATTTCCTTTCTGTACTACTAAAAACTTTCATTGCGGTGTCCACTTTACGCGACGAGGATTTATAAGCAAACAAGTCCGAAAATAAATGTTCCAAATACAACAACTACAACAAGTTATATTCACCAGTTTTTGTTGTTGTTGTAGTTGGAACATTTACCTTCGGACTTGTTAACTTGGTTTCAAGATTCTGCTTATAAACAATCATCGAAGAAAGTGGAGCACACATTGAGAATTTTAGTCGCACAGAGAAAGGAAGTTTACAGTTCAAGGGACAAACAAACACCATGGGTTGATGGAATTCGAATTCCAGGACCGTCGGCAGAACTCTTTGCAGCGCAAGCTTTTTTGCGCCACTCACCAGTTTTTCTAGATGTTAGGAGCCATTGCTATATTTCCAACATAAATTTTGGAATGAATAATATACTGTTTATCATGAATAATATACTGTTATTCCTAAAGATTTATTAAAAAACGTATATAACTATTAGAGCCCAACTTTTTTCACCACATTCTATAATTTATGTTAATGAAAGAAGTGATAAATAAATTTTCGACAATTGTAAGGTTTGAAGAATGTATTTCTTTTGCTAAAAATATTAATAAAACAATGAAAAATTAGCATCTTAGTATTTTGTGGAAATCAGATTTTTTTATTCAAGAAATAAAAATAATAAAATAAATGAATGCTTAAATATTTTTGCGATCTACTTTTTGGAGCCGTCTAAAATAGGTCATTGGGCGAAAACGGGTTAAAATTAGGAACCAAAGTAAATTTTATAAGCCAAATATTATTTAGAACTTTTACACATAAAAAAAATTTCTCCATCGTTATTGATCAAAAATCAGAAGATTTACAAATGATAGCTGATTTAGGTAATCAACAGACCTTAGGTGGTAAATATTTTTTCCAAGGCTTTAAAAAGGGTTAACGGACTGAGCAATTAATGGAGAGGAGGACGGGCTGCTACAACTCTTGAGCCACCACTCCCCTGTTCATTTGGTCTTTCCGTTGTTATCGCACACTTAAAACTGACCTCTGGTTTATAAACTCTTCAACTCGTACCATTAATTTTCGTAGAAAAACTGGAACAGGTGGGATTAATTTTCTAAGTTTCTTAGTTGTTGCTGTTAGAGCATTTCATTTATTTTTGTATTTCTATACTTGGATCCAAGAAGCCGCTTATAAACCCTCATCGAATAAACGGAAAACACTGAGACGGGTTTTACTAGTACAGAGAAATTAAAAACAGCCATTGGATAGAGTAGGAATCGAACCAATGACTGTAAGCTTAGAGGATTTGCGTAGAGGACAGATCCTTAACCTCCAAGTTATCGTCTTTTCCGAGTATAAGAATGGCTTCAGTTTGCTCACTTTCTTTGCCTAGGTAATGTGTTTGTTTATTGCTAAGTGTCCTACCAGAACGAAAGGAACCATAAAAAAAAAAACAGTTGAGAACTAAATCAACTGTCTCTTGATTTAGTTTTTCAATTCATTTCATTTAGTTGACTTTAAAAACAAATTCAACAAGTTTGAGTGAAAGGCGTGCAACAACACCTAAAATTATAACTCGTTATACTGGTTGAGCATTTACGAATACGTCCAGAATTGCGTGTTTCATTCTAATTAGCAGAAAAAAAGCAGGCTAGGATCTGTGACCAACGTTCCTACACGAAAAAGTCTTAAATTTCAGAAAGTGTTTTTAGGTGGTTTTAAAGGTCTTAATGAAACAGTAAGGTCTCAGAACGAGGTTCAAGAAAGTAGACAAATCAAGATTTAGAAAGGTCATCTGCTACTCTTAGATAATCAAGTGTTCTTAACACTAACTGGAGAACCGAACACTTGATAAAAATTTGGGAAAAAAGCTTTTCATTTTAAACCACAAATACAGTGCAATAGTGTCATAAAATTTGTCAACAGCATGTCTCATATAAAGAGTTTTTCTCGTGTGGCTGTCCCAGGTAGCACTCACAAGTTCTCGGAATGTCCATTAACATTCAGAAAACGTTCACTGAACGTTGGTAGGCGTTCAGAAAAAAATGTTTTAATAGAGGCAGGAAAATACTAGATATTATATTAACCTATAAGGATAAAATATGTTGCATGTATTTTCACTCTATCATAAAAAAACAATCGATACTTTTAATGAATCTTTATTTAACACTGAGAAGTTTTTAAACATTTTTGTACAGCAATAAACTTTAAAACAGAATACAAAATTTTCTTTGCATAAAATTAGTAATATCCTACAAACACGAACATCGTAAAAAGAGTAACACAGAAACGGCATCGACATCGTTATGCATAATATAATCTTATCCCTTCCGGTAAAAATATTTACGCAGTCCGTTTGAGAGGTTGGAAGCGTGCAAAAATTTCCTTCAAAGAGTTCATCGTTATGAACGATGCTCCAACAGCAAATTCGTTGAAGCCAAGGATAAAAAATATACTTAAGTCTCCTTTGAACTCCTCCATGTATGTTAAATATACACAAACATTTACAGTAGCAACGCCAATAGAGCACATGAAGAACCCTACTCTGCGGCTAGGTGGATGCCTGCAATCGTAGCTGAGAAACATTGACGCTAGCAGCAAGTAGCAAGAGAGCGAATACAGCTGGAAACTGTAGAATGCATCAAAGGGCAGATTCCGAACGGTTTCAGCAGAGAGCAGCAAACTTAGTGACAGCAGAACTTGGCTAGCGAAGATTACTCTGTTGGGAGTTCTGTATAGACTCCGTTTTATTCTCCACTTGACCAAGTACTTCATGGAAATGGCCGCAGCGATGAAAAAAACTAATAATACCAAAGATGACAAGTACATGGTGACAGCCGTTTCAGATGAGAGAACAGACCAGGTGCTGGAGCAGAATTGTGTTACGTTCTCTGTAGCGTCAAGTAGTGCTTCAAATGTTACATATTCAGTAGGATCCATGTCCCTGAAAAAGAAAACGTCTTTAAATAAAAATGATTATTAAAGATTGAGTCATCAAAGCTTAGTGAGTTTTTCTAAGTCATGCACATTCTCAAAATCTGCTATAGGATTGCCTTAGTAAGGCCGGGTAAGGTGGCAAGGTAAAATAGATATGGCATGCTTTTAATCGCTCATTGCTTACTGTTACTAATAACGTTAAGCATTCAACTCTTCGGCACTACTTTATACATCACCTTCACAATTGAAACATTTTTATTCAAATATTTTCATAATGTCCAATAATTATCGTAATTGTTGGTACTGTTATCGGTCTTAAAGCCTTACACATATTTTCTTTTACAGACTATTGATAATTAAACAACACCTCATCCTTCATTTTAAACATTCAAAATATTCTTTCAGAGTTCTTCAAAACAGAGGATTAAAATTAAAGAGACCCTATAAAACTTACTAAAAATTTTATTTAAATCAAAGTATAACCATTCTGAATGGTGTGTTCAACATATTGTTGAGAAGTGCAAAATATTTTTCCCCGAATGTCAGATTTCAGACTTCAAACATTCATTTTCTCACAATTTCATAAAATCGACATTCGACCTTTTTAAGAAATCTAAAACTATCTAAAAATAAACGCTTATGACACGTCTATTAAATTGAACCTTGGTTATACTTCAGATATTACAAACGACAGCTATACATACAAAATTACAACCCAAATTTCAGACTGGATGATAATGACCATTTCACCAGGTTTCACGCCACATAGAATACAGTTTTAGTACTGCATTATGCCTTTCAGGTCGGATTAAATAAAGTCTCTCATATATATGAGCATTTTCATAATCACCAAGATTAAATTTTTAATAAGATAAATAGAATAAAATTCTGATACCTAAACCTCCCTGTAAAACGTACACAACCATTTCAAACTTATTCTATCCAATATTATATCAGTGTCCACCGTTGAGGACGCCTGCTCTTACAGGGTTAAAATGTTTTGCTCATTTGAATAATAGAAGAGTTAATGTAATTAAATAGAAGATAAAAATTATAGACTGCTCGAAATACACGATAGAAATCAAAGATGGCTATAGCATCAATAAAAGTACTAATTGGAAACGTGCTACAGATAGAATTTATGATGTTAAATGTTTTTTCTATGAGCAAAGTCCGGTTGCTTTTGCTATTGTAGAAATGTTATTGGTATTAATTATCAAATCTAGTGCAAATAAAATGGTATAATCCACGGGATGCAAATGACACACATTAGCCTTCATTTTCGATCAATCAAATGATATTACCTTTAATTTTAAATTACTTAACAGCAGTAACTAGCTTAATAACTAAGATTACTAAGTTACTTCAAACAAAAATACATGCTACATACATTATTGCTGGAATAACTTCAAAACTCATGCCTATTCTTTAAAGTGCAACAGAAACCCGTACTTTATAGCTAGCTTACTGTTATGGATAGAATAACAATCCGATATAAAATTTATTTGACAGAGATATGACAGAGGCCGTAAATATTTCAACCAGTGCCACTCATGCAACTAATTTTACAATTAAACGTTTTTACATTGTCAGTTTTTAAACTCAAACGCTAACGCCCATATTCACCGTCTACCTCGACGGCCGGCTTACAGTAAACACTTGGCCAAATGGTCCAATGGTATACCATCTGAATACCATTGGAACATTCGACCCAGAGTTTGCTTTAAACCGACGGTTGAGATAGACGGTGATTATGGGCGTTAGTCAAATGAATGCAGTTAGAAATCAGGAATGGGCAGTGACGGGGATCTCTTGGCTGTGTGGGTTTGCGCACCCATCACTTCCAGCCGCCAGCGAGCGGTGAGGTCTCGGGTTCGAATCCCGTTAACCCATGGTTGTCATCCCGCCCCCCTTCTTCTGTTTTTGTACTTCTGTTGTGTTCTATGTTATTAATAAATGTTAAATGGAATTAAATGTCAAACGGATATTCAGGGATATAAGACCATCTTCGAGATTGTAGTCAGAAACCTCAACAAGATATTCTCAATTCAAACAAACATGGGCAGAGACGTGACACGTAAACATCGTAGACCTGAGTGGCAAAAGAATAATATGGAGTAGGCATGAGGGTAGGTAAGTGCAGACTCCGTCCGCTGTGTTCTTTTATGGGGAGAAAAATAGAGCTGTTTCACCCTACTTCATTATCACTACGTCACACTTTAGAAACCAACTTTTTTTGGTCAAACATTCGTTCATTCGCCGAAAACGTGGTTTTGTATCCCTAAATATCAGAGTTAACCGAAAAAGAATTTAGTGACGTCACGTGAAAATACTCTATGAGTAACCCTACTCTCAGTCTTGGGGTGTGTGGCTCGGAGTTAACCCATTTATGCCTAGCGTCCCTTTTTTGGGACGGCATTTTCGCTATCACTCGAAAACGTTATTTATTTTTCCTAGCCTTTATTCGAGAGTATTGAACCTCAATTCCACAAAATATTTTAATATGTCCAAGTAGGATGTTGACATTTCAATTTTTATACATAATGATTTTAAATGAAATCATCGCTTGTTCAAAAAGTTGACATCAGAAATTTATCAATTACTGCTGGTGTTAGCAAAAATCGAAGAAAGTCGCAAAAATATCCAGGCACGAATGGGTTAACCCTTTATAAGGCAGTGGTAAAATACTTACACCCTCCAAAAAAAATATTCGAGCAAGAGAGAAATTTCCTACGTTGGTTTTGTAAATTAAAAATTATTTATGATTGAATATGAATTAGGCTAAGTATAAATAGGGCTTTCCATATTTCTATCAAGTTGTGCGTTTTCCAAAAACCCAATTATTATTCGCAAATCTAAAATAGGAAATTTCTCTCTTGCTCGATTACTTTTTTTGGAGGCTGTACCACCTACGGTCTATTAAATACAGAAATCAATCGTCATAAGTGAATTTTCTGATTTCTGTTCAGTTATATTGGATGTATATTTTTTCCATACATCTAGATTCTAAATAGTATTTGGCTTATGAGCTTTTCTTTCATTCACAATTTTAAAGAAAGCTCGAATAATGACTCGAAAATTGAGCATAAGATTCATCGCTTTTAATTATATATTTTTGCGTTTCATTCCGTGTACAAGCAGCAGGTCGTTTTCCGACTTTCATTTTGTGTATAATTAATGTATTCTCCTGCAAAATTTCTATGTTTGTTTAATACTTGTTTCTCCAATTTTCACGTAGGATATTACAGTAGAGGTTAAATATATGAATTAATTCTAAAAAATGGGCCAGAAAAATTCCAAGTAATTTTGACTCTCTGCACATACCCTCGCCCTATAAAGGGTTAAACAGACGTTTGGAGCTCATACGATTTATGAAACCACGCCCCTCAAGGCTACGCAAACAGTTACTTCATTTTCTCCCCATTGATTAACTAGCGGGAACATTAGACAATCTCCTTCTCTTGAGTGCCTTCTGCCACACAAACGCGCGCGTAGATCTGCGCATGCTGTTTGTTTACACCTCTGCCCATCCTAACTAATATTATAAACGCGAAAGTGAGATTGTGTGTGTTGGAACATGTATTCGGATTTGTGTGCTTCTCCTCTAGGAACCGCTTATAAATCCACGTCAAAATGAGTTTGCTACGCTTTCACGCCTAAACCGCTGGATCGATCATGATGAATTTTGGTATAGATATAGATGAGACCCTGGAGACGGCTATAGGCCACTTAGAATTTCAGATTTTTAATTATTAATTAAAATCTAACTAAATATCATAGAATTGTAAAGTTTGATCCTTTTTACGGATGGATGTGTGCATATTAATATCCATGGAATTCCTATTAATTGATGCTGCCGTCCTGACTCGACTATAATAGGCTCATAAAAAGTCATCGCTAAACTTTTTATGGACCTCTTCTGGTCGAGTCTAGGATAACGAGTCTAGTGATGGACTATATCATGATCACAATTGCTACTGAATAAATGTCTATAAGACGTCATGTAAGTGTCATACAGATCTAAATTGATATAAAATGGACAAGAATTGGACAAACACTCATTGTTTTAGAGAAGTAAGCATGTCTGTATTACTTCTCCTAGAAATGTTCTGGATAAGTTTGATATGTGTTCGATGTATCTAACATCAATTTTAGAAACCCCTGATAAACTTTCTTATAAAAACATTTTTAAAGATGAAAAGAATTTTATATTATTTTGTCACCATTAATCCGACAGCGCACGGCCATTTGCATCACATCCCTAGTAGCCCTTGTTTAAAAGACGTCTTTTGAACTAGTTGTGCTACTAGGGGTTTTCTTATTTGTCTCGATGTAAACTAATCCTCTGAAGGCGATGTTCCATCAGCGAAGACATTCGCAAATTCCTGTGAAGTCATGGCCGCATGTAACGAGACGAACGAGCCTTGATGTTGTTATATCTAGAACATTTATTTTTGGACTTGTGTGCTCGGATCCATGAATCCACTTATAAATCCCCGTTGGACAAATTGTCAGCTCAAAGATTTTAGTAGCCCATAGAGGGGAAATTACAACCGGGTATGAGTGAGAATGGAAATCATGTCAGTACGCCTGGCGTGAAGTACGACAGCCCTTTCTGAACATGGTAGACGGCTGAAGTGTGAAGGTCGAGGATTCTGGCCTATAGGGTGGCTGTCGATCTAACGGTCTGGAGTTTTCGTCCGTTTTCTCCACATTCAGCGTGGATATGCTTTATAATCCCTTAAAGTGCTTCAACCAAAACCTTATGCATAGAATATGCTTTAGAATCCCTTTAACCCATTTATGCCTAGCGTCCCTTTTTTGGGACGGCATTTTCGCTATTAGTCGAAAACGTTATTTATTTTTCCTAGCCTTTATTTATGAGCATTGAGCCTGAACTCTACAAAATATTTTAACATGACCAAGTAGAATGTTGATATTTCGATTTTTATGCATAATGATTTTAAAAGAAATCATCCCTTGTTCAAGAAGTTGACATCCGAAATTTATCTATTATTTCTGATATCAGTAAAAATCGAAGAAAGTGGCAAAAATATCCAGGCACAAATGGGTTAAGTCCTCCAACCTATTTATGCCTAGTGTCCCTTTTTTGGGACGGCATTTTCACCATCAGTCGAAAAAGTTATTTTTCCTTGCTTTTCACGAGTATTGATTGCTGTGAACAGGTATATCGGATTTGTGTGTTTGACTCGACGTCGTTTACAAATCCTCGTCAGAAGGAACACGCAAGGGGGGGAGGGTGCCCTCCGGGGAGTCTTTCTAAGACGTCCTAACCCGTATTCACGCTAAGTTTCGGAGAAAATCGCGGAAAACTGAACGATTAGGTTGACGGACGCGAGATGGGAACCAAACCCGGGACCTTCACACTTCACCCGCCTACCATTTACAGCGACATAACTACTGTGCTCTGGTGAGGCTTATTCACGAGTATTGAATCCTAATTCACAAAATATTTTGACATGACTAAGTGGATTTTGCCATTTCAATTTTTATAAATAAGTATGTTAAAAGAAATCATGCCTTGTTCAAGAAGTTGACATCAGAAATTTAACCCATTTATGCCTGGTGTCCCTTTTTTGGGACGGCATTTTTGCTATTAGTCGAAAACGTTATTTATTTTTCCTAGCCTTTATTCATGAGTATTGAGTCTCAACTCTACAAAATATTTTAACATGACCAAATAGGATGTTGATATTTCGATTTTTATGCATAATGATTTTAAAAGAAATCATCCCTAGTTCAAGAAGTTGACATCAGAAATTTATCTATTATTTCTGTTATCAGTAAAAATCGAAGAAAGTCGCAAAAATATCCAGGTACAAATGGGTTAATCTATTATTGTTGGTACAGTAGAACCTCGATTATCCGAAACGGGTTTCCTCTTCACTTTTTTTTCTTACCAGAACATTACTTTTTGAAGGAGATTCTGATGGGAGATGGTGCAATTTCAATAATTGAGTTTTGGTAAACTGCCAATATCAAAGATTGCATTTATATGATCAGTGTCGCGTGGAAATCTATGCCGCAATCGACACTAAGACGAAAACTTTTGCCGAATTTTTTAATTGGCGCAGATGCAAATGCCACAAGACATTGTGAAAGATAGTGTTACTGAGTTTTCGAGCCTTTTTAGCACAATGAAAGGTTTTGAAAATTGGGGGGATAGAGAAATCACAGATTGGTTGAATTGTGACGTGGATGATACAGGCTTCCAGTTTCTCAATGATGAGGAATTAATAGCAGAAGTCCTAAAATCTCCAAAAGAAGATGAGAATGATTCTGGAGTAAATAAGATCAGTAACAATGATGCTTTTGAGTGTTTCTCAAAAGGTTTTCTTTGGTTGGAACAACAGGAACAGTGGGATTCCTCTCAAATCATGCTTTTAAGAAATCTTCGGGATAGAACTGCACGGCAAAGGATGGCCAATTTACACCAGATGAAGCTTCCATTTAAACCATTGTAAGTTTTTGTTTCAGAAATAAATTTATTTTAACTTATTTAACAGTTAAAATAGTCAATTTTTCTTAACAGTTCAAATAATCATAGCAGCTCAATGACGATACTACACATTAAACTAGATGAATTTTGATGAATTCTATTATCCTAAAATTTTGATTATCCGAAGTACGTTCGGTCGCAATTATTTCGGAAAATAGAGGTTCTACAGTTTTAACAAAAACTCGAAGAAAGCCGGAAAATATCCAGGCACAAATGGGTTAAACAGATAACCCTCCAATAGCTTTGCCTTAAAACAATACAATACACAAGTCTACCTACACAAGCCAAGTCTAAGCTCAAGCCGCCAGTTGGCCGAGAGAGGTTAGTGAAATATCCATCATTTATCCATTTCATATCCATATGTTGACGTTTAATCCTGTACTGAACAGTAAGAAAGATCCAAATCCAACATACACTCATTTTCCCCTAGTTTTTATTCCCCAAATGGCAGAGAATAACAGACATTTTACAAACCGAACGAAAGTCTTAAAATAAACAGTGAAAATTCTGTATCTCATTACGCTTCTAGCGCTGTACTTCTAGATCGAAGACTTTCCACGTGGCGTTGGGCAGTTCCCGAAATGTGGGTACAGTCCACTTCCTCATGTAACCCAAAATTTGAGCAATTTCAACTCTTAAGAATATCAAGGAACAGGGTTAGCTCGCAAATTAGCCATTACCAATTTAAAGCTGAAGGCTGGGGTGTAGATCCACCAGTCAGTCTATAAAACTTGTTCATAACCACAAACTGTCTATACCAATTGGTCAGCCCTACGAATCTGCCATTAAAACTTGTTTATGACGGTCAGTTTCTGTAGCATAGCCAAAATTGTCCTTTTCCTTCGGTTTAACTTTCAATTTTCTTTCTAAAATGCAAACCCCCTCCCACCCCCAACTCTTACGTGAAAATTAACATTTCAAATTTTCCCCTCTTCATTTTTGTTTCAAAGATCTACAAATGTATATTTTCAGAGATAAACTGAGGAATTTGGTTTTTTGCATTAGTCATATTCTTCATTGCTCCAGGGTTACCGTGCATTTCTTGTACACCCTCCATCAGAAACGACCCTGAAGGACTTCTGTCGAAAATAGTAACATTAGCATTTTAAGTTCTTACAGGAGCACTCGCAAATAATTCCAGTATATTACGGCCCATGGTACTATAGAAGCACTAATCATTTTAACCCATTTAAGATTAGTGTCCCATTTTTGGGACGGCATTTTCTGTACGAGTCAAAAACGCTATTTTTCCTAGCCTTTATTCACGGGTATTGAAGCTCAACTCCACAAAATATTTTTACATGACCAAGTAGGAAGTTCACATTTCAATTTTTGTGCATAGAGAACTTGTGTGCTCTTTAAAAAGAAATCCCTCCTTTTTTTCAAGAAGTTGACATCAGAAATTTATTATTGCTTGTATTAGCAAAAATACAGAAAGTCTCAAAAATATCTGGGCGCAAATGGATTAAGCTTATTTATGTCAAAAATTCAAATCTCATTTTAGCTTTTTTTATCCCCCCCCCCCCCACACACACAACACAAGGTCGATCAAAAAATACACTAAAAATGACTTGCAGCTTTCTTGAGGTTGTATGCAAAATCTTTTCCTTGACGACAGTATTGCCATGTTGGGAAGCAAAAATTGTTGAAAAAACACTCAAAATACTGGTGTTAAACGATAAAGTAATTAAAAAACTTTGTAAAAAACACATCTTTCCTATAGTAATTTTTTTTTGGGTGGGGGCGGCACTTAAAAGTTATTAAGTGTGTATTAATTATTAAGTGTGTATTAAGTATTAAAAGTGATTGTATTACTGAAGAAACTGAAGTTTGATAATTATTACATCTGCAACACTTACATTCGAAACTTTTTGCTACTTGTTTGTTGCTTTATTGACGCAGTGCTTATCAGCAGGGGCGTAACCAAGGGGGGGGGGGGTAGGGGGTCATAACCCCCATGAGGAATTTTTTGCCATACAAAATGTATATTCTTCACTACCTTATCACGCACATGTATGCATATATGCGAGTTGCAGTAGTCGTAACCCCACCCCCCATGAAAAATTTCTGGCTACGCCCCTGATTATCAGTATCATATTCTCCCCCAATTCCTGTAAGTTTAAAAAGGTAAAAATTTAGTAAGAGCATTTGCTTAAGATTCACAGTAACAATTAAGATTTCCTTTTAAATACAAATTATTTAAGATGACTAAAATAAATTAAAAATATTTAAAAATTCTGCGTTATAGATCTGCGTATTTTATTGAATATCTTTACACTATATCATCCTTTCAAATTAAAATACCTTAATTCTACAAAAAGACAAACTATTTCAGTTCACTTCCGTATGAAGGAGGTAGGAACAAAGACTTCTCACGTTAAAGTATTCTTCAAGTTTACACTTTTACTTTCTTTTGAACATTCATCTGAAAGGATACGAAATGAGCGATCAATTGCGACGAAACCTTAGCAGTTTGCATTTTTAGAATTTCGTTTACGAAATAAAACGCCAATGTTCTTTCAATCCCCCTTTGTGTCCCCTTTAACGATTCCAAGACGCAAGGTCTAGCGTTGTTTTAACACTTTCTGTTGCAAAACTCCTTTTCTTCACATGACTACTCGGGAGTATCCAAATTTGAAAGTAAAAAGAATAAAAGTATTGAACCTTTTGTGCCCAGACTCTTTGTAAAGACTAAAATCCTTGGAACGATGAGCAATTTTTAAAGAAACTAATGTAGTTGATGTCAAATTATGTATGAAAAGTGTGTACTTTGTCTTATACGAGTATTTACTGGAATCAAAGCGTAATATTCTGCAATTAATGCTAGGAAAGTCAAATAAAGTTTACAAAATTTTGACGACTTCATCGAATACGCTAAATTTTCGTGTCTTTAGGAATGTTATTCACAAATTTGTTAAATTTAAAAATTTAATTTACACCATATATTCTGGGAAAGTAGTTTTAATCCTAATAAAATGCTTAAGCCTCTGATGTCCACAAAGATTACCAAGCAAATCAAATTTCATTGGAACTGTTCTTTCAAATCAAATAATGCGAATACTAAAAAAATTAAGTGTTTTTTCAAAAGTTATGATATAATGAGTTTAAAACTCATGAACATTAATTTTTTAAAAATATTTTTTATCCAAAACTTGCGCATGAATGAAAATATCTTCATGATTAAATATTAAATAGTGGAAAACATCATTGGGAAATTCTCTATTTTGACTTCATCCGTATTGCTTTTAAAGTAGTTTTCATCGATTAATGATTGCCCTCCATGTGCGTCATATCTTTGCACCCAGACCACTTTTATAAAAAAGGCACTATTAATGGTTGAGAGTTCAAAATACAATTCTGAAAGGTTTCCCTAAAAGCTTAAAAGACAGTAGCATATATGCTACCATGGGCACGAGGATTAAATGGAGCAAGTAGGCAACCATTTCGTGATTTTGCAGAAACTGACTAAATATTTGCGTTTCAGGAGCAGGAATTTCCAAGAGTCAAAACTTAAGTTGGTCATTCCATGGTCCAATTCATTTTCAAAAAGTTCCATCAATACAAATTATTCAACTGCAGTAATTTATTTTATGGTTTAAAAGACTCCACTTTTTGTATGCAAAATGTAATCTTGTTACCAATCTTCCGCTACTTAATTCTTTAAATTTGTTAACTTCAGTATCTATGTGACAATCCAAGTATTTCCGATTAGTAAAACGAGAAAACTCAACACTACTCAACTGAACAATAGAAGCTCAAAGTTTATTTTCAAATGCATACGGCAATACACAAACATTAAAATATTTACAAAATTGTCATTGATAAAACCGACATTTTAAGAAGGATACAATTTTTTTTTATCACATTTTAAAAACAGTAAATCAAGCATGTCATTTCATCTTTTATCTTCTGAATCGCGAAGTTTTACACAAATGTAGGCAACTTAGCTTCGAATAACGAACGCACAAGCTTAAAAATTCTTAAAAGTAGCTAATAAAGAATAGATTTGCGAGTAGTGCGCTTTTAGGACATGCCCTCCTCATAAACAGTCTTTTAAACAGCTAGAAGAAATAGCATCACTCTTGCCGACTAGTTTTTTTACCCTGCTTACTGAAGTTCTTTAAGTTGGTATGACTAAAAATAAAATTTTACGAAACTGTCCATAAAAACATATTCCAAATAAAAATGCTAGGTAAAATCTAGAGTAATTAAGTCAAACGTTTAAATGCCACGCATAGTCTTAGAGACAATCAAGTTCCAATGATCTGTTAGAGCTTCTGTTAGACTACAATTTCATGCCAAAGGTACAAGACTGTCAGACCTACAAAAAAGCTCACTACACAGGTAACGTAGGCAATAGTCACAAATGATGCTGGAATAGATGGAAACTCTTCCTCAGCCAAAGCAAAGATAAGACCGTTAGTTAAGGCCATGAAACAGAATACTAGCGACTGTTTAATTTCTCTTGGTGATCTGAAGTTGAAGTGTACCATGAGAAGAAACAACACATTGTATAATGCTGCTAACAGGTGAACTTTCCATATAGTACTATTCACATCAAGCACCCATGTATAAGCAAGGTTAAGAAATGTTTGTGGATGCAGCATGCATGTAATGAACGTTCTACTTCTTTCGATACTATTTATATATGCCGGTTGCACGAAACCGGTTATGTCCATCCACAACCATCCAGCTACAGCGGGTAAAGTCCCCCAGTAAAACATTGATCTCCAAAATTCTTCAGAGTCATTCAACATTTCCATCAATGTCACTAGCAGCAATCCGATTTCCATTTTTGGTACTTTAAAGGGCACTCTTGTAACTAAAAATAGAAAATGTAAGTTCAGTACGATCAATTGAGAATAAAAATTCCGATTTTTTTAATCGAACCTAAAGCGTCAACCAAATTATTGGACGTACAAAAACTGAAATACAAAAGTTATTTTTAGGTAAATATTTCAGATTAGAAATTACTTGTTTGACATACTTTTAGCAATGTCGTTACTTTCTCCATGTTAGAAGATATTTCAAAGGATAGAAGTAAGCAACCCGAAACCAAGTAAAGATTTAAATGATGCTGAACAGTTTTAGTTCAAATGAGTATAATACTCAGACTTTGTTGGTCAAAGTAAGAAAACAACGAGTACAATCAGTTTTTTCAATACTGAAAACTTTAGAATAGATACTCTAAAATAAAATCTGTTATTTCTCTGGAAATGCAGGAAAACTGTCCATTTTTCAGTACAACTAAGCACGATTGCCCGACAATTTAAGACCACAACATTTCAGATTTTAAATTTTGTCCGATAAAGATTCTACGTACTATTTACTTAGCAATAATATTTGAGAACGTCAAACTTAAGTTACTTAAAACTGAGAATTCTTAGACACAAATGCTAAGTTACAGTAAAGAATTTCACACCAGAATTATTTGTCTTTCTACGCATCAATTACATTACGAAAGATTTAAGGAGATTCTACTCTGAAAAGGAACTTCCTACTAAAAAGGATACCAATGATTCACCATTTAACCTTGGTTTAAGATAAGTGATGTATTATTTACTACATTCAAGATTTTAATTTACGTAGTGGCGAATTAAACTTTATTTTTAAAAAGAGGAGAGACCTCGGTGACAGGTTCAGCGAGGCATCTTTAGTGACTAATTAAAAATGCCTTCAAATTTTTGGAATACATACGTTCCGGATTTATTAATTATCCAAACATATCAATCTATGACATAATTCGATTTTACAAACTAAAAGTACATCCAATTTCTGGTTCGGGATTTAAAGTAAGACTCAATTTCTCATTACTGCCAATACATTAGACCCTATTAATCCCAATTCACGAAATACAAGAGCGTTTAAAAAATACGGAACGGAAATAGTTTGTACAATCGCAGTAACAGCCTCTTCTCAAAACTAAGCTTTCATATCTCTAAGGAATGAGAATGAGAGTTTAAGAATTAAGCGTATTTCAATGTAGATTAATACACAGGAATTACTTCCTAATTAAGGTTAGCTTTTCATCAAAATGCATCATCACTAATTATGTAGTGTTTGTTTACTCGTATGCAGTTTTACTACAACATTATCGAAGCAATGTAGTTGCGTTGCGGAGACTTTAGTCCCAATTTAAGATTATTTCTAGCTTAACACTAACGTCTACTACTGTGCTATTTTGCTTTAAACTTATTTCACAATAGCCAGCAAAACGCGAAAGATTTTAATTTAATTATTTCTATAAGAAGTTTGCAGTGGTATCTTATATCCTCCAACTTAAATGAAAAGAACAAATTTTCTTACATAACTGCCAGCTGATGCTTACCATTTAACTTTAACAAAAGATGTTAATATACAACCATATCTTACATCTAAGAAAACTCGCGGAAAAATCAATTCACAAGTAAAAACAACGTACCTGGTATATTCTAGCAAGTAGTGCGATACTTGTACGCATCCAGAACTTCGATTAACCAAGAGTAAAACAGAAAAGCGTGCCGACAGCTCAGTGAAGCATTTTTATACCTTCAAAACTAAATTTTGCAGCCAAGAAATACGTTATGCATTACGCATCAGTATGACATAGTATCTCAAATTCAGTGAATCAGGGGAGATCGACGGCTTGGAGGTTAAGGGCCTGTTCTACTCCACGCTAATTGCCTCGCGGGTTCGACCCTCACTCATTCCACTGGTTGTTTAAATTTCCTTACACTCCCCAGCAAACACACACAGGTTCTCTGAACATCTATTAAAGTCCAGAAGACGTTCACAAAACGTCTTCTGAACGTTAATAGACGTTCAGAGAACCTGTGTGCGTTTGCTGGGTCTGCTGGTAAAACTTGTCTCTGTTTTGTTCACTTTATTCAACGAGGATTTATAATCGGCTACTTGGGACTACGATACAAATCCGAAAAGAAGGCTGGGATGCAGCTACTATTGACCGTTATTATAAACTAGTTTTATAGACTGATTGGTAGAAACCAACCAATTGGTATAGACCGACTGGAGGTGATGAACCAGTTTTATAGACCGATTATTGGGTCTGAATCCCAGCCTAGATGTTCCAAATACGACAAAAGCAATAACGGTGAATAAGGGCTGTAATCTGCCATTTTCGTTTAAGCGAACGTTCAGATTTACAATTCGTGCTGTACCAGAATTATCGATAATCTGCCACAAACAGATGAGATACCGTCCCCCCCCCCCAAACAGTAGCCATTCTAGTGGCAGGAGCAAGCGCAGAATCTCAGTTACAGAATTACTCACTAATGTCTTCGTGTGGAGTCTTATTACCTCTTGAATTTTAGTGGTTCCTTTGAGAAACCACCTGCAATGGTTTTTCTTAAATTCTGCTCCCTAACCTAAATATCTAAATACTTCTAGCATTTTTCCTTCCCAATTGATAAATTTTATTTCTGCAGAGATCGTACTTGTTCTAAAATCTCTGAAACTTTAAGCTTCAATCCATAATGCCCAGAAGATAAATAAACTTCCGACATTGGGGGGTATGAAGAATGCATTATTTTTTCTCTTAAAAAATATAAATAATTTTCTTTCAATGGACGGATACTGTCCACTAGTCTTTTGCCAAATACTAAGGCCCAAACCACTGGTCATTTTATTGGGCACCCAATGGGTGACCACCGTTACCCATCATAACCCTTTAAAACCTCGACTATTTTTGCGACAAAAAGTATTTGAGTGTCAGATAAATTTCTTATTTTAGTTTTATGAATGACTCATTAAGTTTACCGAATAACACCTAACTCAAAAGAAATATGAGAAATTTTTATTTTATACCTGATGCATTTCTTATGAAGAATAAGGTTTTATGTATGAAATCGACTTAGAAAATATGACTTACACTTTTCGAGAGGATGTAGATCACCCGCACAATTGTGTAGATTAGGGCTTAAAGGGATAAAGAGCCCAAGCCGGGAATCGAATCCGTGCCCAAGGCACAATAGAATCGGCGCATCCGTAAACAACAAACTCGTTGCACGAGTTTTCGTAAGAACGGTACCAAAAGAAAGAATGGCCATTATTGAAGTGCACTGATGAAAATTTAGAAATTTCAACTAAAACTTGGATTTTTTCAAAAGTGTTTTGAAAGAGAAGTTCGAATTTCACTAATAACGATTTAAATCAACCTCAATCTCAACACTAAAATATGCATTTTTGAATTTACTAAAATGAAAAATACAAGAAAATGATTACCTTTGAAAACTACTGTGTTGCAGTTTCAACGCATGCATGAATTTCCTCCTCGAAAAAATAATATTTGCAGCTTCAGCAGACGTAAAATACTTTTCATAACAACATACTTTTCCGAGTATCTCATGGCTGTGTAGGTTTGTGATAGGTTTGCGCACCCACCTGTTCACGTCGCCTGCTAGCAGTGAGGTCTCGGGTTCGAATCCCGTTAACCCATGGTTGTCCTTTCTCCCCCCCCCCTCCCCTTCTTCTATGTTTGTACTTCTGTTGCATTCTATGTTATTAATAAATGTTATATGGAATTAATAAATGTCAAATGGATATTCAAGGGTATAAGACGATCGAATCTTCGAGATTGCAGTCAGAAACCTCAAGAAAAAATTATCAATTCAAACAAACAAACAAACATACTTTCCATAACAACGGACGCCATATAAAAACAAAAACACCGCGCAGCAAGAGTATCTTCTCAACAACTGAACGAACCTCCTCCGAGCTCAGTTTATTTAGTTTGAAACTAAACGCACTCAGTTTTGTTTACGAACGCTCTAGTTTTTAAACTGAATGCACTCAATTTCCTTTACGAACACCTTAGATAGAAACTCGTTGCACGAGTGTAACTCGTTTGGCGTTTACGGATGCGGCCAATGTTTCTTAAGCCACTACAGCGCCTGGACGGCTTAACCCATTCGTGCCTAGATATTTTTGCGACTTTCTTCGATTTTCGCTAATATCAGCAGTAATAGATAAATTTCTGATGTCAACTTCTTGAACAAGGGAAGATTTCTTTTAAAATCTTTATGTATAAAAATTGAAGTGTCAACATCCTACTAGGTCATGTTAAAATATTGTGTGGAGTTGAGGTTCAATACTCGTGAGTAAAGGCTAGGAAAAATAAATAACGTTTTCGACTGATAGCGATAACGCCGTCCCAAAAAAGGGACGCTAGGCATAAATGGGTTAATAAGAGTGAAATATTTGGTATTTTACTCTGCATACATTTTGTGGAAATCGAGTTTATTATTAATGATATTAAAATAGTAAAAAAAAAAGAAACCTAATAACGCTTATGTGCTTTGCGACCGACAGAAAAAAAGTCCTTAAAAGAGCACGTTAATCATTAATAGGTTAAAAACATTTTAACAAAATCATTAAGCTGTTAAAGGTTATAAAGAGGATATTGCAAAGTTAAAGCGAACGTTTCTATAAAGTGGTGTAAAAAAAAAAAAACTAGATTAAAAAAATTTGGGTTCATTTCGGAACTACGACAATTTCAGGCCAAGTACAGGTACTTGTTTCTGAGCACCAGTTAATAAGTTTTATATTGGAAGCGGACGCATAACAAAGGGACACGCAAATATTTCGCATTTCTGATACATACTTTTAAAGGGAAAAAATCCTTTATTTTCAAAACTATTATCGGAATTTAATTTGTTCCACTAGGTTTCTGCAAAACTAGAAAATGTGTGTGTGGTGGGGGAGACGTTTGGGGTAGAACCTCTTGTTATTAGTTGATTGCAATTTATTTGGTCACTTGTTTGAAACTTAAGTATACTGTAAAAAGAAATTGTGTTTTAACATTAACAGTGAGTTTGGTTTTTCTTTTTATATGAATACTAGGGGGCAAGGCCCCTAGACTCGCTACGCTCGCTGTTCGTATGAGGCATTCGGCCCCTAATAAGTCTTATTGGTAAAAAAGAAATAATTTATCAGACAAAACCCAAAGATTGGATCAGATAGAATATTACTGAGCTACACATTGCTTGGGTCTTGCATGTTCATTCATTGGTACATAAAAATTTAAACTTCAAAGTACAGTAGACCCCCCCCCCATAACACAGTAGATATTTTGTTATAGGAATCCCTGTTGTACGGGTCCTGAGCTATACTCCACCTGGAGTGCGGACTCCGCTTATAACCGCTGGAAAAATAATTTGCACTCATCAGAAACACGATAATAATTAATGTTGCCATTCAAAAGTTATATTAATTAGGAGCTAAAGCGTAATAAAATCAGAACATCTGTTACAGATCTATTTTTAATTATGTAAAACTTATTAGACACCTTGCGAATTTGCCATCCATGGGGATTTTTCATTATTTGGTGACTTGCGTATATGTACAGTTAATAATTAGCTCTAAGAAAACAGTTCTTCATATGTTTTCTTTGATAAAAACTACGAAACAGCTAGGATAGCTTGTCACCAATGGCGACTTTTCATTATTTGGCGATTTACACATGCTCACAACTTATGATTACTGCTCATGTAAAGTTCCCGCAAAACCGTTATCCATATTTTCATATACGTAATCCTTTGCAGATTGGCGTATTTAGAACCACGAATTATCATCTCGCCGCGCTAGCAAATATCCGAAGTGTCCTACAACTGCTGTAGTGGCATAGTGAACGCCACCAAATATGTCTACTGGTAACAAATACTCCAGCTGGACCGAACCGGCTTTAAAGTAATCTGCATTTTAATTATTTTTCATTTTCAAGATACTGGATTCTAGCATTCTGGAATTCGAAGTTAAGATTCACCCTGCTTGGAAACATACCATTTTGCCGGATCATTCCTAATGCCAAGATGGAGCTTTTAAAATCAGTTACAATTAGTTATTCTGTTTTGGAAAAACGAATAGTCGCTCATTCTAAACTCCTGTTGTCTAAGCGAACTTACTATTTGAAAACTGCCAACTTATTGTACCGCACTTTGAGTTATGCATTTCATATACTATTTAATTTGGCGTAAAAAATGGGTGTCATTCTACTTCATATTTGCCAATTTCACGCTATTCTACGTATTTGGAATTACTTTGTTGCAAAGTAACGAATGATTTTATGCCAAATCTGGCAACCATTATGTTTTATTTTTTCAGTTTTTTATTAATATCTTCTAAAATAATTCGATTTTCGAAATTTAAGTCAGCTTATAAGGTTCCTCGGAAGTTTTCGAATCTGTGAGCACCTTAGTCGAAACTCAAATCCCCGCGGTTTAGGAGGAGTTAGTCCAACAAGCTTTGCCAGCGGCGACAGCGTCGACAGCGTCCTTTACTTTTTTTTTTTAGTATAGAGAGAAACTAATCGTAAAACACTTTTTTGATAATTTATATGTCTTCTTTTGTACGGACATCGAGGTTTTACTAATTAGCAGAGGCAGCTCGTAATTTCAGTTTCTGGGACTGCTGCTTCAAAAAATAACCCCTTGTTTCGTAATGTAGTGTAAAAAGCAACAACAGAAAAATATGGAAAAAATTTGTACTATAAAGAGAAATTTAAAAAAAAACTTAATTCAAAATCCAGTAGAATTGGTACGCATGGATTTATTTGAAGACGAAGTCAATTCTTCTTGTTTTGCTAAGTGCGAAAAGGTTAATAATTCTTTCCTTATCTCTGAATGCTTGTTGAAAATGTTTCTTCGACAGCATAGCAAATGAATTTAGTCTTTCTGAATTCATAGAACTCATTTTTTTTATCCTTTACAATGCTGAAAAGCAGCTTTCTGGCTCTGATGTTGTCAAAGGTATTATATTGACTTTTAGAACTAAACACTAAATGTGATAAAGTTACAATCTCTATTTTTCATTGCCTGATTACCACAAACTTACCTAGGCTGAGCTGAGGGCGCCCTAGTTTTGGATGTACCTTTAAAAAAGGATATTTTCTACCAGGGAAATAGGGGGTGGGCCCAGTGGGCCTGAACACCTTTCAAAATTTGGGGAGTTTGTTAATTGAATGTCTATAAAGCCAGCATTTTCAGAAAAATTCTACCTTTATTGTATCCCCAAATTTTTTTCTCTCTTAAGGCCCCGTTTTCCACTCATATTAATATAACTTTCATGTTTAAAAAAAAAGGGAAATTTCAAATGTGAACAATTTCAAAGGCGAAATGTTTACAACTATGTCGAGAACATGAAAGGGCGGAAAAAACCCAGACCTCAGTGCCAAACTCTTAACTAGAGCAGGATTGGCGAACCAAAGGTACGCGACAAATAATTTGGGCACCGGCCACCGATCAAAACGGTTCGCATTTTAATTAAAAATAAAATTCACTATGAAGTATCCAGATCGAACGTTCACTATCGAAATTATTTGACGGCACGCCTATGTCCTCATTAAACATTTCTTCAGAAAAAAATTGCTGGTTGATCCATAAAGGTTCGCCACCCCTAAACTAGAGCCTACATTCCTTTTATTTGCTAAATCATAAAAGTAACGCTCCCGGCCATGGGCGCCCATAAGGGGGAGCAACGTAGGTCAATTATCCAACCTCGTAGAGTTTTAGATTGATGTCTCATGATGTAAACAGATGGCAAAACCAGAACAAAATTTCTTAAAAGTTTGAAATTCCCCCCCCCTCTAGAATTTTTTTTTAAGTTTGCCCCCCCCTAGAAAAATTCCTACGGGCGCCCATCAGGGGCGTAGCCAGAAATTTTTCATAAGGGGTTACGACTACTGCAACTCATATATATGCATACGCATGTGTGATAATGTAGTGAAGAATATACATTTTGTATGGCAAAAATTTCTCATGGGGGGGGGTTATGACCCCCCTAACCCCCCCCTTGGCTACGCCTCTGGCGCCCATGCTTCCCGGCTTTAGATCGGAACTAGGAATTCGACAGTGTCGTTTTCTACCTATCTCAGGGAGAATCCTTGCGGACTTCGCGCAGGCGCAGAGTATCAATCTAACACAATCTTAACGTGGCTGCATCGCTCATCATTTTTACTTTCCGAACATGTACCATGTAAGGAAAGTATTGTAATCATGAAAAAATTCGACTTCGAGATTTTAGTGTATTTACACGTTTTGAGGCATTCTGAATTCATTTATGCTATTTTTACGAGATGTATGTATGTATGTATGTGTGTGTGTGTGTGTGTATGTGTGTGTGTGTGTCTGTGAGTGAACACGATAGCCCCTAAACGGGCTATTCGATTGAGCTCAAATTCGTTACATATGTTATAAACCACCGTCGCAAGAGCGGTATCAATTTTGGTGTGCATAGGATTTATAGTTTTTCTACAAGACTACGACAAAGATTTCTTTTACATTATGGCCTATGGGGGGAAATTCTTGAAAGTGCGCTAGCGTGTAAAATGGTGCATTCGATTGAGCTTCAATTTGGTATATATGATTGAATTATTCATCGATTAAAATTTATTTAAATTCTTCGTAATTATTTTAATCGTAAGTGTTCGGAAAGTCGAGTGGGGTCACTCCAGATTTTTATTGTATTTTCCGGATTTTTAAGAATGCTTTTGGGGAGATTTTTGTTTTCGATACGTGTGAAGTACTGACTTCAGGCTTAATGACTGTGTAAGGTGCGAATGTTAAAGAATAACAGGGAAAAAAAGATAAATTTGTAATCATTTTTATTGGTGTTTATTATTTTTTTAAATTCTTTATAAATAATTCTTTATATGTTGATCATCCAATTTAATTAACCCTTTAACGCGTAGTGTTCCTGTTCTGGGAGCACCAAACTCTGATGTTTTGACTGTTGCCAGTCACGAAGAATAATAGATTTGATTTCTATAAAATAGTTGCGGGTGACATAGCTCCACGAGAATCCTTTACTTTTTAGCACGGCATTTAACGTATAAAAAATTGTCACGATTATTTTTAATAGCACTGAAATCTGCTGAAAAATGGAAGAATGCGAAAACAGCTGAATAGCCCTTTTTTGAAGCAGCTGGCTGTGGCGCCCCACCTTGGCGCCCCACCAAGAATTTGCAAATCACCTAATTCTCGCCTTGGCGCCCCACCTTGGCGAGATCCTACTTTAACACTCTCTCCACCTTGGAGAGAGTGTTAAAGTAGGAATAAACCCAAGAAAGACAAACATGGTACACGCATGGATTATGATGCGCATTCGAAACAATATGAACTATGAAGTGTAGTGGTAATATACTATGCAGTTTGTGTTAGCTAAAGATGGGATAACAAAAAATTTTGTTCATTTATTCCGTTAAGGGATTCATATTTTTTAGTAAAATTATTGTAATTATCGATATATATATATAAATATAAAGAATTAATTACAGTGAATTAAAAGTATAAATGTTTTGTATTGTGTTATTTTTACATTCCAGCATCGTTCACAGCGCTCCATGTCTCTTCCACTCATGTACCACATCTTCACACACTTACAATAAGTAAGTCATTTCTTTCTACTAAAATAATCCTAGGAATAATTTATATGGCAAAACAACGTTTGCCGGGTCAGCTAGTAAATACATAGATGGTGGGAAAATTATGACTTTTTCCTATAACACGTTCAAAATAAATTATGACTTGCACACGGTGAAAGAATGAGACAAATATTTCTGTATGACCTGTTAACACTGCTCATGCTGACCAAAACATGACCAAATACGACTCGTACAAAAGAGCATTATATAACCCTGAACATGTCTACCGTGTTATAGGAGATCTACTGTAATTATAAGCCAAATAATTCAGTCGTGAAGCCTTAAAATGTCAGAGATTTTAAAAGGCATGCATTTTAGTTAGAAAACTGCAAAAATTTAATATTTTGCATAAACTTTCTTGTTGCACCATTGCGTTAACTAAATCAATCAAATTTAAGGTATCACTTTTAAGAATTGAAGAAAAACTAATTTGTAGATTGACCTCGTGCTCTGCATGTTATAGGTAGAAACAATGTGTGGTAAAATGAGATAAAGTAAAAATACAATCATTACTAAATAGTAAAAGTACAGTTTATTTTGGGATGCATAACAGATTTCATCAACAAATTACATCCGATAAATTTTAATATTTTACAGAATGTAGTCATATAAGACGCACTTCTTTATTCACAATTTCTTGATGGCAGCTTAGATGAAATCTTCCAGTATTTTAAGTTACTAAACAGTGCTCTTATAAAACGTGTAAAATCACGTTTAAATATAGACCATCTATTCCTTAATTTGAAAATTTTTCAACAACTTGAAAAGTTAAAATTTTTATAACAAATCTTGCTGACCAATCGCTTTAAAATTTAAAAAACCGTTGCGAGTCGTGTTTTCATTGCAGCCTTCGTCACAAATTTTAGATCTTTGCAAACTACTGTTCACAAATCTAAATAAAGCTGCAAAATTTGTAAGTTCAAAATGTGGGGGAGGCCGTTCCAAAAACACCAATTCCGGAATGACTAGAAATACATTTGCGAAACTGCTTCGTTAAAAAAGAGTTCGATTCTAAATAAGAATCTTATGTGAAAATATATGTCATTTACGTCAATGAAATAAAAGTAAAATGCAAAATCCTAAAATGAGACTCTACAATTTTTAATGAATAATTATGAAGCTCTATTTTGTATAGTATCAAGACGTATAATGCAGATATAAGCGAAACATACCGACAGTGTAACCAAGTAGACCGTAATAAAAAATGAAAGGCTTCCATTCTGTTAGATGTAATGGAATCACATTCAAGGGAGCAACAGTCATTAAACTGAGATTTAAGCTTATATAGCAATGCATCATTAACACTTGGATTTCTTGAGGTTGTCCGAAGCTCAGGAGTTGCATGAAAACAAGCAGCATGACATACAACGACGCTAAAAAGTGAATTTTCCTTTCATGCCTGTTCGCATCAAGCAACCATGCACATGCAAAGTGGATTACTATTTTTGGACAAAGAGCAACTAAAATCGGTGTTGTATGTCTTTCAAGAATCCTAACATACTCTGGCAGCATAATATTAAACCAGTCAAAGCACAGCCAAATTGGTATCAAAGGTAAAACTACACAGTAAAGAGTTTTTCTGTTATGTTCTTCCAAATGTGCTAATACTTCACGGAGATCCATCTTCAGTCGTCTAAACTACACTTGTTAGGCTGAAACCGAAATGAAAATATTATGTATTATTTAAAAAATAAACTTAAACATTAAAAAAAAATCCATGACTAACAATTATTAAAAGTTCTTTAAGTAATAAATTATAAGTTCACTTCAACAACTAACATTCTTTCGGTTCAAAGTATTTTATTTTGAATGTGAACTTCTGAAAAGGATCAAAGTTATTTACATTAGTTGACCCAAATACTTGTATAGAAGTTCAAGCGGCAATAAAAATATTGAAAGTGCGATTGAAAGTTTTATTTATAATATTTTAGAGACTCGTTAAAAATTAATTCATCAACGCTAATATTCTTTTAACTATCAAGCTTTAGCAAGTATGTAAATGAGTTAACCTTCACATAATTGTTTGAATTATAAAACAAGTGATTTTTTCTTTTGCGCATTTGGAATTGGTAGAACATAAATGTCAATATTTTCTTGAAAATAGATCGAAATTTCATTCTTAAATCTTAGGAGCTAAAAAAAAAAGCGAAATATTTATTTACGATTTAGCTTGCGTTACCGCAAGCTAAATCGTACCCTGACTAAAGCTTTTGAATAATTTTTTTTTAATTTTACTCCGAACTTTCGAATGCATATTTCCAATCTAAATTCTCTGACAGTCATTTGAATGTCACCCACAAAAATGTTTTCTTGTACCATGACACTGAAAATAGATTCTGCATGTTCTTGTATTTCACAAGTTCCAATTAAATTTAGATTTCACATTCTAGAGCAATTACGAAGCAGATTCATATGCCTAACAAAATGCATCTTTGCAGAAGTTTAATCAACAATTCCCAGTAGTCATTTAACGCTAATTTAAGCTACATCAAAATACTACAGTCAACTACACGTTTTCTGTGGAATCGAGAACATGCTTTAGAGTAAATAACAAATGAATTGCACAAACATTGGTAAAGTCGCATAAAATAAGTTCTAGGTTATGCCATTCCTATAAACTATAACAATGTATCTCATTCCATTAGAAATAATTAAATAATTTTTCTACACATTTGCCTATTTAAGCATTCTTTTGAATTTTTTAGATTGAAAGTGAGAGATTATATCAAAGTACAAAAAATTCACATGAATGAAATATATGTTATGAGTTAAACTGAAAATTATGAGTAGAAATAATGTACCTAATTTATATCAGCAAGTTATTGTGCCAAATACAGGCTTCTGTGACGGGTTTCTGCAGGATGCGGTCTAATTTGTCTGTTTTATAGTCAGTTGAAAAGTAAAAGAAATTGTGATAAAACTGTGAAGCTAAATTTTACGCCTAACAAACGCGTCTGTACAGATTGTGTGCGCTCGTAAATTCTCAACCAGTGGTACTCATGATACTAGTTTTATTTTCAGGTATTTTTAAACACTCAGTTTTCAAACCTAAACCACTTGATCATCGTTCTTAAAGTGATGTGAGTGCAGCTGATTGAAGAATTAACCCATTAACGCCCAGCGATCTATTTTTAGACCGTCGCGAAATTTGTAAATCACTTAAATATTTAAGCATTAGCTTATTTTCCTAGTTTAATTTCTTGAATAATAAATCTGATTTCCACAAAATACACAGTAATAACAAGTTTAAATGAGAATATTTCCCTGTCTTATTCATATTTTTAAAAAATCATTTATGTTCTTCATACCACACACATGTCGGAAATTTATTTATCACTTCTGGCACCAACATAAACTTGAGAATGGGCTGAAAAAAGTTGGGTGCTAATCGGTTAAACCAGTTAAAATAGGAGCCAGTTGATTCATTTTTGATAGTTTTTGTGTTCGTAAATTCATCAATTCGCACCATTAGTTTTCATGCAAAAACTAGAACAAAACTGAAACTAATGAGGTCAGTGGTCCTAGTTTCTTGAGTTTAAGAATGACTTCAGTTCATACAGTTCCGTTGACTAATAGATGCATTTGCTTGTCAGAACATTCTCAGACACGGCCTGTTGTATTTCGAACATTAATTTTCGATTTTGTTCGAGTGGTTTCAAAAACCCACTTATATATCCACGTCGAATAAAATGGACAACATAGTGGCTGCATTCGTAAACGCCAAACAAGTTACACTCTAAACCGATCTCTGCTAAGGTTTCGTCAGTTGTTTAGAAGATACACTTGCTGCACGTTGTTGTTGTTTTCAAATGGCGTCCGTTGTTATGGAAAAGTATTTTGTTGTGTAAAGTATTTTACGTTTTCTAAAGCTGCAAATATTATGTTTTCGAGGAGGAAATTCATGCATACGTTAGAGAATGCTGCGGAGGTACATAATTTTTCAAAAGTAATCATTTTCTTGTATTTTTCATTTTATTAAATTCAAAAATGCATATTTTAGTGTTGAGATTAATCCGTTATGAGCGAAATTTGAACTTCTCTCGCTAAATACTTTTGAAATAAATGAAGTTGAAATTTCTAAATTTTGATTTGTGCACTTCAATTATGGCCACTCTTTTAAAAATCCTGTTGATTTTATATTGAGTATGCACTAAAAACCCTCCTCAGCAAAATGAACGCATTCGCGAATGGTAAACAAACACGTCTCCTAGGCGACGAAACTCAATAAACTGAAAGTGTTCGTAAAGTCCAAAGAAACTGATAACCACTGACAGCACTCAACACACGCATTCCAGTTTTCTTACGAACACTCGTGCAACGAGTTTGTCGTTTACGAATGCAGCCACAGATAGATTTTACTAGCACAGAGAAAGAAAATTTAAACACCCAGGGAATGATTGGGGATCGAACCCATGGCCGTATGTTTAACCCATTTATGCCTAGCGTCCCTTTTTTGGGACGGCATTTTCGCTATTAGTCGAAAACGTTATTTATTTTTCCTAGCCTTTATTCATGAGTATTGAGCCTCAACTCTACAAAATATTTTATCATGACCAAATATAATGTTGATATTTCGATTTTTATGCATAATGATTTTAAAAGAAATCATCCCTTGTTCAAGAAGTTGACATCAGAAATTTATCTATTATTTCTGTTATCAGTAAAAATCGAAGAAAGTCGCAAAAATATCCAGGCACAAATGGGTTAAGTGATTCGCGTAGAGATGGACGACAGGTCCAGCCACCGACTCCCCCAGACCTGACTTGTTAAAGAGAATTTATCGAGATTTACGGTTCTTTGACCGTCATCTCAATCGTTCCTAATTGCAAGTTCATTTATTTCAAAGTACTAATTTACAGTACAATATTTGGATGAGCACAAACAGCCAGGAGATTTAGTGAGAATAGAAGCCACGATAGTACGCTCAGGTGGTTATCGTGGGGAAGGACATGCTCTTAACCTCCAAGTTACAGTCCCTCAACATCGTCCAAGGAATAGACTTGTTCCATGTTTACTAACAAATAGCTCAGGGACGTCCCGTAGTGTAACTCTATTGGTTACCAGTCGTCCCGTAGAATAAGTCTATTGTTTAGTTTTTCCATCCAAGAGGAAGTGTGACGTCACGTGGAACAAGTCTATAGCGGGTTTGCTTGTGTAACATGCATTTCGGATTTATGTGCTTGGCCCGAAAATCTACTTATAATTCCACGTCAGAAGGATAACACAAGGGGAGTTTCTTCCGTTAGGTCATTCTAAGAGTCCTAACCCATATTTACGCTGCGTTTCAGAGAAAACTGCCGAAAACTCCGGACGGTTAGGTCGGCGGTTGCGGCCTCATTTTAAACCAGGCATCTTCCGTCTACCATTTTGAGTGGCGTATAACCACTCGGGGATGGTGGATCTTCTCCAAGGAATAGTAAACGAATTACGATTTTTTTTTTTTTTTTTTAGTTACATGTTTCGGAGAAATTCGCGGAAAACTCCGAACGGTTAGATCGGCGGGCGGGACCTTGTTTTTAACCAGGCTCTTTCTGTCTCCTTGTTCAGAGCGCTATGCGCTTGGACACGGGTGGAAAACGGACTATATAAAAACTGATTCAAGTGGCTCCCGTTTCAATTAGTTTAGATTTTTGTAAACTAAATTTAATTTACTTCCAATAATGAATTATTTTAGGTTTAAAAACTGAGAGCACAAGAATGCTTAAAACTTAGGCTAGTTGGACTGGTTACATGAGGGGCACTGTTTGAGCTCTTATGAACACGCCCTCTGTTTACAATTCCTCTAAGGACGCCCTAATAAGTAAACGCATCTGGAAGTTTGTGGCTTAGGGTTGAAAAGCCTTTCCTTCTCTATTCTAATTCGTTAAGTTTACGGTTGTGGGTTCTATTCATAGTATTTTCATGAATTCGTAGGAGTCCCTTATGAATTCAGGCCATTTCGACGGCAGTAAAGTGCAATTCTCCGTGAGGGGCTACCAGTAACTTTCGCAGCCAAAACGTTCCCTCTGACATGTGTCCAGTTGGATAATCATGAAATCTTCATTTCAGAAAAACATAGGAATTAACCCATTTGTGCCCAGATATTTTTGCGACTTTCTTCATTTTTTTTAAACTCATTAACCCATTTATTCCTAGCATCCCGTTTTTGGGACGGCATTTTCGCTATCATTCGAAAACATTATTTATTTTTCCTAGTCTTTATTCGCGAGTATTGAACCTCAATTCCACAAAATATTTTAATATGGCCAAGTAGGATGTTGACATTTCAATTTTTATACATAATGATTTTAAATGAAATCATCCCTTGTTCAAAAAGTTGACATCAGAAATTTATCAATTACTTCTGGTGTTAGCAAAAATATCCAGGCACGAATGGGTTAACGCCCAGCCTATTTTTTTGACCGTCGCAAAATTCTAAGTCGCTCAAATATTTAAGCATTAATTTATTTTCATAGTTTAATTTCGTGAATAAGAAATCTGATTACCACAAAATGCTCAGCGATAACAGGTTTAAATGAGAGTACTCCCCTGTCTTATTCACATTTTTAGAAAAGATCTACGTTCTTCGTACCACACAAATTTCGGAAATTTATTTCTGACTTCTGGCATCAACATAAATTTGAGAGTGTGATGGAAAAAAGTTGGGTGCTAATGGGTTAAAATATTTTGTGGAGTTGAAGTTTAATAACTCGTGAATAAAGGCTAGCAAAAATAACTAATGTTTTCAACTGATGGCGAAAATGTCGTCCCAAAAAAAAAGGACATTAGGCATAATTGGGTTAAGGATGTTAATTTTATTCTCGTTATTGGAATGATGCCATCGTGAATTTTTTACCTAAATTGCTTGTTTTCTTCGGTGAATAATCCAAAGAGGTCTACGGATGCTCTGGTTCCAGCATTTAGATGCGTCCTCTAACAGTGGCAGAATCGAATCAGTGAGAAACGTTGGATAAGTCATCTCCTCTTTGGATAAGGTATAGAAATACACAAACCCGGTAGAAAATTCACGATGGCCTGAATTACAGGAAACAAGGCACAATGATATTAAGACACGCCGATTAATTCTAAAAGTTAACCCATTTGTGCCTAGATATTTTTGCGACTTTCTTCGATTTTCGCTAATATCAGCAGTAATAGATAAATTTCTGATGTCAACTTCTTGAACAAGGGGATTTCTTTTAAAATCTTTATGTATAAAAATTGAAGTGTCAACATCCTACTAGGTCATGTTAAAATATTTTGTGGAGTTGAGGCCAAATACTCGTGAATAAAGGCTAGGAAAAATAAATAACGTTTTCGACTGATAGCGATAATGCCGTCCCAAAAAAGGGACGCTAGGCATAAATGGGTTAAAATCATCGGTAAGATATCTTACCCGTTACTTTAACACGCGAGTTTGGATTAATTCGCATGTCGAGTGTTTGGTGAATAAAACCGTTAGAAAAATATACATACTTCATTATTCACCAACCCACTCGTCGGCAAATAACTTCATGCTAATAAAGAGGGCCTTTGTACTTTAGGCTAATTTTTAGTACTGTTATTTCATTTTCTTACGTATTTCAAAATTGAATAATTTTAACTTCTTTCTGTTACACTTTATAACCCATAACCATTAAAATAATATTGTACATTCAGTGTGCATACTACTTAACGAAGTCTTAAGCTCCGATCACAAAAAATTCACTCAAAGACCATTTTAAAAATTTTATTTTCACCCTCATTACAATAATTTATAAAGCAAGGCAGTATAGATATAGAAGAAGTGACACAAAACAAAAGCAATGCAAGTAAAAATTTCAGCAGTTGCAGGATTTTAATTTTTACTGAAAGAAGCGTCCTGTCCTAACCTCACAATCTTTCCACAGTCAACATGTCCCCACCCCAGGCCATTTTCCACAAGATCCTCGTTAGAAGCACCCACTGATAACACAAGAAAGGAAATAAGAAGCATGTACTAGACAGCCACAGTATACCATCATCTATCCTTATGTGGTTCTGGAGAATTCCAAGGCATCCCAGAGCGAAAAACAGCCACCCCAACTTCTCGACGGCGTCTGATAAGAACCATCTTTGAGGCCCCTGGCGACACTGCTGTAACAGGCCCGCAGAAACTATGAAGTAGACTCCAGCTACAATGGGAACGATGTAAACTTTGCCTCCGTATACCATCGCCGACATGTAACAAAATAAAGTAGCCCCAGCAATGGAAAGAAGCTTGAAGATCTTGTGGAGCGCAGCATGGTTAACTTTTGCGAATCTGTACTGGCAAGATGCACAGAAGATTGTTCCGATATCAAACGGGTTTCCATAGGGTTTCAAGTGAGCGCATCTGTGCCGGTGAACGTTTTCAAGGAAACCGATGATGAAGCAACAGAAAATCAAGATTCCTGAAAGGGTTAAACCTGATAGTACATCAAAAACCGGCAGCATTTTTCTGAAAAATAAAATAAATGTGTTAGAATACCCATAAGAGGAATTATATATATGTATATATAAGTACTGGGTGTTTGAGCAAAACTAACATTTCTATATCCATTTGTAAAGCCAGAACGAGGATATTTCGAACACTCATTGGTGAGAAGAAAAAAATATTCAAATAACACTCAAAGGAAAATACATGTTTTGGAGTGTACAAGATGAGAATGTGTACATACTAGCACTGTACATAAAGTGGAAGTCAAATTTCAACACGGAAATTATTATATCCACACTTATCACCACACAATAATAATTAATATCCAAGCGTTAATAACTTATTTTGAAACCTAAGGAAAGAACACGAGCAGAAGAGGGTTAAAAAAATGATAGTAGTAAATTTAGAATCGGGAAAAAATCGCGACTAATTTTAAAAATATGTAAATTGTATCGCATCACTCTTGAAAGACTGACTAACTTTTCTAGAATAATAATACACTATCAAACAATTTAACGTAGTTTAAAAGAAAGTTGCACGGCTCCGTTACACTGTGGGGTAAATAAGTTATCGAAGGGTTGTTCATTGTAAATTGCATCCAAGTAATGTAGTGGAGAAGTAAAAAACTAATTTTTTCACAATTTATTTTGATAAAATGTATCAAGTTTCTACTTAACTTGTGAACAGGCACACTGTAAAACGAATAAAAGAAAGAATCAAAGTTTCAAATTTATTTTTCCGCCATTTAGACAAGACATGCTTCTCGTTACCTTTACGTTGCACTATCGAACGTTTACATGATAATACCTTTTATGTACACAATAAGATATTAATCAAATACTCTCAATTTTCAAAATCGACTCTAACTTTTCCAGTGATAAACTCGTTTAAATCAAGTAGTCACGTGTTACACCTGAATAGATCCATTAGCTTTGTAAATAAACTTCCATCTAAGTACATAGATTACATTAATAAAAAATGCTGTCACATTTTAACTAGATTTTCAAGGCTGACCGTAAGTGATATTTACTCGCTATTGGGAAAACAAATTACGATCTTGACAAAGATAAAACTGTGAAAAAAAAATTTCTTCCTGTAAAAATGTCTCTGTCCATAAATACAAAGAACTTTATAATGTAACATTTTTAGTACAGGCCAGATATGTAAATATACACGTATGGGTTAATTATGAGTAATTACTTTAAATTTTCGCATGTGAATTTAGCAATTATAAAATTTGCAATCTCAAAAACAACACTGTTCGATTTTTCATTAAAGTTTTTAAAAGTATTTCAGGAAGCTCCTCTTCCTACGTAACAATTGGTAAAAAAATAATTGAGATATGCATTTAAGTTTACTGTATGAATGGAGATAAGAATTCTAATCTTTTATTTATTTCGTCAGGAATAAAAATATAATTCTACATTGCCCTCGAATAACTAGTTTTCTATTTCATGCTTACCAGATAAAAAGTAATTTTTGTATTAATACTAAACGACGCAATTCGAATTCACAAAAACATTCCTGAACCACACAATGGATATATTTACTCACATATTTGTACACCTAAAATTTTCTACGGACGCCAGGGCAATTATCACCGTAATCCATCTAACGAGACAGATGTATTTTTTCAACCCATGCTAAAATAAAACCCGGAATGATTCATAATTCTCTACCCATTACAGAATTTGTTCAAAAACCCGACAACCAGACATTGATATCAGATTTTCAATAATTGAAAGTAAGGGTCGAGCTTGTCCTGAAATTCCCAAGAGTTAGAATGTTTATTTCTAAAATGTCCTAACTTATTAGAAGTTTGTAGAGATCTCCTTCGACTTTAATATTAATTTTATCAAGAATTTAAGGGTGTGTTCCGAATGTCACCAATCTCACCAACGCGAGTAAATCTCGAGTATAACACGAGCTACTCGGGGAGATTGACGTTGTGGGTAGTATTTGGGTAGTTAATATTAAAAAACATGACGGCACGGAGCCTGTTGCCTTTTGACACTCATTGCAATCACATAGCAATTCTTCAATGATTTCCATTTTTAATTTATTAAGGCTCATTAAGACAATCTCACGACACATGTTTAATGCCGAGCTGAGTGAACAAAAACAGCATGTAAAGGCAGGGGCGTAGCCAGAAATTTTTCATGGGGGGGGGGGTTAATGTGATAATGTAGTGAAGAATATGCATTTTGCATGGCAAAAAATTCCTCATGGGGGAATTATGACCCCCCCTAACCCCCCCGTGGCTACGCCCCTGTGTAAAGGTCATGTGATCTATTTCCTCAAACTTCCCAAAGAATATCTTCGGGGAATTCAAGTAATGCCCGAGTTACCCAGCTTGAATTGAGGACACTTTGTTTATCTCGTCGAGTAGCTCAAGTCGAACATTAGGAACTGGTTGAGTAATTCAAGTTACTCAAAAGTGGCATCGTGAAAACACCCTAAATAGTATATTACTTTTAGGTCATTTATTTGAAGTCAGAATTCATACAAATATTTCTCCAAATACAGACAGTGCGCAAAAAGTGCACAAGCATTCCTTGTGTTCGCAAACTCATTAGATCGTGCCACTAGTTACAGTGCAGAAGCCAGAATAGATGAGATTAGTGGTCTTAGTGGTATTATGTTATTTTGGTACATTAACCCATTTATGCCTAGCGTCCCTTTTTTGGGACGGCATTTTCGCTATTAGTCGAAAACGTTATTTATTTTTCCTAGCCTTTATTCATGAGTATTGAGCCTCAACTCCGCACAATATTTTAACATGACCAAGTAGGATGTTGATATTTCGATTTTTATGCATAATGATTTTAAAAGAAATCATCCCTTGTTCAAGAAGTTGACATCAGAAATGTATCTATTATTTCTGTTATCAGTAAAAATCGAAGAAAGTCGCAAAAATATCCAGGCACAAATGGGTTAATACAGGATAATTTATTTCTACCCGTCATTTAAATTGCACTTATGAATATTGAATGGGTTAATACTTTTCGGTACTTATGAATATTGGCACCCCTTGGAAACTGCTAGCGACCGCCCAGAAGGTGGGGTACTTATGAATATTGGAGTACCCCACCTTCTGATCTAAATCATGGCGGGGAAACTCCGAAAAGGATGCATGCTGTTCTAAACGACACTTTCAGTGATGTGAGCTGTCCTCTTTTGGCAAACAAACACGTGTCTTCAGGCGAACAAATAATACTGGCTTATTAAAACGTATGAATTTTCCTTATTACACGATCAAAAAAGTGCAATTTAAATGACGGGTAGAAATAAATTATCCTGTATTAACCCATTTGTGAAATCGAAGAAAGTCGTAAAAATCGAAGAAAGTCGCAAAAATATCCAGGCACAAATGGGTTAATACAGGATAATTTATTTCTACCCGTCATTTAAATTGCACTTTTTTGATCGTGTAATAAGGAAAATTCATACGTTTTAATAAGCCAGTATTATTTGTTCGCCTGAAGACACGTGTTTGTTTGCCAAAAGAGGACAGCTCACATCACTGAAAGTGTCGTTTAGAACAGCATGCATCCTTTTCGGAGTTTCCCCGCCATGATTTAGATCAGAAGGTGGGGTACTTATGAATATTGGCACCCCTTGGAAACTGCTAGCGACCGCCCAGAGGACTTTCGAAAACGAGAATTTAATGTGCAAGTACACCGCACGTAACCGTGGTCTTTAGAGGTACATCGGAATCGAACGAAGGCGTTTCTTTGTGGCTTTAATGAATATTTTATTGGAAAATCGAAAGAAACTGCTAGCATTTAATGTGGTATTTTTTATTAGTATATTAAATACGTGCCCCCCAGTTCTTTGATTGATGATATAGAAAGCGCCACATACATTTGGGTAATAGGGATCTACTATAGGAGTTTTGTTTCACCGTTTTGCTGAACTCCAAATCTTGCTGTCTTGCGTACGTGCACCTAGTAGTTCCAAGCGGAAATATATCATTCAACGACTTAAAGAACGCGCTGCTACGCGTAACTTTAGTTCACGAGTGAATTAGTTCAATTGAACTACTCGTTAAAAATGACTGTACGTCGAACCGATTCCGATTAGATTCCGGTTTGATCCCAATCGAACCGGTTCCGATTGAGGAACGTTCTCCAACCTTTTTGGCGAAAAAATAATTTGACTGGAAAGAGCGACAATATAATACGTAAGTACCTATTTAAGATTTGTGCCAAGCTCCATATATCAAAGTACATTTGGGATCATTGGATTAATATAAACTATTCAAATGTATAGTTAGAGAGAATTAAACAGTTTGCAAATTTAAGTGAAAAATAAACATAATACAGTTTAAGATGTCTTTATTACAGAAATTATGTACAATCAAATCTACTTCAGTCAAAAAATGAATTTATTAAAACTGCCATCATTCAATAGGTAAAATTGTTAAAAAGAAACGGATTTTAAACAGAAAATCTTTATAAAAGATTTTACTATAAATCTGATAATCCGAGAACATTTTAAAATCATTCCCGATAGTTTAAAATGAATTCGTATTTCAGGAAAATATTAAAACAAATATATACTACGTAGAATTGGCTTAACATAATTTGATTGAAAAACATTGCATTCAGCAGAAAATATTATGAATAACGTTTTTCTGCTATAATTCACTATTGAAGACGTCCATTTTAAAAATTAACTTTTAAAATACAAAATAAATTTTCACTTCATTGATATACAAAATTAAACAATTTTATCGGATGTGAGAGTTCCGTTTTAATAATTAGTGAAATGTGAATGAATTTATGGTCGGAACAAAGATTATTCGTGATATGCATCGCAAGTTCCCTCACTAACTGTGCGCCTTTTCATCAGCCTGATCTTCGGGTGTAAGTGTGTCATCCGTATCATCACCCGATGCGGACGATTCATCCGTATTATTTTCTAAAGAATCTTTATTGGGTAATTTCTCTTTTGGTTTTAAAAGACACTTCCCAAGAGATTGTTCCGAAACAGATATATGCGAGACATTCGCGCTTTCTGCACAAGAAGCCATATGTGGAGCTTGGAGAGGAGTATAATGTAACAGTTGCACCTGACCTGGATGGTACTGAGCACCGATATCTCTAGAAGTTGCTAGAGAAGGATTGTGTAGACTTGGCGCACTCTCATCAGTGGTGTATCGTTGTTGAGCAGTTCCGTGGGAAACATTCGAGGATGAAGTAGCCTCTCCCAATTGCTTCGCCATTACATCTGTTGCCGAGTGTCTGGTGTTGGCGGCTGTATCCGGTATGTTGAGAACATGTGCTCTAAGATCACTGAAGAATATTGAAACCTGCGATTCGGAATCACAAGTTTTAGAGTTCGACTGCTCTTGATCTTCCTGCCTCGCATATCTGCGTTTCATATTAAAACTTAACGATGGTTCGTATTTCTTTGGAGCTGACGAATTTCGATTTACGTCTGAAACGCTGGAAAAGCGAGGAGGAACAGGTAAACTCAGAGCTTGAGCAGCCAAATCAGCATAATTTAGTTCCTCAGAAGAATTATCAGCTGATACTGATGTGCCTTTAGAGCCCCGAGCAACACTGGAACATGAAGGACCACTTTGATATCTAGATTGCATCGGTTTGCTTGTAACAGTCCCAAAATCCGTAGCCTCCCTTGCCCAGTCGGCTGGTCCTGCTCTCATGCAAGGGGCTGAACCTTTCGTACTGTCGCCTCGTTCAATTTGAGGCCGAGCAGCCGCTCCTGCGTAAGCGTGTCTTGGAGCTGGGACATCTGCAGATTCTTCAATCATTTCCATCACATTAACCGTGTCCTCGGCCCCCTGAACAATAACATCAAAACCATGACGAATTCGAGCAACGGCATCGTTACGTATTGCGTCGTCCACCCAGTGAAAAACATCACGATTGCGCTCCTGCCTTGGCCATCTTTGTGGCAAATACTGTGGCGGTGGCAATACTATTCTTGCTTGCTCATCGTCAAGTTCGTTTTCGTCAACTACATCCTCCACGGAATCTTTAATCGGACTTTTTCCTGTTTGAGGCATTCTGCAGAAATTAAACGCCTGAAAAGACAATACGGAAAATAAGTTTATGAATTTTGCAGTCAGAATAATTGATAGTTTTTTTTAACACGATGGCCACCATAGGGAAAAATGCATATTTTCCATGTGCCCGAATTGACACAAATGTAAAGTATTTGAAATTTGTATTACTTTAATTACGTAAAGGAAAAAAAATACCGATTTTCTTTTAGCCCCTTCCGTGTCGCTCCCGTGATATCTCCGGGCTGGAGAGTTCAAAATTGATGCGGCAGAATAATTAGAACATTGCAGTTCTTATGCAAGGAAATTTATATCAAAATCTTAACAAATGTATATATTGTATGCACTTATTTTTAAACAACATTTTTTGATTTAAAGAATAGGTACTTTTAGGACCGTTTTACTGAAAATACGACTTAAGATCACCGATCGGCAAGAAAAAATTAAGATCACCGATATTCTTACGGTTTTCGAAGGATGTTTTTATAATTGAGTAGCTTCAGCATTCTTGACGATATCTGTGTAAAGAAATAATGAAAAATTTTCTTTAAAATACATTAACAAAAAATAAACTCTGCTGTTTGAGCCTCGTCAGGGGGAGACCCCCCTTAAACCACCCTATTTTTTTAATTTCATTATTGCCATATTAAAACGATATTAATCGACTGTCATTTTATCTCTCATCTTTCGTGTATTTCGCCTGGTAACCCTATGTTGAAGTTTTTATGAGTGCAACCGATTTATAGAAAAAGTACATGAGATGCATTTTCTACAGCTTACGAAATATTGTAACAATGGATTAAAGCTATTGTGAACTAATAGTTTTTAAATACATGTAAAATTATGTCGCTTTTTTGGGACACATTTTTCGGACAATTTTCAATAAAGGGGGCGAGAGATAAAATGACAGTCATTAATAGCACATTTATCACTCCTTGTGCACACAAATTTTGTTTCTGCTATTTCGCAGTCTTATTTTCTGGTAGAATTTTCAACACATTCCCTTTCGGGTTTTTTGAGGTACTTTCTTTTCAAGCTAAGTACTACTTCATTCTTTATAGGCTACATATTTTGCAGCAATTAGTAAGAGGCCACGAATATTCTACTGTGAGCTAGTATCTGTGAAAAGAACGTTCTTGAAAGGAGTAGGGCAGAGATAATCCGTTGAGTCTTAACAAGAATGAAAGCAAATAGTAAGACCTAGGTCCAAAATAAAAAGGTTAAAAAGATTAACAACCCTTTTGCGTATGTAACTCACTGCTGGAAAGTTAGTGTGTAATTAATATGTTTATTAAATATGTAATTAAACAATTTAGTATGCTGAGGAATGTGCGTATAATTAAAGAGAGGAAAGCATTTCACACTTTACAGTCCTTTTCCAAATGCTCAGAAGGTGAAATGAAGATTTTTGTTGCTTCTCATTATGTCAGTTTTGACAATCAACCACAGACCTTCGCTTGTAAGTTGTAACTAAAAAGTTAATTTATCTTGAACTACATTTTATATTTTTACAAACTTAATAAAATTAATTAGCACAGTCGTAAACTTTTCAATACAGTTAAGATTTTTGTTAAAAAATAAAGTTGTCTTGTATTATTTATTTCTTTTTGTACTGACAGAAAGAGAAATAGCGTATCTACCCACACATCAATGCATAAATCAGAGTTACATGCCCAATTCATTTTAAATAAGAAGTGAAAATTGACATAGGTGTTGATAAATCTTTTTGTGCCTTTAGTAATGATTTTAATTGAAAATTTACCGAAGTCATACAAAAAAATTATAACAATGCATTACATCTAACGAAAAATCGTGAGTTTTGAATTAAATTATTGAACCTTGTAATTTAAATACTTTATCAAAAAAGTTTTGAAAAATGGTATAAACAGTCCATAAATTAAATTGAAAATCAAATTTGATCCAAAGTTTAAAATGCATCAAATCACTCATACGAGGAGTCCAATACTTAAAATAAAATTTATCTGTACATGCCACATTAACTACTAAACGCGATATATAATTTTTAACTAAGAACAATGATCGTAATATAAATACTTTTTTTACGTTTCAGAACTTGTCTTTTTAGTCCACTTTTAGCACACCAGAGTAGATGGACGTCCTCTGACACTAACAATACAGAAGACTAAGAAAAGGCAACATTTCATATCATCTGCGGCGCATCCAAGATGTCAGGTTTCATAAACTCAAGTTTCTGAAATTACGCGGAAGGAGATCATTTACAGTGTTGTGAGGTAAGTGCTACAACCACACGGGTCGGCTTTACCTCAAACAATCCGGATGCCAAACATCTCCCGGAGCCGAGGGTAGGCTGCGCGGAAGGAGAGAGCATCATCGTAACGAGTCGAAAAGCGTTTGGCTTTAAACTCGGATATAGGACGATCATCGATTAAAACCTGACGCGCAAAGTCACGTCAGCCTCTGAGAGGAAAATACTCGTCCCCCTTTCAATGATTAGCTGCATAAGCAACCTCTAACGACGCATAGCGATGAACCATGATGCAATCTAATGCACACATGCGCACAACATGAACTTAACGATTACGACTCAGAGCACCATCTTACACGCAAGTTTCATTTAGAAATTTTAGAATGCGCTGATGATCGTCCTTTATTCAACTCCATTACTTAGAAGCAGTCCACAAAGTTTGAGTGCATTCGTAAACGACAAACTCGTTGCACGAGTTTTCTTAAGAAATCTGAAATGCGTTGCAGTTCAGTGCTATCAGTTTCTTTTGCCTTTATGAACAACTTCAGTTTATTCAGTTTCGTCGCCTAGAAGATATGCTTGTTTACAATTTGCATATGATGTTATTCTTCTCGATGAGTGTTTAGTACATACTCAATACAAAATCAAAAGGATTTAAAAAAGTAGAATGGCCATCGTTGAAGTGCACTGATCAAAATTTAGAAATTTCAACTTAAGCTTGCATTTTTTCAAAAGTATTTAGCAAGAGAAGTTCAAATTTCGCTAAAAACGGTTTAAATCAACTTCAATCTCAACACTAAAATATGCATTTTTGTATTAACTAAAATGAAAAATACAAGAAAATTATTATCTTTCAAAAATTATGTACCTTCGTTGCAGTTTCTAACGTATGCATGAATTTCCTCCTCGAAAAAGTAATATTTGAAGCTTCAGCAAACGTAAAATACTTTTCATAAAATCATTCTTTTCCATAACAACGTACGCCATTTCTAAACAAACAAACAAACAAACAAAAAACTTGCAGCAAAATAGCTTCTCAAAAAATTCGATGAACCTGCTCCGTGCTCAGTTTACTTAGTTTGAAACTAACCGCACTCAGTTTTGTATACGAACGCTCTAGTTTATAAACTGAATGCACTCAGTTTCCTTTACGAACACCTTAGATGGAAACTCGTTCGACGAGTGTAACTCATTTGGCGTTTACGAACGCTGCCATAAAATCATATTTTGCCGCCCCACCTACTGGTGAAGAGACTTTCACTAGAGGAGCATCATTTCATCGATCTAAAAACAGTCATTGCTTCTGAGTGCCTCAATGTATGTGGTTTAGGAGCACCATTGGCAAAAGCCTTTATCTCCAGTAATGATTATTCCATATTGACTTGGGGTTTTTGAATTAATGAGACTCATCTTGCCAGGCGATAAAAACCACATCAGTGCGGTCTTGCGTTAGTAGTATGCACACCATGATCCAGTCCATCCATAGGCGGAAAAGATGAAGAGGCGAGCATTCAGTGAGCAAAGGATACTAGAGTGTTGTGTTCCTTGACTGCAATTCTTTTATGGCCGTATTCCCCAAGAACTTGACGGCCGTGTTAAACCCTCAAACATTAATTAGACATCAATTATACATCCATTTGACATCTGATTCTCGTTTTGGTAGGTTAACACGGGTGTCAAGTACTTTATCAAGTACGTCAATACGGCCGTTAGCCCGCAAGCAGATGAGAGAAGCACAGATTATCTAAAGTGCAGTTATTGCGTGGCCAGAAACGCAACATAAATATTTTCAAATCGTATAGAACACTTAAAATATCCAACATAATATTCGAGAAAATCGAGTTACTCAAACCGGGCGACACGGGCACTCCGCTGATGTCTACTACTGATCGATTGTGTGTGGCAACGAATTTATGGTCTAAAAACCTACTCCACATATCGGAGGCAACTATACAGGGTTGTGTCTGAGTTTCCTCCCTACATGTTACTTTATTTATTTTATTCTAAAAGGCTTTGATTGTGAGGTTTTTCTTTCCTAGCAAGATTATGACAGGCATTATCAATAATTCAAGTCCGAAAATAACGTACTGTTGCAACCAATTTCCCGAGAAACTCAAGGTTTCCAAAAACTATGCAGGAAATTTCCCATGGAATACGAAATAAAAAAATTCTAGTCGCTACAACAGATAGAACTGTTCATCACTGGATAACTGAGAATAGCTGGCTGTTTAGGTTGAACGTGTTCGTCAACTGGTACCACTAGCTTTCATGGCAAAAATCGGAGCTTGTGTTATTAATGGTCCTATTTTCTCTTTATTAGTTAAAGCTATTAAGAATTATTTCAGTTTATTCAGTTCGTTGCCTTGGTGATGCGTTTGATCATTGTTGTTGTTGTTGTTTCTGATGCCCCCTGACAACTGCAAATGGCGATGACAGATCCCCCCCCCCTTAAGGGAGGCGATGGGCAGAGGGCGTGCGCCTTCCATTTTTAGGGCCCCAGTGGGAGGAAGTACGATTTAGCCCGTGGTCCCCTAATTTTGAACCAATTCCAGAGAAGGGACCAACCCCCTGAAATCGGCACCCGCAGAGGTATCGTTTAACAATTTGGAGGACATTGGAGCCACGACAGATTTTACGTGCACCAGCTCCCATTAGCGTACAATTTCCCACAGTAGTCGAACCGAGAGGAAGTTGACCCTCCCAAGCACTGGCCAAGCTGGACGCTGCTTCACTTGCTGTGTTCTAATGGGAACGGAGTTCAGCGCCCAGACCACTGCGGGAGTTGTTCATTGTTGTTCATGTTGTTATACTTAGAACTTTTATTTTCGAACTTCTTTGCTTGGTATCAAGGAATCACACATAAATTCTCGTCATGCAAAATGTACGACACACCGACAGTTTTAACTAGCACAAAGAAAGGAAACTTCACAGTTTATAGGACAAACACAAACAGCCAGGGGACGAATGAGAATCGAGCCCACTATCGTACGCTTGAGCAATTAGCTATGAGGAGGACAGGTCCTTAACCTCTTAGAGGCTTCCCAAAAGAATGGGGGATAGTTTGGACGCATTCTAAACGCTCAATCAGTGCCACTCGTGAGAGTAGTCTGTTTTGGGTGTTCTTGAACGATCAGTTTTTAGCTGGTTGAGCTTTTTCTTTTTTTTTCCGGGAGGGAGAGGGATTTGAGAATGTTAACTATTTCAAGACAAATACGAATCCTTCAATTTGTGGGGAATAATCCTACTTGTGCCACCTCCTTTATTTGACGTGGATTAATAAGGGTTCTTGCGAATAATCACTTGAATCCAAAATATGCAAAACACCACCAAATACAGACAGCGTGATGGTAGTACCCTGTGCCTACTGTCAAAAACCTATGTTAGTGGAATATTTTCTTTTAAAGAATTTCTTTTTCAAAGTTTAAGGTTAGTACTAGAAGAGTACTAGGGTACTAGAAGATTTTTGTTGCTTTAACAAGTTCTGGAATGAAGAAGCTTCAGTACAAATAGATAACAGTAGTATAAAGAGTATAATGCTGGTACACTACAGTTCTTAAAAAGTACGGATATATTGTACAGAAGGGCGATATAAAATACATTTATATGTTTTTTAAAGACAATCCTTTTCTGCGATTGCTGTTTTTGGTCATAGTTAAATTGGAAGTTAGATGTAGAAGCAAGAACCACTGTAGAGATAACTTATAACTACTGCGGTAGATATCACAAAACAATAATTTGTCAGTGAATTCGAACATGAGTTCTAATTGTTAAACAGAACTTGACATTTTTTTGTCGGGAAATTCCATCCGACATTCAGAAAGATGAAGACTCAAATTTACTCGTTTTAGAAACACAGATGTACGAAGTGTCATTAAAGTTAAAACGCAGGTTACATTTTCGAACTGATTGTAATAACGCTGAAATACTGGGACGTGTAAATGACATACAATAATCTGTTATAATCAGAAGGCAAGGACAGATGGGACAGCTTTCCAGCTCCCCCCACTCCCCACACACACTGAAAAGGACCCAAGATCAAGAAATGGTTCTATTTTCAAAAGTAGAAATGCTTGCTTGACATGTATATCCACGTATGATCGATGTACACAAGAAACTACTTTATGTTTCATGTATGTGTGAATACATAATGTATCAAAAGAGCCAGTAGAGATCTCTGACCCAGACCTCATATTGGCTTAAGTCGGGCTCTGTTTATAACGTGAAAATAGTCTATCTGAATTTAATTGAATAAATGTTCATTTACAAATTAAAGAGTCTTTATAAGTAAGCAAGCGACATTTTTTTAAATGTATTTATTTAAATATTACAAATTTGTTAAACATTGTCAGAACTTGTAGAGTAAAATTTTTTAGTAAAGAGCTACATTAAAACAAATTTTGTACAACTAGAGAGCAAGCCTCTTCTAAAACCACTTCTGTCTTATGAAAAGTCTTTCAGCTAGAAACACAGGAACACACAGTGAACGCATTCACAACGCCAAAACTTGCATTGTTCTGCGATGTATCTTGCAAAGGGACGATTGTGATTTGAAACGCCTCCAAAATTTCTCGCTTGTATGAATAGAGGCATACTCCCAGACTTGAGACTAGGAATGTCGTTCCGACGAACATTGAAAACGGCACCACGGCATCTTTTTCAAGTCTGGATGACAGGACGAGAAACAGCACTCCAGTAACCGAAAGGAAGAAAGCAATTATGAAGGTCGTTGGGTCAGTATTCAACCATCGATTATCTGAAAAATAAGATTTTTCTCTATTGTAAATAGTGGGATGTAAGTACATTTTAACAATGGTAAACAAACTACTGCGGAAAAGTAAGGCATAGTATAAAAACTTTGAAAGGTAAAAAAGTTAGGCATGTAAAATTTTAAGAATCACTAGTCGAACAAACTACGTCGATAAATTTGTACATGAAAAGTAGATTAAAACAACTTATAAATAGTAAAGTTACATAAATTTAATGAGAAATCAATTTCAATTGCAGTAAGATCCTTGAGAAGTATCCAAGAAACATCAGAAACTTCGGTGTGAAGTAAAAATATTACGAGTTTTTAAAAGAGATTTTAATGGAAGGATTCTGTGCATGGAATCATACACACCGGCGTATGTTTGTCTTTTTAATAGGTTGTACCATAAAAATGTTATTTGTGAGTTTTTAGACTTAAGAGCACTAATATTTTAAGCATTAAAAAAACGAAAATACCCTTCAAAGTACAAACATACCTTCTGTGTCACACTTCATGTTTAAGTATAAACTTTAAATGCGAAATAAAAAGTTCAACACTTTTTGTAGAACTAGGCTAAGCGGGAATGCATTTGATGACAAACAGTCACCTTCTGTTGTAGTTGTTTTGGAACATTTGTTTTCGGACTTAATTTCAAGAGTCTTCTTATAAATCCTTGTAGAATAAGGAGGCCAACACAATGGGTACATTCGTATACGACAAACTCGTTGCACGAGTTTTCGTAAGAAAACTGAAATACGTGTGTTTAGTGCTGTCAGTGGTTATCAATTTCTTTGGACTTTACGAACACCTTCAGTTTATTTAGTATCGTCGCCTAGGAGACGTGTTTGTTTACAATGCGCGAATGCGTTAATTTTCCTGAGGAGAGTTTTTAGTACATACACAATATAAAATCAACAGGATTTTTAAAAGAAAGAGTGGCCATAATTGAAGTGCACAGATCAAAATTTAGAAATTTAACTTAAACTTCATTTTTATTTAAAAAGCATTTAGCAAAAGAAGTTCAAATTTCACTAATAACGGTTTGAATCAGCTTCAATGTCAACACAAAACATGCATTTTTGAATTAACTAAAATTAAAAATACAAGTACACCCTCCAAAAAAAGTATTCGAGCAAGAGAGAAATTTCCTATTTTAGATTTGCGAATATTAATGGCGTTTTTGAAAAACGTTCAACATGACAGAAATATGGAAAGTAATATTTATAAATAGCCGATTTCAAATTCTATGATAAATAATGTTTAATATACGAAACCAACGTAGAAAATTTCTCTCTTGCTCGAATACTTTTTATTTGGAGGCTGTAAATGATTACCTTTGAAAAATTACCTACCTTCATAGCAGTTTCTAGCGCATGCATGAATTTCCTCCTCGAAAAAGTAATATTTACATCTTCAGCAAACATAAAATACCTTTTATAACAACATACTTTTCCATAACAACAGATTCCATTTGTAAACAGGTGGTAAACAGCAACAACGTGCAGCAAGTAATCTTCTCAACAGACTCAGTCAACCTAAATCGCTCTCGGTTTACTTCGTTTGAAACTAATTGCACTCAGTTTCCTCTGCGAACACCTTATAGATGGAAAATCGTTGCACGAGTGCAACTCGTTTGGCGTTTACGAACACTGCCAATGGCAGTTTTTCGGGGCCATCGTGATTCTACCGGGCTTGCTTGTGCACTCCGAAAGAGGCCTACGAAAGTTTCCTCATAGGTTAAATTCTGCCGTTAGATGACGTATCTAAGTGCTGGAACCAATAAGTGAGCATCCTTAGGCCTCTTTGGATGACTCATCGGAGTGCACAAGCAGGCCCGGTAGAGTCACGATGGCCCCGAGTTTTTACTAGCACAAAGTACTCGGACATTTTCATTGTATTGACATGCCTTCCTTGTGTTCGTAAACTCAAAAACTCGTGCACTAGTTTTCGTGAAAAAACTGGCAAAAACCGCCACAAGTGGGATTAATGGCCCTTGTTTTTTTAGAATTTAAGAATGACTTCAATTGTTGTTGTATTTGGAACTTTTACCTTCCAAGTTGTGTGTTTGGCTCCAAGAATATGCTTATAAATACTCGTCGAGTAAAGTGGACAAAACAATTAAAGTTTTTACTAACATGGAGAAAGGAAATTTTTTGCAACCAGGAATGAATGAGAATCAAACCCATCAGTGGCGGCCCGTGGTCAAAACTGTTAGTGCAGCCGGAAGCACATGACCCCCCCCCCTTTCCTCCGGACAGGATTGGAAAATCTTTTGTTACTGAATTCGAAAGCTGGCGGATTAAGCCCTCACCGAGGAAAAAAAAAAGAAATTACATAAAAAATGTAAGTTCCTATTTTACTTCCATAAAATGGACATAAATTTCGACCAGCCGCTCTTATCCTCAAAATTGCATTAATCCGTGTCTGATTCGAAGTTTCCTTAGAATTTTCTTTTGTAACGATAACTTGAGAAGAAAAGAAAAAAAAAGAAAACTTACTTATTTTTTATAAGTCAAATCAATCCTCCTTTCTTTTAAGCATGCGAATCCGTCAGTGATGTCCCCATAAAAAGCCGTTGTTTAATTCAGATATCAATAATTTTAAAAGCTCTTTAAAATTTCCCATGTTTAAAGAATTTTCTCGCTCGCCATGTCCTCTAAATGCCAGTTCTTGCGTACTTAACCCATTTATGCCTAGCGTCCCTTTTTTGGGACGGCATTTTCGCTATCATTCGAAAACATTATTTATTTTTCCTAGTCTTTATTCGCGAGTATTGAACCTCAATTCCACAAAATATTTTAATATGGCCAAGTAGGATGTTGACATTTCAATTTTTATACATAATGATTTTAAATGAAATCATCCCTTGTTCAAAAAGTTGACATCAGAAATTTATCAATTACTTCTGGTGTTAGCAAAAATCGAAGAAACTCGCAAAAATATCCAGGCACGAATGGGTTAAAAACAATACTACTTTGATGGGTAATTGTCCATTCATAAGCGTCTATTCAGGCTTACCTTCTTGATAAATTCAGCAATATAAAGTCGAGAGATTTCCAAACATATATTCTCCTTACCCCCTCCCTCCTTCTCGTCCGAGCCAATCAGTTAATCGAGTTCTCAAGTTCAGCCGCCGTTAAAAAATCTTTCATCGGCTGTATCAGCTGCATACTCCCTATGCCGGAGAGGCTGCTTACGCAGTCGTTGTCATGGCAACGGTGCTGCCAATTTTCTTTTCAGCGCTCTGGGCTGAACCAAACATTTTCCCAATTGAATTGCGGGAAGATTAAAGTGCTTTTTTTCTGAATGAGCGATCCGGCCACAATACGTTTTTTTGTGTTTGGTTTTTTTCGGAGATTTTTTTAATTTACCGTAGGAATTCCACAATTCTAATCTGAATTTAGGAAAATTAGTAGAATAAATTATTTTAAAGTATGTGCTGATAATTTCAAGTGCAGCCCGGCTGTACTTGCTGTATCCCACGAGCCGCCACTGGAACCCATGACAGTGCGCTTATAAAATTAGCGTGGAGTAGGACATGCCCTTAACCCCAAAGCTGCCAGTCTCTCTGACTTCAGTATCGTTACCCAAGTGATTATCATTCCGAGGACATTTGTCCTCGAATCTTCTGAGAGCCTCTGTCCTCTGAGAGAAGATCCAGTTGATGTTGTTTTCGATATTTTATTTATATTTCCTCTGATGATGTTCTGAACGCACCCTCCAGGCAACGAAACAGAGTAAACTGAAGTCGTTCTTAAACTCGAAAGGAAGTGGGACCACTGTTACACTTGCTCCAGTTTATGTTGCTACGAAAACCAGTGGAACAAGTAGATGAATTTACGAGCAAAAAATGTGCAGTTAAATGCATTAGGAGCATAATTGCTGGCCAATTATGCTGCTGGGTGTCTATTATGTCCAATTATGCTGCTGGGTGTCTACAATTCAATATACTTTGTTCGATTTCTTCTTCTCCCCAAATGGTAGGCGCTTTTTACTAAGCATAGGAAACTAAACTGTTAAAACTAGACTAGTTACTTAGAAATAAGTAAAATGTACTCATGCCTGAGTTCTTTCTCAATTTATAATAGCTCTGAGTACGTTACCCTTAAATTTAAGCAATACATGTACTCATTCTTTTCAGTACATGCAAGAACTGAAACATGAGTATACATGGACTCAAAATTTTAGAGTACATTACGTACTCATTTTTAAAACCATAAATATCATAAGTGAATGCATTATCCTTAAATTTTAAAATATACTTATCTACGCATTTATCATATTTAATACATCTCACATTTTTATTATATTTAATAAGAACATATTGATTTTCGATTCTTGTATGCACTCATTTTTGAGTGCATATAAGGATGGTTATTAGCGTGTTCTTTAAACTAAGCAAACAAGTCAGAAAATTAATATTTCAGATAGTACAACAACAACAGCATGAACAAGTGATATCTGTTTAAATAGCTATTTATAAAATGTGAAAATTTTACATCTCACTTGGCCATGTTAAAGTGTTTTGTGAACTGAATTTTAGAACTCGTGAATTAAGGTTAGTAAAATTAAAAGACGTTAAAATAATTTTTGTGGCTGATAGCGAAGATAATATTATTTTAGCAGCCCCTCCCCTTTAAAAAAAAGAGACGGTAGGTTTAAATGGGTTAATCTTTACGCGCCTCCCCATGGGAGAACATTATCACATTAACCCTTTGAGGCGTAACCCTTTGACGCAGCTGGCTGTGCGAGGGCATAGCCAGCTGCGTCAAAAAAGAGTCTAGGTCTGTGGCACGCGATGGACGTTTCGATCGTCCGCCATCTTGCTGGTAGTTAAGTCGAGCAACGGCAACGGCTGCCCTTTTTTCAGCATTGGGCAATCTATCCAGCTGTTCTCGCATTCTTCCATTTTTCAGCAGATGTCAGTGCTGTTAAAAATAATCGTGACCATTTCTTTACGGGAAATGACGTGCTAAAAACTAAAGGATTCTCGTGGAGCTATGTCACCCGCAACTATTTTTATAGAAATGAAATCTATTCTTCGTGACTGGCAACAGTCAAAACGTCAGAGTTTGGTGTTCCCAGAGCGGGAACACTGCGCGTTAAAGGGTTAATGGTGTAATCTAAAATTATTTTGCTTTTATTTTGTTGGTAATAGTTACGCACCCAAAAAAATAAATCTTGGGAGTTTTCAAGAAGTTATTTCTAATTTCTTTCATAAAATTCAAAGTTAAAAAGCTTATTATGAGTACAGATTTGAAGCGTATTTAATTATTCTTGAGGAAACTAATTACTCCCTCATGGCGATTTCAAATTTCGCATTATGAATAATATGAAATGGTATACTCGGTTTTATAAACTACTGTATCTAAACTAATCAACGTCAATTAGATCGTGTATCCCTCAGTGAAAAGTCAAATAACATCAATTTTTTCTGAAGACATATGTGCATCAATTTATTCGTTCTTATAAATAGCTACTGATATTACTGAAAGTATTGTTTTCAATAGCACTTATTTTTGACATCAGATAAATTATGTAACTACTAACTGATCAACTTAATTAAAAGTTTCTTTGAAAGACTAATTTTTGAGAATATCCTACGGGTTCAGCTTTCTGATTTTGCTCTATCTTTTGCATAAAGTTATGTAAGGCAAAGAATTCACATGAAGTTCATCTTTAATAGAAATTTCATGTAGTTAACTGGATAAGTTCAATCTCTAAATGCTAGCAAAATGTTTATATTCTCGCCAAACTTTCCGTTATATCTTTTTCTTTCCCCTCAATCTTATTTATTCTTATTGTCGCTGATAAGGAATTTTCAGCAGACAAATTCTAATGTTAAACAATGTTCTTTTTTTTCGACCCCACAAAACGTCCAATGGAATGTGAAAGATACATCCTAATTAATGTTTTCATGCACAAACTTTTAAGGGCTTCGAAAATAAGTTTTCGAAGATTATTTTGTTATACATGAATTGTGTATTAAGCATGATCTATTTTGTGCAGGAAGAGTAGAATTTTACAAGCAATGATTTAAATAAACAAAAAAAAAAAAAAAAAAAAAACTTTTTAAATTGATAAATACTCCGATTTAACTTTTTTGATAAATGATTATTAAAGATAACCACAATCTTCTTGTCAAAACTATCTAAGATTTGAAATATTCCACCTCGCAAATATTGAAAAAAAGGGGCAAAACTATCTTAATATTTAACATTTTTTCAATATTAATATTTTCGTAGCTCTTATCAAGCACTTTCAGAGAATTTTATATTTTAAAATTAGTTTTTGCCTTTTAAAATAATTTGTGAATTTTAAAAACAAGAATAATGTTTCTTAAAATAAAAAACAAGACCGATGTTCCTATTTAAACAAAACGAGAACATATTTTTTTATAAAATAAATATTTACTTTTAAGATCAAAGACCGATCGATTTTTTAGATCCTTACAAAATAAAAAATCACTCCAAGTTTTGTATAAAAGTTTTAATAAAATTTCGGGAACGAGCTTTTACATTGCCAGTTCTGTTCAAACACTAAAAAGTAATGTTCATACGTGGAGCTAGTCATCACCGAAAAAACTAACTGATGAGCAAGGTTAATTGATGCCTTGAAGTGTGTGTCGCTTGAGGAGGCATGAATGTAAAAGCAATCTAGTCCTAGAAATTTTCAGCCATCAGATGATTCTCTCTTATGATATTCGCTCCGTAATAGGTCCCTTTATTCCGAGCAGTTCTCTTTCTGGTAAATGTCAGAAAGCCTCCGAACAAGAGGAAAATAACAGCAACCACTAAAAGCACACCACCAAAAGTTACTTGCCTTCTGCAGAGCTCGTTTATGGCCACGCCTCCTAAAACGATTCCTAGAATCATCACTGGAACACCGAAGAGATATAATTTTTCTGCAAACATCATCTTTCTAAACAGAACAAACACATTGATTAAGTTTCAGAAAGAGTGAAGGATTTATATGCATTTTGAAAATAATTTTTTTTTTTTTTTGAATGAAGGTTCCTTTCATACAGTTATAATAAAAATGATGCCATAACAAATGCAGTTTAACAGTACATTTTCACGCTCTCCCGCATAAGTGTAATAAGAAAACTTGTTTACAAAAATAAAAATAATTACGTGTTAGTCTAAGTGGCTTTCGACTTCAGATACAATTCACATATTTAATTATATCTCCTTGTGACTTTGTGTTGACTTTTTGAAGTCACGAACTTGGATATAGGACGATCATCGACATATTCTAAAAGATCTGAGCGAAATTTGCTTGTAAAATGTCGCCGTGAGTCGAGGTAATTATGTTGTGTGTATGAGTGCGTAAGTAGTAGAATTTCATCTTGATTCGCCAATAAGCGTCACTAGAGGGCGCTTATGTGGATAATCATTAAAAGAGGCTCGAGCATTTTCCTTTCAGAGGCTAAAGTTATTTTGCCCGTCTGCTGCTAGTCGATGATCGTCCTATATACAAATCCGTGGATGAAGCATAAAATTTTTGAACGTGTTCGTAAAGGCTCAATCGGTGGCACTCGTGCTACTAGTTTTAAGATTTAGGCGTTTTTATCCTCTCAGTTTTCAAACCTAAAGCAGTTAATCATCGTTCTTAAGTCAACCGAATGCAGCTAGTTGAAAAACTAAATTAACTTAAACAGGAGCCAGTTGCTTCAATTTTCAAAGTTTGTTGGATATGTTATGCGTTTGTTTATCACAGAGCGTCTTATCAGAACAAAAGAAATGTAAACAATCAATCTAAAACTGAATTAACTGGGTCTTGTCACAGTTGATTTAGTTTAGAAGAAACTGTGCTCAGGTGACTTTAACAACTGTCAAACGGTTAAGTTTTAAAAAGTGAGTGTTTAAGAACACCTAAAACTAAAACTAGTCGCACGAGTGGCCCTGATTGTGGGTTTACGAAAGCGCCGGGAGAACAAGGAGGTTTAAGTAATGGCGTTGCCAATGTTGCCCTACGCAGTGTTAGGAAAGTGAAGCCTGTGCCACGCCCCCTTATCCCCCAAAAGATTGAAGAACGCATAGAGATGCATTGAAAAACGAATTCCGGAAATTGTTAATAAAAATAATTTAAGAGTTACTAACCAATTTGTTTATCCATTTTACGTTTATGGAAGATTGTTTACACGTATTAACTTGTTTTTTATTGTATAATTTCAAATATATAAATTTACATGTTTTCCAATGACGATATCCAATGCTTTGAAGGATGAGGGGGCGTGGTTTTTGGCTTTAAAAACGGGGAACATGGTTTTCTCCATTAGTTGAATCTCCTTGCGGGAGAAATGGCATTCAAAGAGCAGCCATCATTACCCCTAACATCACGAACACTCTAGCCCATGCAGAAAATCGAACACCCGAATCCATAGTATGGTAGAATGGTGCGTTAGCCGATATAGCACCTGGGTGCCAGCTTAACTACAGAAGGATTCAATGTCTGTGCTCAGTGGAAGCTTGAATAATTCGAGGATTCGACCCAAACAGTCCGTGTGTACGTGATTGCATGCTGAACGTACCCCCACAGCCTCTTCTTCGGTCACCTGATCAAGGCTGGGATGCGGACCGATTCCAGTTTTATTATTGGTTTAAAAACTGGAATCGGCCAATAAAGTGGTTCATTGACAGTCATTAGAGAGTCTGCGTCCCAGCGTAGGATCATATTCTTATTTCAGTGATTTTGAAATATAGATACAACTTTATTCTTCAAACTGGTGAGTGTATTTCGATAGGCAGTCCACTTTATCCTTCAAAAGCACATCATTTTTCCACTTTGGATGCGAAACTTTAGGTTAGAACCGCCCTTAACACCCGAAATAGAAATTACTTTGCGCATTTACTCATGTTATAAAAAAAATAATTTTTGTTCTTAATAAATCTGCGACTTAGTTTGAACTAGTCTCAAACACACAAGGAAAGCAAGCTACGTTCACTTGCTTAAAACAAAGAATTCTTAAAAACCAAATAAGTTGTCTAATGATTTCACCGCAGCTATCATGATAGAAAGAACTGAATACTTAAATTTCTGCTAAAATTATTTATCAAATTCATACAAGGGCGGATTAAAGGGGGGGCGGAGTGGGCGACCGCCTCACCCCCGAGACAAAAGAAATTAATTTCGAATAGATAATGTAATTTCGAATAGATAATGTAAAAGATCCTATTTTACTTCCATAAAATGGACGTATATGTCAATCTTATAACTAATCGTCCCCACCGACAAACGAACTGCCCCCCCCCTAGAAACTTGCAATAATCCGCCACTGAATTCATATCGAATTCAAAAATCGTGAACTCTTTTCTTTTGAAAGAATGAATTCTAGAATTCTATGGCAAAATAGTTGCTTTCACATGAAACTGTTTAAAGCAGTACTTCAAAAATAGTGGAAATGTTAAAAATTTAACTTCCCGATAAAATGCAAACACCCGGTCATTAAATATTTTTGTTGAAGTCATAGGCACAGGCTATAATATCTTATGATATTTGAAATATTCATGATACTGTGGGAATGTTATGTCCAAATTGAAAAGATTTTGGAGACTAGGATGGTTTATGTTCCGGATTTTCTTTTCTTTTGAGCAACTGATGAGGAACAGCTCTCAAAGTCTTTTGGAAAAATAGTCCTTAACCCTTACATCATACAAAGTAATTCTTAAACCTACAAGGTACCTGGTACCATAAGTAGAACAACCATTTTAATTATTCCTCTACGTCTATAAAATACTAGTATAGACATATGTCGGTTTTTAAGTGTATTTACACATTGATAGCAACGATATAATTCAGGATCTTGCGTGTAGATGTACTTAATGTTCATATTATTGCCAAAACGGATTGAAATTTAAACAGTAATCTTTCAAATGGGGTTTTGTTTATTTTAGAAGATTAACAAAAAAATAGTTAGCAAAGAGTTTTGATCCGGAAAAAATGACTGCGTGTTTGAGTTCGTCCTATCAATAAATGATTTGAATAATGAAATTTCAAAATAAATACCGAAAAAGTATAGCTAAGGCCTAGTGTATCGCATACAAAACTGAAATAGAAGTGATTTTCTAGTAAAATATTAGGTTATTATTTTTTAAACTATTTTTCCCCAAATAATAATCACTAACATTACCACATAAATTTATTTCAGACACAGAAAAAAAATTGAGCCTTGTAGGGTTACGCATTTTATTTTTGGAAAAGTCCGATTTCAATTCCTTCACGGCTCATTTAAGTTCGGCAGATAAAAAAGCAGAGATACTACGCATGCTGAATCTACTACACATGTTGAAACATCTTCCGTGTTTGTAATAATAAACTTATTGAAGGTATTTTTTTTTATTTCACTTTAAACTGGTAATGAACTAAGTGAAACATAAAACGTTTTTGCGTGAAAAAAATGTATATGATTTATTTAATCTATTTAATAAGGTCTATGTTCGAAACGGTAATTCTTTTTTACACTCGAGATTGAATTAAATAGCATGTAATAAATCGTTGGTTTTAGTACATGGATTGTTTAAAGAAGAGTAAAGTTTGATAAAATGACGACTAAGTAAATCCCTAAATGACCGACTTTTTGCTGTGCTAAGTGTACAAAGTGATTTCGTAAAGTTTTGAAAACGTGGTGGTTTAATAAATTCTGTAAAGTTTTAATTTCGAAAATTTTCTTTGTTCTATAATTTTTCAACTACCATTTAATTAAATTTAATACTTTTAAAAATCTTTCAAACTATGAATAAGCTTGATTTTTATTATACTAATAAAACTTAGTTTTTATTTCCAGGTTCTACTTTCAAAATGATGCAAACTATCGGACCCATTGCTGCTGGAGCTTTTTGTTTCTTTACTTTAGTGAATGGAATTATCTTGGTTTTCCCTCAGTTCAACCAGATTGAGAGAAGTATATTGTACAGCATAATAAGCAGTGCAATCATCTCCAGTTTTAATACCCTCGTGAATTTCTTCAGATGCGTGTTCACTAACGGATTTAGCGTGTACAATGGAGACGGCACATTGCATTCTTACGGTGTTAGAAGCAGAGTTGCCTCATACAGTAAAACAACCCACAGTTCCGGCATATGCTAGTTCAAGAATGTTTTTTCTAGATTAGTTAATCGATGTTCTGACAGTTTTTTAAGTATTGTTCAGCAACAATTTGCGTACTACAACTAGTAATGGTGTTGTAGGATTTGTAATAAACTGAAATGTAATTTGAATGTATTTACCTTTTTAAAGTCTAATTGTGAATTCAGTTCTATAAATACTGTCTATGATGAAGTGTTTTACTACAGGTATGTTTTATGGAATTATATAGACTTTAGCTGATTAACTTGCCGTTGAGGATAGTTGTAATTTTTAAAATTATATTCTGAAATGTATGCCATCCATCGGAGTACAAAACAGAAGATAAATATTTGTGCTGATTATTTATGTAGGTTGTAATGTAGGTTTTTATTTCATTTTTAAACCATGCCGAATGATGAGCGATACTTATCCGATGACTTTTTCGATCTGAAATGAAAGAGTACTGAAACTATCAAAGTTTGAGTGTGTTAATATAATACGTTTTTTGTAAAAAGTATTAATATTCTGGATTTTCGATGTACTTCATGTAAATAAAAATAAGTATTGCAGAAAGTGTGCTTTTACTCAGAACCTACAGTGTCAGTAATTCGCTCAATAGTTGCATGTTACAGGAAGGTAGAAGCAAATCTATTAATTTCAAATTCCGTAAAGTGTTAAGTTTCAATTGAAAGAAATTTTGTTTTTGTTCTAAAGAATTTACTATTAGCCTTCGTTTCATCATTGCGATAAGATAAGCATGGATTTCTATATAGATATCGGTGCCCATAAAATGTTCATTTACAGATCTTAACAACCAATACAAAGGGTTTAGTTTTCCTAACATTAATTCATAAGTGTTAGCTTTCAAAATAATTTAACATGACTAAGTAGGATATAAAGTCTTCATTCTTTATACGGGATTCCTCTTAACCCAGCGTTTCTCAACCTCTGGGGCGCGGCCCCCAAGAGGGCCGCAGAGCGTTTGCAGGGGGGGGGGCGATAAAAACCAAAGATGCAGGTTTTTAAAAAATCATCTTATTTATTCTCATTTTTACTCAAAAATATATCCATTTTCGCTTAAAATGTTCATTCAAACATTACTGATAACATTATTTTGTAGAAAATTTGACTAAATGTTCATTGTTCAAGATTAAAAAACTGAATGTATGCTGAAAAATGTGTCGGGGGTGGCGCCACCGTAAGTTAGCCTTTTTGGGGGGAAGCGACGTTAAAAGGTTGACAACCGCTGTTTTAACCCTTTATCTATTGCCGATAGTTAGAACAGTAAAAATAAAATTGTTTTTAAACTTTTATTAATTCATTATGATCATTTCTTTGTAAAATCTCTACTAAATACTTTATTTAGTCGGTTTACATCATGGCCAGGGGCGTAGCCAGGGGGGGGGATATCGGGATATATCCCCCCTCCCGAAATTTTTGGATTAGTGATGAAATTCCGTCTATTTATACACATATAAGTTCATATCCCCCTCCGAAAAATTTTCCTGGCTACGCGCATGATCATGGCTTCATATTTTATTAAAGTAAGATTGTTTTAAATGGATAGTTTTCCGCTCACTTGATAACTATATTGAGCCAACGAAAAAAATATGAGCAATAGTTTTAGGATTGATGGGATTAATGATTTTCAAAAGTTTTAGGATTAATGATTTTCAAAAAGTGTATATTTCAAAGTATTACATAATTTTTTCAGTTTTGTTTGTGCTGCACTCTTTGAAGGCTCATTAACCCTTTATAAGGCCGCGGATGGAATACTTACCACCTAAGGTCTATTAAATACAGAAATCATTTATCATTAGTGAATTTTCTGATTTTTGTTCAGTTATATTGGATGTATATTTTTTCCATACATCTAGATTCTAAATTTCGCTTAACTTTTCTTTCATTCGTAATTTTAAAGAAAGCTCGAATAATGACTCGAAAATTGATCATAAGAATCATCGCTTTTAATTATATATTTTTGCGTTTTAATTCCGCGTACAAGCAGCAGGTAGTTTTCCGACTTCAATTTTGTGAATAATTAATGTATTCTCCTGCAAAATTTCTATGTTTGTTTAACACTTGTTTCTCCAATTTTCACGTGGGATATTACAGTAGAGGGAAAATATATGAATTAATACCAAAAAAATGGGCCAGAAAAATCCCAAGTACTTTCGGCTCTCTGCACATAAACTCGCCTTATCCCATTTATGCCTAGCGTCCCTTTTTTGGGACGGCATTTTCGCTATCATTCGAAAACGTTATTTATTTTTCCTAGCCTTTATTCGCGAGTATTGAACCTCAATTCCACAAAATATTTTAATATGGCCAAGTAGGATGTTGACATTTCAATTTTTATACATAATGATTTTAAATGAAATCATCCCTTGTTCAAAAAGTTGACATCAGAAATTTATCAATTACTTCTGGTGTTAGCAAAAATCGAAGAAAGTCGCAAAAATATCCAGGCACGAATGGGTTAAAAAGAGTAAACTTCCAACGAAACAGTCATCAGACCCAGACGAATATTGTTTATTAATTTTTCTCAATTTTCTTTTCTATTACATTAATCACAATTAGCCGTTCATTGAGTAACTAAAAGAAGAGTCAGTTTTAAGTCTATATACCTGTCTTTACGTAATTGCATCAGTAAAAGGTTAAAGGGTTAAACTTAACACTTGGTCATCCATGACATTTTCTACTTTATGCTGACGCTTGCAATGATTAATTACCGGAATCAATGGCATAAAGAAGTTGTACTTTTTTCTTAAAAACTGGTCTAGAAATCGAAAATAGTCACAGTTGCACGAAGTTCATTGTCTGTCCCTCCTAAATGCTTTCTGTAAGTCTAATTTCCCAGCAAACACACACAGGTACTCTGAACGTCTATTAACGTTCAGAGAGCCTGTGTGTGTTTGCTGGGTTATTACTCACAAAATTAAGATAGGAAAATAGAATAATTTTGAAATATTTTTTCGGGATACATTGAAAATGCTATATTTGTGCAACCCTGGAAAAGAGAGATTGGCAGTATTGAATTAATAGAATTTTGGAATTGCTGGTATGCAAACAGTTTGGTTTGGGGTTCAAATCCCGTTAACCTATGGAAGAATGTATTCGTTCAAATGTTGTTAAGTTTGTTTGTTTGTTTGTAGTGGTTGAGGTGTACGCTGCAGCAAGACCAGCCGGCATAACCTCTAATGATTTAGTAAGACAAATCAGGATTTTCGAGGAAACAGAAAAAAAACTAGCACAACAAAAGAGAGAGAAAAACACCCATTATTTCCATTTTACTTTCTTTTCCTTTTCTTTCAACATCCTGGCACGAGTATCAAACAGATATTGACCGACGATTTGTAGAGGATATATATTCTCAAGGTACCCAAAATAACCATATCTAATTTTAGTAAACCATTCTTGCTCAATTCCTTTCACTTATTAAAAAAAAAAACTACTAAGAATCCGAACACTAGGAGAGAGCCTCCAGAAAAATTCCTGAGCACCAGCAATCAAAACCACTCAACTCCAGAACACACAACTTAAAAACGTCCACAACCAAGCAAGAGCCGGTGCAGTAAACGTTGTTGTTATGTTAAATTGTACTTTGAAATAGACGGCTTGTTCGTATACTCAAGAACTGGTGCCACCGGATTTTGTGAAAAAACTGGAAAAACCTTTAATAGCGGTGGTCTTAATTTCTGTCGACGTTAAGAATAACTTGTTGTAACAAAAAATACTAAAAATAACAAAAAACGTTACAAAATAACACCTAAAAAGTTACTTGAAGGGCTATACAGCTGTTTCGATAGAAAACATTTCTATCTTCGTCAGTTGTGATCACTCACAGACTGGAATCCTGGAACAGGGGACTGAAAAAGTGCTTTTCAATTATTTTGCATTTTTATTTATTTATTTTATTTTTTTATTTAATGACTTGTCATATTTGGAGCATTTATTTTCAGACTTGTGTGCTTGGTTTAAAGAATCTGCTTATAAATCCTCGTCGAGTAAAGTGCACAACACAATGACAGTTCTAACTACCACAGAGAAAGGAAATTTTTACAACCAGGGTACGATCGTACACGTAGGTGATTGTTGTGGAGTAGGACAGGTGCTTAATCTCCTAGCCGCCTGTCCCCAAGAATGGGTTCAGTTTGTTGACTTTTCTTGCCTAGGTGATGTGTTTGTTTACCATAAAACTTCAAATCAAATTGAAAGGAACTGTGAACTAATAGTCAAAAACTAAATGAACTTCCTCCTGCTTCAGTTGATTTAGTTTTTCAAGTAATTGCACTCAGTTAACTTTAACCCATTAAAGCCTAGCGATCAGTTTTTAAACGGTCCCTGAATTTGTTGGTCGCAAAAATATTCCAGCTTTAATTTAATTTCCTCCTATAATTTCTCTAATAAATCGGATTTCCACAAAGTACCCAGCAATTACACAATAAAATCAGAATCTTTCACTGTCTTATTCATATGTTTAGAAAAAGAATTACCTTAAAATACCGCAAAAGCGCCCTCTCAATCTTCAAGTGAAGCTGGATTCATACAGTCCACTCCCTACCGCTAAGACACTGTGATGACGTCACTAAGCGAAGTACAGTAGAGAGCATTCGTGGCTAAGGCCCTTATTCAGATAGATTTAGTAGCTACTAAACCGCGAGCTCGCGCGCGTGCAGCCAAGTTTCAAAACGGAAAAGAACGTTGGGCAGAGAGGAGTCTGAGCGGCACGGAACAGCCAGTATGAATTCACTAAAGGGAGGCGCTTATTCGGTATTTTAAGAGCAAACGAAATGCACGAGAAAAGCAAAGAGGGGGAAGAATTAGAGGGTGACGCTTTTGCTGTAGTTTACGGTACATTCTTCATACTAACATGTGTGAGAAATTAGTTTGTCACTTCGGTCATCGACAAAAATTGGAGAATGAGTTAAAAAAGTCGGGTGCTGATGGGTTAAGAGCAAAGGTCAATCAGCTTCAAATAAAATAAAGGAGCAGTTAAGATAAGGTGACCATACGTCCTCGAAATTCGAGGACAGTCCCCAAATATAGATCTTTTTTTCATTTTGTCCCCAAAAATACTTTGTCCTCAAATGTCCCCAAATTTAAAGATTTGTACTTTTTTTCCCTGAAAGTTTCCGCTTAGTTTATTTCTCTCAGAAAAAAACTGAAGAAATAAGAAAAATAAACCAACTAAAAGCGCCATCTACTCAAAGAAACAATGAAATTCAATCTCTGAAAACGTTTGTTGTCATTGTGTGTGTAGCGTGTACAGACATTCAATAAAGTATCCGACTATCAGGCAAAATTCCCATTTCAGTTTTGTTAATGATTAATCACTTTTCATGAAGAACCATGCTTTAAATATGAAATTGACGTACGAAAATTTTCTTGCACTCGAATACTATTTTTAGAGGATGTACAAAGTTTCATGAAAAATGATCACAAAATGATCCAATGTAAAAAGCAGTGTCTTCTGAAAAATACAAATACTATTCCAAGAGTTAAATTTTGAATATTGCACTATTTTTTGCACTATTTCAACATTATGTTCCTTTCCTATTTCTGGGTTAAATAAATATTTATAAATGAATGAAATACTTCTATTAATTTATTAGAAATAAGAATACACAATTGATATAAAGAACTATTAGAGTTCATTTTTAAGTATCAAAGTCAGTCAAGATTTAAAGTATGGGTATTCATGGTAATATGTTGTGTCCTCGAATAAGTCCTCGAAAATATTTTCTAGTGTTCCCAAGTTTTCCTTGGATTCGAGGACAATGCTTGATTTGTCCCCAAAATACTGTTTAGAAATATGGTCGCCTTAATTTAAGAAATACCAAAATTAAAACTAGTTGCACGAGTGGCATTGGTTGTACGTTTACGAATGCGCCCAAACACACTTTTGTTCTTAGGAAGAGGTATGCGATGAACAGAGATGAAGGCTTAAACGCGCGTTTGAGATCTCCCACACCTATCTGTTTTTAATGATTTTTTTTTTTACAATTGTGTAAATAACTATCAAGATATAACATTTTCGGCATATTATCATTCGGCCTCGTTTAAGCTGACAACAATTTCGACTCTAACAATTCTTCATCTTTTTAGGACATTTTAAAATTTTACTGGTAATGTATTGTTTATCAACAAGTATTCTGTGTTTTAAGTTCGATATAGAATTCCTTTTGCTCACGTTATGAATGATAAAAGTGCCTATTTTGCCCTTTCTGTGTTTAAACGCAGCTGAGTCCCATATACCAAATTATAAAATGATTTTAAATTTCTGTGCTTGAAGGACATTTAGCTCCCTATATTTTTATGGCCTGTTGGATGTTATTTATAAATCATGTTTAGAGCAAACATTTAAATCTAATTATTTAAACTTAGTACGTAAGTTCTAAATTTTTAGTAGTTTTCCTCTTATTTCAAATTTACAGTAATCTCTGCTTAGTTTAGCAATGTAGGTTTCGTGCAGTATGATTAAAGTAAAATCCGAAAGAATGAAAACTAAATATTTTCATAGCTTTTTAAGAGACTGTCATATATACCCTACAAAATTACAAACAAATACGAACTTTATTTTATTTAAGCTTGCGAAGTGCTTACGTTCATAAGGATTTCGAGAATCCTCAAACCCAGAAAATTTCGCATGCGCTCCGGGGAAGAAAATTGTGTCAAACATAAAGTTTTATCGTTGAAACTTGTTTCTCAGTAGCAGAATTAACGCGATGTCTCGGATTTCTCAAAAGTCTTGCAAAATGTTATTTACCTTTTACATACCTATCTCTCTGTGAATCAAAGCACTAAATAAAAATTATTGTGTTATGCAGATTTATGATTATTTTAGGTTTTGCGATTTTGCCCAGAAAAAATATGAAAACTCCAGAAAATTCACCTTTAAGCTCCTGATGCAGGCAGAAAGGTTTTGTCAGGTGGATATTTTTATAAGTTTAATCACACAAGCATATCACAATATACTTTGTCAACTAAGCTAAGATTCTTAAATTTTCCTTGCGAGGGTACATTTTAACAATTTCTACCCTAAATTCTTATTTCCAAAATTAATGTTTCGCTTATTTTTCAAGTACTGTCTTGGATATGTATTCATAGTAGACAGATTGACTAAATTATAAGGCTAAAAATTTTAGACTCTGGTGCGATGACACAGCTTAATGCAAAATTTCTATTTTCTACTTCCAGATTCTTCGATTTCTTATACAGATGGCTAACAAAAAAGCTGTGGTATGTTCCTTATTGTGCTTCATTGTATTCGTGGGATGTCTTCTGTTAGGCTTCCAACTGCTAATACTAAATTATGAGGTCTTTGGAGGAGTGACACTAGTTTTTGCATTCTCAATGCTTGGCTTAATGTTTTTTTCTTTATATGCCGTAGTTTATAATCCCCCAAGAACAATTTCTTATTCTGTTGCTGAAAACTTGGATTAATTTAATTGTTATTGTGTACTTTTAAAAATGTTTAGCTGTGAATTTCTAAATTTAATTGTGTGTAAATAAAAATATTTTAAGCTGTATCGACTTTTGCTCACTAACAGATAATATTGTCAGTTCTGTGCTCCCTATTCTATCCAAAATTTACCTGCCTCTCTCTAGATTTTGTAGTAACCGAAAAAAATTGAGACTTGTCTCTCTTTGTAGGCAAGCCTGAAGAGGCTTTATGCTTGATCCATTCAGATGGATCTGTCGATAGAAAAGGAAAGGCTAAGATTAGGTGTTAAAGAGAAAGACGTAAAAAAGAACAATAACGAATACGACTTAAGTGATATAACTGACCTAAAGGGTTATAAAGTTTTTTAAAGTGCAGGGGGAAAAAAGATGTTGAGGTATCTACTATTTTTACCAGCTACTCTCCGAAGTGTTTTTGAAAATAAAGTGTTTTTTCCAAAAGTATGGGAATATCAATTAAATTTTTAAGCATGCTGTACAATATTCAAGTAGAAAGAGATTATGGACAAACACCCTAATTTTCTGCCAGTTAATAGATGTAATGAAATGGTAAACCTATTGCGCTTTACGTGAAAATTGATAATGTTTATTTGAAATTAAATATGATTTGTATAACGCAAATGCAAATAGAAAACTTCATTAATTAGAAAAAGCCTTAACGTACCAGAGTTACTCTAAAATTTTATTTATGAGTATTAAAGATCGGGCTATATTTTTTAACATTTAACATTTTCGTGCAAACGTTTGTCTAATTCACGTATTGCCGCTTTTGTATTAAATGAAATCACACTGCCCAATATCCCCTCAATCTTTATTTTTTTTAAATTCTGCAAGTGTAATAAATTAAAGATCATAATTTACATAATTTATCCATAGATCCATTCAACATCGTAAATAAGGTAAATGACAATAGTATCTGAAACCGTTGAGGAATTCTTTCTCCCCTCCACCTCCCTCATTTATAATTGTTTTTAATTAACTAAGAAAAGAAACTTTTTTCAGTGCGATGTAGAAGGATAGAGATAAGCAACCATCTGAAATCTAAAAGATATTATAAAATTGCCAGATCTCATGAATGTGGCATTTGTCCCCAATAAAAAAGGTATTTCTTTGCCTTTTAAAAATGCACTGATAGTGATTTGCTCGACTTGCTGTTAAGTACTTATCATTTTTTAAATACAAACAAATTTAACTTTGAGTATTTTATGTATGAAAAGCTTTCTATTTTTATACTTTATTCCGTAGAAATAGACACATAGTTTTTTTTTAATTATGCATACGTTTTAGCATTAGCTCAAAGCTTTTATCGGGGGGGGGGGGATTGCAGTGAATCTATTATAGGTCTTTAAAAGAACTGATTGGTTTAAAAAAATGGGTAATTTAAGAGAAAATTTAAAATTCATCAATGATAAGGAAAACTAAGCTGTTTCTTTGAGGTAGATGTTCTCGCATAGTCAAACTTACCTCTCAGTATTTAGTTTTGGAAAACACATAATCCCATAACACAGCCTTTGTCTTAAGGAATGCAAATTAGCAATTAACAGCTTGAAGCGAGCTAAAAAGCCACAGTACATGACACAGTTTTATTCAGAGAACAATTGAGGCGTTGGCAATGAAAATGAGGTAAGTGCCAAAAATTAAATTTTGCAGGTGAAACAAAAGTTTTGACGGTCCAATATCGAAATGAATACTCACGTTCTTGGCTACAAAAGGTTTATTGATGCCAGAGGCATAACGTAAGACATAACAGGTAGTTGTGAAAAGAAACAATAAATTATTTGCACACCTCCTTATAGAAGTTATGGAATTTTTCATAGAGATATTCAAGCATTGCTAGCAAGTCCTTCTTTCCTTCGTTGAGCGTTGGTATTTTGTCGTTAGAAGGAAAGGTAGCCATTTGTTTGAATCCATTAAATTTTTGCTTCTTGAAGATTGTCTTCTGTTTCCACTCTTCTAATTCATTGAAAGTATTTTTGGTGCTGATGAGAGGAAGTGTTGAATTCGATACTCGAATCTAAGAAAATTAAGAAATTTTAAGAGTAGTAGTGTTCAGGAACAAATCGCAAATACGTCCAACATCCAATCATCGTCCAACATTGGGGGAGGTTAGTTATCCCGCGCTGGTTTTTCTGTTACTTCTTTTTCAATGCCAAGCGTTCGGGAGTTACCCCCAATCCCATCCTCGGGCAACGACTTAAACTAAACGAAGCTCGTTTGGCATTTGCCTTTTTTTCAATGCTATTAGCGTTGGAACATAGATTATTGTCATTGAAAAAACGCAGTTTTGCATATATTTTGGCAATTACCTCATTTTCATTGTCAATGCCTCAATTATTGTCAGTGTTTTCAGGACAATGGGACGTGAGAAAAGTTTTATGCGCTTCGACAGAGGAAAAAGGATAGGATAGTACACTTTGGACCCATATTTGTACATGCAAATTTGCTTCTCTAGATAACTACCACAATGTGAAATTTTGACGTACGCCTTGTTCAACAGCAACAGAACTGCTAGTCATAACTTACACCTGGGAAACTCAAACGTTAGAATATCAAGTACTTTTCTGTATCATCCATAATTCGTCAAAGTCTGAGCTTTGAAGTAGGTTACTTGAAATGAAATTTAGTTACAGATACAATAATAAAGATAAATAGTAGGTGACCTCATAAGAACTATGTTGCTAGTACATTATCACTTTTTATGGAAAATAGAAAGCAAAACATAAATGGTGTTGCATGAAAATACATTTATTGAAAACTGCATTGCATTCAGTGACTAAATTTGACCATTTTGAGCAATAATGTGTTGGTCAATAAGGTGCATGACAAAATAAAGCAAACACAGGTTCTCAAAGTCTTTTTATTAGACATAATAAAAGCTGCTGTTTGCATATAGAATTGAACATTTGTAATGCAGCAAAAGAAACTTAATACACACGTTCTTAATATCTTTACTTTAGACATAATAAATACTTTATGTAGAATTAAGCATACTTGATATCTGGAAATAGCGAGAAAAATACACATGTTGAAATATTTTAAGTTACATGGCTAGTAGCCTAACATATACTTCACTTGGACAATAACCAAATAAAGGCATAAGCTGTAGAATTATAAGAATATTTAAGAAGTTTAGTGAAAAGGCTATGATGGCTTATGTCAAGTTAAAAAGCGTTTACAGATTGAGGTTGAGCAACGTGATCTAATTTAGTTCAGTTTTTTTCAAACACTGGTCCGTGGACCATTGCCGGTCTGAGAGACGTTACTTATGGTCCAAATGCATCAAATTAATTAAAAAGTAATCATCGTCAAATGTATCATTCTAACTAAAAAGTATACTTATATTACTTCTTCTAGATGAAGCTAATTCGTGAAATGTTTTTTTCTATTTTTGCTTGCCCGCAGATGTAATATTGTTGGGAAAAACTGATTTGGAATGCCTCAACACCAGGTAGCCGAAAGGTAGATCTTTTCAATAAATGAACAAAAAATTAAATTCTTTAATGGGTGTTCAGTTTTTGCAGAGATTTTAAAATTAAATTTTACTACTTGTAGGTCATATATGTGGGTGCTTTAGAACCAGAGTACAGTCGGAAAAAAAAAGCTGCTTTATGATTCTAAACAAATATTGAAGTGATCTAAGGGCTTGGGTAAATGTGAACTAGAGGAATTTTTCTTTAAAAGAAAATATCCAATCTTTTCTCCCCTCTCCCACAAATCAATATTCTCTCTGGAGCACCTACGAAAATTTTGTTAAGTCCACGCTTTACCAATAACTTGTGAACCTCGACCGTATACTTTTACAGATAGAATTGACATACAGGGTATTTTAAATTAGTTCTTTGCATTTTTTGGCCTTCTAATGCAGCGGTTCTCAACCTTTTTAATGCCCCCCCCCCAACAATGGCTAACTTACGGTGGCGCCCCTCCCCCTCACCTTTTTCACCATACATTCAGTTTTTTAATCTTTAACAATGAACATTTAGTCGAATTTTCTACAAAATAATATCAGTAAAGCTTAAATGAACATTCTAAGCGAAAATGGATATATTTTTGAGTAAAAACTAGAATAAGTAAGATGATTTTTTAAAAAACATACATCACTACTTACTCTTGGGTTTTTCTCGCGCCCCCCTGCAAACACTCTGCGCCCCCCTTGGGGGTCGCGCCCACAGATTGAGAAACGCTGTTCTAATGCGTTAGTTAATGGATATAGTCATTTAAATGGGGGGGTGGAATTTTATACAATTTTCACTTTCCCAATTGGGAACATGGGTCATTTTTGACTGCACTTTTACATTGATTTCAAAAATGGAACATAGTGTTGGGTAGTTTAAAAAGTGAAATATTAACAGTTAATGAAAGATTTATTTTTAAATTTAAGCAAAGATATGAATCAAGTTTGAAGAGGGAGGGGTATATCAAGATAGCTCTATAAAAATTTATGAAAATGGTTTTTTTCAGGAATTTTTGTTAAGTTTCCTCCACTAATAATAGAAATCAAACATCTATTTCAAAAAACCAAGTCATCTTTTAACTTTATCTGCAAATTTTTTCAAGTCAGTATTGATAAAGTTTAATTTTTCAATAAATTTTTAATTTGATGTTCCCAGTTCGGAACATTGGCCTGTAAAAAGTTAATTCAACTTGAAAGTACTCCATTGTAACAATGAACTATCTCCCTTTTTTTAGGATAAACTCTCAATGGACGACAGTGGTGTAACTCCTGCATGCTTTTACCGCATCGCTTGTTTATACAAATGGGAGATCCTGGTGTCTTTCATATTATTCATCACGAGCTTTGTCTTTTTCTTCATACTCATCTTCGGCCACGTGAAGAGTTACTTCCTGCTTGCAAGCGGTTGTGCTTTTTTGTGCACTGTGTCCTTCATCAGCGGTATTTTTATTATATTGGACGTGAATTCTGTTTTAAGAGAACAGTTGACCGATAGAACGAGGACAAGAAGTGTCCAAACTGATCCCGATGCTGCGAAAATTATCAGACTTCAGCCGAAGAAAGATTTGGAGAAGTCCTCTTTACTTGATTCAGAAATACTAGAAGAAGATTTGTATTCGTGAGTTCGCTAAACTAATACTGGCTGAATGTACTCATTCGAAATCATCACAAAAGAATAAGATATGTAGAACTGATGTTTTTATCAATTCAACTTTTAAATTAAAAAGACAAATGAATATGACTTTGCACTGCTATTTTACTGTTAACGGGATTTTTATTTTAATGTCAAAACATTTTAGTAACGGAATTTTTTTTTAAATATTTTTTATATTTGTGTATACACATATAGATAAAACATTTTCGCATAGCTTGATAACATTAATTTTTGTATAATTCAGTCATAAAAATGTAAGTGATTAATATATGTAAATATATAATACGAAATTTCTGAATATTTCATGAAGCTACTAAAATGTAAGTACTTAGTATTGAATATAAGTAGTCAAATTTTGAATCGGCAGTTATTGATATTAATAAATTTACCAAGCAAATGAATGTCAGAATGAATTTTAAATACTGCATGAGAGATGTAATTTTTGAATGGTAATAAAATAAATTTAACGCCTATAACGGAGTTTTGTCTTTGAAATTTAGGCAAAAAACTAAAATTTTTGCCATGAATAGAGCACGTACTTGAATATAGGATGATCAACTAGTGGTAGACTGGCAAAATAGCATGAGACTCTCAAACGAAAATACTCTACCCCCTTTTAATAATTAGCTACGTAAGCGCTGTGTTACAATCACCGTATCATAATCCAGTTTACACGCACGCGCGTAGCATAAATTTAATGATTACGATTTGCAGCGCTATCTTACAGCAAAATTTAGTTTAGATTTTTCAGAATAGGTCGATGATCGTCCTATATCAAAGTCCGTGATAATGGGGAACAAATTGAGGGGTATGATTCATCCTGGATTAAAGTAGCTCTCGGAGGGAGTTGCAGGAAATGTGACATCGCGCATCTTCGTTAAAATAAATACGTTCAAAATCAAAGATTAAAATAACAAGTAATTATTAAATTACCAGAATTTGAGGGGAATTTGTAATGGGGTTAAGGATTGGTTCTGAGAATATGGTAGCAGCAGAAATTCTCCGCCTAACCCTTTATCTACTGACTGTACTTAGAAGTACCGTTAAATTACAATGTAAAAAATCTGATGTGTCCAACACATGACTTCCTTGCACGTCCATTAGATCAAAAATATTTTCGACGCACTTCCTCTAAACTTATTTGTTTGAAAGAGATAAAATATCAATAATAGTAAGGTTTAGCGATTTCTAGACAAATATTTCGATATCGCCAAGCTGAGTTCAATTTGAAATATTTCCTTCTGACACTTTATTTGGCGATATTTCACCAAAAGCCGACAAACTTGAGATAGTCTGCGAGATTTTGGGGATAGCCAAAGTAGTCATTGACCACAGACTTTCAATGAATTGAATGCATCCATACACCTCAATGCATTTAAAAGTCATTTGGCTCACCCTGTAAATAAATTCTCAGTCGATTGCTGTCAAAAAAGATATGGAAAACAGTTAGATATTACAATATTTCTAAATACAAAAGTTCAAAAATCTACGGTTAAAGTTTTAGTGTTATACAAAATATGAAATAATTTTTGGCGCCAAATTTGGCGATATTTCGGCGAAACTCGTCAATGTCGACGAAATTTGGCGAGATTTTAAGCATGAACCAAACAATGACAGATTATCGCCAAATTTGGCGATATTTTCGCCAAAACTCGCCAAGAACGATGACAAATGGCGATACTTTGGGCATGGACCAAATGACTGACTATCGCCAAATTTGGCGATATTTCGCCAAAACTCGCCAAGGTCGAGGACAGACGGCGAGATTTTGGGCATGTACCAAACAATGACTGTCTACAGTTGTATTATATTGAAGATATCCATAGACATTAAAGTACTAAAATTCTTTTCGGTGGTCCTGTATATAAACTCTCCAGTAGATTGGAACCAAAAATCGAGATACACAACTAGATGTTACAACATTCTTATATAATGAAATTTCATAATAGTTTTTGAGATTTGAGAGTTAAATATGCACACACGTACACCAAAAGTCGCCAAGCTTGGCGACTTTTGGCATAGTTTTCTTGAGGAAGGCACGTGACCGTGGTCGGACCATTACCTATACTTATGTGGTAGGACGGTATTGTGCTTGAAATGGATGAATGCCCCTAAAATTGCCATTGACCGTAATGTTTTGGAAATCTTTTGAGTGTTCCTGTAGCAGAACTACAAATGATAAAGACACTTTTTTTAATGGAGAAATTCATTTTCCAACTCTTTACAGCATACATCACTTCTGAGTCGTTTGAAATAGCCCAATACCTCTAAAAAACGCTTTGATGAATTTCGGCCCATAGAGCGTAATGTATTTCGAATCTTTTGGGCGGTTCTGTAGATAAACTATCCAGTCGAATGGAATCGAAAGGGGAGGTGCACAACTAGATGTTACAGCAATCCTAAATATAAAGTTTCAACATTCTACGCCTAATAGTTTTTGAGATATGCGAATTTAATGAGTTTCGCCCATTGAGCGTAATGTATTTCGAATGTTTTGGGCAGTCCTGTAGATAAACTATCCAGTCGAATGGAACCAAAAGGAGAGGTGCACAACTAGATGTTACAACTATCCAAAATATGAAGTTTCGACATTCTACGCCTAATAGCTTTTGAGTTAGGCGAGTTTAATGAATTTCGGGCCCATAGAGCGTAATGTATTTCGAATCTTTTGGGCGGTCCTGTACATAAACTATCCGTTCGATTGCCACCAAAAGGGAGGTGCACAACTAGATCATAGAACAATCCTAAATATCAAATCTCAACATTCTACGACCAATAGTTTTTGAGATATGCGAGTTACATACATACGTACGTACGTACAGACGGCATGGAATAACTGGCCACAGCAGACTCGCCGCTGGTCAAAATGAGTTGCAGACGCGTTAATATGATCGTGCATGCTAGCCTACGATAGGATGCATCGAAAAAAATTTTAAAATTAAATTTAGAGGTAGTCAAAATCGGTTTTTTTGTCGAAATTTGGCCCCCAAAATTTTTCGGGATCACATTACTTCCTTATACTACGTACAAGGAAGTAAAAAGAAAAATCTATTCATTGTAACAATTCCTTTGATACGTCACACTACCAAATACTTCATTTAAAAAGTTTACATCACGATTGCATGTAATATTAGAGTACACTGTTTTAAGTAGACAGCTTTCCGCTCACTTTCTAATCATGTTGAGTTCCCCCTCCCCAAAAAAGAGCATTAATGGATTTTCTGACGTCTGTTTTATGAATAAAGGATTAGATTTTCTGTCAAAGTGTGTCAAAGTATTACTTCGGATTTCTCTTGATCGAATCTTCGTCCTATACTCTTTTGAAAAAGACTCGTTAACTGTTTATAAAACCAGTCATCCAACGTATAGCTTATTAATTTTTTCGTAATTTTCTGTTTTATTACATTAATCAGTATACATCATTCATTGCCTAACTATAACAAGAGAAAACAAATAGATTCAAGGTGATATTCTTGGCAATTCTTAATTCAGTAGGTAGATGAAGGGTTAACCCTTTCGGTACGGAGGAAGCTGGCCGTGGTTATATGTTCGTGGTACTGTGGAGTTTTCCACAAGAGTTGTACGGAAGCGTAAGCTGCGAAAATGCATTGTGCAGCATAAATGGAAAAATAAAAAATTTTGCTATATTCTAAAACAAAAATTACTGTTTACAAAAAGTGGTTAATTATATTCCGGAAATGTGTGCAGCTATGGTAATCATACCCACATAACTTTTAGGCGGAGCGGTGTTAGTACTCGGAGAACGTTTCTTAGATGCCGCCATTGGGCGACGGAAGTACCCAGAGAACGTTCGATGAATGCCGCCATCGGGCGGCATTAAGACCTAGAAAACGTTTCGTGGGTACCGCTAATGGGCGGCAGTAGTGACAAAAGGGTTAAAAGAAAATAATGCTCACAAGTGTCATTAAAATCTAGTTTAATCATAAAAAATATGAACATATATGATATGTGACGAGTGCTTTGTTTCTGAATTACAAGTACACGATTGTTGTATACTTGTGATTCAGAATTACATGCACAGTTGCATTTACATGTGACAAGGGACACTGATGGAAAATAGTGAAGATGATGCTTTATAACAATGGGAGGTGGGGATGTCCAAAATATTGGAAAAAGGAGCATCATTTGTGAACGATCCCTTAATACGGGAAGACAATTCATTAATCGACACTCCGAGGGCACCCCCTACCAGTGACGTAGCCAGGGAAGGGGTGGGAGGAGGTTCATGTGTCCCCGGGTGCACCACCCAAGGGGTGTCAATATGTGTATAAAACTTTCCCCGTTTTTGGCAAATGGGGGGGGGGGAGCTCAAAATCTCCAGTTGCCTCAGGGTGCTGAAACTCTAGCTACGCCTCTGCCCCCACATGTTGTGGAGATGTCCGTAACGTAGCCATAGCTCACATGGAACAATTAACTTCTCAAAAGTTAGAATGTCAAACATTCGTCAGACATGTCAATGACATTTTATACATATAAAAAAGGGTAAAAATGGTGTAATGATCTAAAAAATATACCCACTGTAAACTTCAATTAGCTGTTCTGTGACTGAAATTGGCCAGCAGGACGTAGGCAAGGGGGTGGGAGAAATTTTTATTATGAAAAAATAACATGAAATCGCATATCTTTTGGAACTGATTCTGCCTCTCCCGGTTAATTTTTCATTCCTATCAAGTAGCAAGTACAATGACTCACAAAAGTAATTGAACGAAATCCTTTTTAAAAATATTTAGTTTAAAAATTGATAGTTTAAAATTTTATTTTTTATTGGTGCAAATAATTTACTGTGCATCTAATTAAAGTTTGCACAAAAATTTCAGAAATATTAAGGTATAAAATAAGCATAAATTCAATTATGAACTATACGGGAATGAAAATTACTCACAAAAGTAATAGAACACAAAGAAGTTCAACTTAATAGAGCTTCTAAAAAATAATTGTAATAAAACTTTAATACTTTGATGGATTATTTTGAGTTTTCAAACTTAATTTAATCTTTTTGACATTAATTGATTTAAATTTTTTAATGATTTTTGACCCTATTTTGTCTTAGTTATTTTGTATCAGTATTTTCTACTATTACATTTTTAAAAAGGCATGTTTTCCCTCGAACTCTTGACACTAATTATTTCGAATGTGCTCTAATGGGTTCAGATCTGCAGTTTGAGGCGACATTTAATTTTTTCAGAACAATTAGAAAGTATACAAAGGAGTACTTCGAAGCAGTATGCTTTAGATTATTGTAATGATAGAATTTGTAGCCACCTCTAAGGCCAAGCCGGATTGTTGATGGTTCCAAATTCTTTTTCAAAATGATAATATTTCTGTAGTGGTCTATTATATCATCTATAAACTTAGTAATTGGTGACATGCACCCTCATACAATTACTACATAAATACCATGTTTAACTGTTTAACTATTTAAATAAACAGTTCTGGCTGAGTCTTCTTCATACCATTATTTAACCATAAGGTTCAAAGTTGTCAAATTTACATTCGTCTGCAAATATTACTTTGCTCCAATAATGATAATTAAATTTTTTAATCTTTATTGCAAATGAAAATCAGCGTTTTCATCTTCATCCCACTAACTTAGAATTTCTTTCTTGCCACTTGGCCAGGATGCCCAATTGTATCCGAAAGAGTAATGGTTTAGGGGTGCATGCCATCAACCAGAATAGGAAATATTAAATCTATAGATGATACAATGGATCACTCAGTGTTAGTCCTAAGAAAAAAAGTAGGGGGACGCTCATTTTTCACGAAATTTAACCTACACTTATCGGATTCATTAATTGTAATTATTCCTTAAACAACCAATAAAACTAATTTAACCATCATTTGTTTATTAATTAATTAAATTGAACTCATTGCTAAATTGATTGCGTGGTAATAATCTAAAATAAGTCTTTTGGATCAACCGTGTAAGCTACTTAATTTGTTGTTGCAAACATGTAATCGGATTTGCGTGCTTGGCTCGAAGCCCTCTTAAAATCCTCGTCAAAAGAACAGCACAAGGGGGTGTGGTGCCCTCCGTTGGGGTTTTTGTAAGGGGTCCTAACCCGTATTCACGCTAAGTTTCGGAGAAAACCACGGAAAACTCCGAACTGTTACGGACGCGCCATCGGAGCTACTTAATTTTTTCCATTTACATTTGTCAACAATCCAATGTTGTTGTTGTTATTGTAAACACGTATAGCGGATTTGTGTACTTGGCTCCAATCCCGGTTATAAATCCTCGTCAGAAAGACAACACAAGAGGGGGTGCCCTCCGTGGAGGTCTTTCTAAGGGGTCCTAACCTGTATCTAGGCAAAGTTTCGAAGAGAACCACGGAAAACTCCGAACGGTTAGATCGACAGACGCGCAATGGGACCCGAACCCGGGACCTTCACACATAGCCCGTCTACCATTTCTAGTTTTAAAACCACTGTGCCATGGTGAGGCAACAATCCTATGTCAAAGTGACAGATTTTCTTTTGGATTGGTACGCGACTATTCGCTACCCCGATTTTTGGCACTTTTTCGGAAAGATTTTTTTTACCAAGACTGCGTTCGGAAAGATTATAATCTGTTCTATTCTCATGGATATGTTTTCACTACTGAAGTGTTTAAGAAACCCTTTCAATCCGATTTGTAAAGTCGATTCAAACACTCAAAAGTTTCCTTTTGATTTTTATACCGATGTACTTGCTCTCGCGCGAACAAAAAAAAAATTAATTTCTTCACAGAATTAAAAAAAAAAACCTTATAAATGAGCGAACCCCCTGAGAATAAAAAGTGGGGGGACGTATGGGCTGAAGTGAAAGAGTAGGGGGACGGCGTCCCCCCGCGTCCCCCTTCGACTACACCACTGGGATCACTATAGATATATTGAAATGTTGGGAAAGGATTTGGAATCATCAGCAATAAAGCTTGGCTTTAGAAGAGGCTACAAATTCTATCAGGACAATGATCTGAATTAAATTGCTTTGAAAGTACTCCTTTGGCTACTTTATAATTGTTCTGAAATAAATAAATTCAATCTACAGATCTGTACCCAGCAGAGCACATTTGAAAAGAATTAATGCTAAGAATTCTTGAAAACATGATATTTTTTAACGTAATAGTAGAAAATCATGATGCAAAATAACTGAGACAAAATAGGGTCAGATTTCATAAAAAAATAATTTAATCAATGTCAAAATGTAAAAAAAAATCAATTTAAATTTTAAAAGTTCAGAACAATCCAATAAAATAGTAAAGTTTTATTACAATTTTTTTTAAATCTGTATTAACTTGAACTTAGTATTCAATTACTTTTGTGAGTCATTTTCATTCCTTTATAATGCATAATTGAATGTATGTTTATTTTATTCTTTAATATTTTCACAATCTTTATTTAAACCTTAATTAGATGCATAATAGATCATTTGTCATAAAAAACATAAAATTTTATATTATCAATTTATAAACTAAGTATTTTAAAAAAGGATATTGGTACTCTATTATTTTTGTGAATCACTGAATGAAACTAATTACCGAAAATGGGATTGGAAACTAAATTACTCTATTTACAAACGTATATTAAACTTGTTGATAGCTTCTTTTTATTTTTCCTTTTGACCTGAGTAAAATAAACTTATTTCCGAATTCCACTCATTTTATTTTTGAAAGCGTCTGACTCATCATTGTGGATAAGTAAATGAACGAAAACCAGAACTGCAGCAGTTCCGAGTCTATATGCTACTGGAGAGGAAGTGCGTTTCTTATTCTCCCAGCCTATAGAAATCATAAGAATTCATCTACTGTTATTTCGCTCTTTGAAGTGGATAGAAAACAAAATAAGTCTTTTGAAAAATTATCGAAAGTAAGTTTTATATCTGTTATATTGTGTTTCCTATTTAGAATTATAAAATTTTCAAACATGCAAAAATAAAAATATTAGAATAAACACAATACAATGTGTTAAGTAGTCGAGATCATGCGTTTAAATTTATTTTGATTGCTTGAAAAGGAAATATCTTATACAACACAAAATTTGAATTTCTGAAAATTTAATCGTATTCACAATATGATTTAGGATTTTTAATAATTTAATTTCGTAATTTCTATAGGATTGAAATGATATTTATGCTTAAAAATACCAGTACTGCTTGTGATTTATTATTCGGTTTTTTATTTGAAAGAATACAGATATTTGGTTCATCTAGCTTTAGCAATCAAAAAAACATTTAATTATTAATATTAAATAAAGATAAAACTTCTATCTCTTTCTGATAATAAGTAAAATTGTTTTTATTATTTGACAAAACATTTTTTAATTGAATTTCGCGTAAAATTCAAATTCAGAAATAAATAAATTAATTTTTATCTATTAAACTATGCTATTTTAATAAAGCGAACGGTTACTTAATAACTAAATTATGTATCAAACTTCAAATTTTTGAAAGCTTTGGATCTGCTGATTTTCTAAGAAAAAAATTTGCCGTTTCACCTAGAAGTAAAAGCGCAAACCCACATTTTCATTTTAAGATTTGGACAATGTTGATACTTAAATAAAAACTTTGTGAAAAAATCACACATAAAAGAGATACTTATAAGTAGCTACGATCGTCCAAAAATTTATTTCGGTCTTCCTGAGACAAGCCCTTTGACTCGTTGAAAAGAGGGAACTTCTAATAAGTATACGATCGTAACTTCTTATAAGTATCACTTTATGAGGGCTTTTTTCACAAAGATTTTATTTATTTTATAATTTAGCACCAGTATTTTGAGTTTTTTTTTTTTTTTCGTAATGCTGATACTTATTTGAGGTAAATTATACTTTTCGAAAAATTATTTGTAATAGTACCGAAATAAGCAGGCCCGTACCTAGAGAAAAAATTTTCGGTGGAGGGGGGGGGGGGGGGGGGGGGGGGAACCAAGGTGAAAAAGGCTAAATTTTTCACAAAATGGCAAAATGGCTTCCTTATTATTGTTTTGTGAACAAATTTTAAATTTCGGGGGGGGGGGGATTTCCACAAGCATCTTTCTCCAACAATGTAAAATGTATAACTCTCCTCGTAGACTTTTATTTGCCTCAAAAAAAACTGAATATGCTGTGTGTCTGAAAAAAACTGAAAAAAAAAGACCTATAATAAATGGTAACTATCAAATATTAAACTTATATTATTTTGTTATATTGTTGTTCTGTATTAACTCAATACTCAGGTGCCCCCTTAAGAAAAAAGGTTAAGTTAGTCTAACCCATAGAGATATGAATACAAGGAGGTAGCATTAGCTATCTTCAACATCGGACGAAATGAAGTAACTGTATTTGGACAAAGTATGGTGGGTCATTTAGTGGGTTCCTTTTTAAGTAACAGTGAAAGATGCCCGATTTTTCGGATTAATGAGACTTTTTATTGTGCCGTAAAAGTGAAATGCTATTTTTACATATTTCACGATATTCATGTAATTGTATGATACAGATTGTATTTAAAATTTCATATGAAAAAAATCTGATGTGGACAACACATGACTTTCATGCACGCCTATTAAATCAAAAAATATTTTTGGCGCACTTCATGTAAAATTATTGAAAGAGATAAAATACTGCAGTGATAGTAATGTTTATCGATTTTTCAGCAAAACTCGCCAAGCTTTAAGACAAATGGCGAGATTTTGGGAATGGTCCAAACAATGACTGACTATCGACAAATTTGACGATATTTCGCCAAAACTCGACAAGGACGATGACAAATGTCGATACTTTGGCCATGGACCAAATGACTAACTATCGCTAAATTTGGCGACATTTCGGCAAAACTCGCCAAGATCGACTACAAATGGCGAGATTTTGGCCATGGACCAAACAATGACTGACTGGCAGATGTAATATGTTGAAGATCTCCATAGGCGTTACTGTATTGAAATTCTTTTAGGTGGTCCTGTAAATAAATTCTCCAGACGATTGGAACCAAAAATCGACGTGCACAACTAGATGATATAGCAATCATATATAAATTTCATCATTCTACGACTAATAGTTTTTTAAATTTCAGAGTTAAGTACATACACACGCGCACCAAAAGTTGCCAAGCTTGGCGACTTTTGGCGTAATTCTTCAGGAAGGCACGTGATCGTGGTCGGACCATTAACTATTAACTATTGGTAGGACGGTATTGCGCTTGATATGGATGAATGACCCTAAAATTGCCATTGACCGTAATGTATTGGAAATCTTTTGAGTGTTCCTGTAGCAGAACTATAAACGATCAAGACACTTTTTTCGATGGAGAAATTCATTTTGTAACCCATAACAGCTTATATTACTTCTGAGTCCTTTAAAGTAGCCTGATACCTCTAAAATACACTTTAATGATTTCTGCCCCTTAGAGCATAATGTATTTAAAATCTTTTGGGCAGCCCTGTAGATGAACTATCCAGTCAAATGGGACCGAAAGAGAAGGAGCACAACTGGATGTTACAACAATCCTAAATATAAAGTTTCAACCTTCTATGTCTAATAGTTTTTGAGATATGCGAGTTTAATGAATTTCGGCCCATAAGCGTATTTCGAATCTTTTGGACGGCCCTGTAGGTAAACTATCAGGTCGAATGGAACTGAAAGGGGACATGCACAACTAGATGTTAAAATAATCCTAAATATGAAGTTTCAATATTCTACGATCAATAGTATATGCGAATTACATACATACGTACGCACGAACGAACGTACGTACGTACGTACAGACGGCATGGAAAAATTGGCCAAAATAGATTCGCCGTTGGTCAGAATGGGTTTCCGACGCATTTATATGAACGTGCATGCTAGCGTACGATGAGATGCATTGAAAAAATTCTTAAAATTAAATTTAGAGGTAGACAAAATCGGTTTTTTCGTCGAAATTTTTCGGGATCACATTACTTCCTCATACTCCGTAGAAGGAGGTAAAAATCATTTGAAAGATATCTGAAACCGCAATGATACTAAGGTTCAGCGATTTCTAGGTAAACATTCAAAATATCGCTAAGCTTGGTTAAGTTTTAAAAACTTCCTTTTGGCACTTAATTTCGTGATATTTCGCGAAACTTGCGAAAGTTTGCGATACACTTTATCTAAACTTATTTTACTTGAAAGAAATACAACACTGCATTTATATTAAGGTTCAGGGATTTCAAGACAAATATTTAAGATATTATTACCAAAATCGGCTCAGTTTCACTTTAAAAACTTGCTTTTTGCACTTAATTTAGCAATGTTTCGCCAAAAATCGCCACGCTTACGACAGTTTGCAAGATTTTGGACACAGCCGAAATGGGGATTGACCAGACTCATAATGAACTGAATGTATCTATAGACCTTAATGTACTTAATGTATAGAAAATCTTTTGGTTAACCCTGTAAATAAGTTACCCAGTCGATTTCATTAAAAAGGAAAGATGCACAATTGTATGTCACAATAGTTCTAAATACAAAATCTCAGTATTCTACGGTTAAAAATTTAGAATAGCCAAAAATGTACGCAAAATACGTTTTTTTTAGCGCCAACTTCGGCGATATTTCGGGAAAACTCAGTAAGGTCGATGACAGTTGGAACTAGACTAGACTAGATTTACGCTGGCATAGATTATGCTATTCAAGACTGTACTTCCTTTTTAATGGTTGTAGGTAGTAAAAAGTTCTAAAAATTAACGCAACTTCATGAAATATTAAAATTGTTGGTATACGACTGTTGGGTGAAATTGGAACTATCACCATAGAATAACACAGTCATGCGTAATGTTTTGGCCAAAGCTCTATGGCGGTTCGGTTACAGTTTTGGCTTCATTATCAGATAGGTAATATCCTCTCCTCGTATTCATATCTGTATGGTCTATAACCACGACTAATTATCAGCGTTGGACTAATCCATCATGAGACCCTGAATAAATATCTCTCATGGGGACCTTTTCATACTGATATAAGCATATGCATTTGCACATACAGTCGAACTCACTTAAGAATAGTTGGAATAATCATTTTGCCACGAAATATTATTCTAATAAGGGGCATATTCTTTTGTCTCGGTTCGCATTGACAGCTTACTATGACATGGTTCATGAAAAAATTGATTACATTAAGCGGAATATACGTTTAACCAATATTCCATTAAACAGGTTCGACTCATAGATTAATGCTGTTAGTAGTGTACACCCTCCGAAAAAAGTATTCGCTAGCAAGAGAGAGATAAAGAGCAAGAGAGAAATTTCCTACCTCGGTTTCGTATATTAAAAATTATTTATCATAGAATATGAATTAGGCTATGTATAAATATGACTTTCCATATTTCTCTCAAGTTGTGCGTTTTTCAAAAACTCAATTATTATTCGCAAATCTAAAATAGGAAATTTCTCTCTTGCTCGAATACTTTTTTTGGAGGGTGTACATTTTAATACCAAAAGCTCACTCTATTTATACCACTACGATGGCTGTCGTCAATGTGAAATGGAGCAGTAATTGCATTATTTTAGGAATATTAATAAATTCAAGGGAAAATATTTAGATACAAGAACTTTTTAGAATACCGATTGTCCTAAAATAATTGAAAAAACCAATATGATTTAAATTACTGCCATTCTGCTCTTGCGCATGCCATTAGTATGGCTAACTTCTGTGGACAACAAGTTTTCTACCGTTATGCGTAATCTCAAGATTCCTATATCTATGGTTCGTGCGTTAAACTTTCCGCTAATTGATTAAACTTACGGTTGTGTGTTCGATTCTCGCTCTTCCTCTGTTTGTTTGCGATTGCCTTATGAATGGTAAATTTCCTTTTTCTGCGCCAATAAAAGCTTTTGCTTTGTTGTTCACTTTCTACGAGCAGACTTTATAAGCGGGTTTGTTGAAGCCATGCAAACAAGTCATAAAAAATATTCCAAATACAACAACAGTGAAATTAAACACATCACCTAGCAGCAAAACAGAACAAACTAAAGTTGTTTGTAAATTTGAAAGAAACTAGGACCACTAATCACACCTGTTTAAGCTTTTGCACCAAACCTAGAGGATCGAGTTAGTGAGTTTACCAAAAATGCGAAAGATATTGTATATTTTCCTGGGCACACTGTCTTTCCTGCTCATACAGATGATTTCGTACTGTCCCCCCACGTTAATCGTTCCCAGCTACGAAGAACGAATTCTAACGCAGAAGAGGGTGTATTTAAAAAGATGCGCAGAGAGTTAAATCTTTATAAGGCGAGGGTATGTGCAGAGAGTCGAAATTACTTGGAATTTTTCTGGCCCATTTTTTAGAATTAATTCATATATTTTCCCTCTACTGTAATATCCTACGTGAAAATTGGAGAAACTAACTACTAAAACATAGCAAACTAAGTACTAAAACATAGAAATTTACAGGAGAATACATTAATTATGCACAAAATCAAAGTCGGAAAACTACCTGCTGCTTGTACACGGAATTAAACGCAAAAATATATAATTAAAAGCGATGATTCTTATGCTCAATTTTCGAGTAATTATTCGAGCTTTCTTCGCTAAAATTGCGAATGAAAGAAAAGTTCATAAGCCAAATATTATTTAGAATCTATACATATGGGAAAAAATATACATCTTGTATAACTGAACAAAAATCAGAAAATTCACTAATGACAATAGATTTCTGTATTTAATAGACCGTAGGTAGTAAGTATTTTACCACTGCCTGATAAAGGGTTAATTACGCTGGGCTACGATCTAAAGTGAGCCGATCAGATTGTATGGTTGGTAAAGCACCGTACTATGATTTGGGGTTCGATTCCCGATCCCCGACTGGGCGTGGCGTGTCATTGTGTCCATCCCTTCATAGGGGGCGATATTGGTCCACCTACTAGGTGCCCCCATAATAAAGAGACCAACAAGTCCGGCCTTAGTAGTGGCTAACCCCTCCAGAGGCAGAGACCCGCAACGATCTAAAACGGAAAAAAAAAAAAAAAAAAAAAAAAAAAACGATCTAAAGTGATGGAAATCAATATTTCATTATTAAACCATCACTATTAATTTTCTTTTAAGGACGTTGGACGTTAATGGGTTAACGTTCAGTGTCCCTTTTTTAGGACAGTCGTAAAATTCTTTAGTTTCAAAAAATAAATAAGAATTAATTTATTTTCCTATTTCAATTTCTCCATTAATAAATGTTATTTTCGCAAAATACTCAGCGATAATAAAATAAAATACGAATCTTTCACTATTTCATTCATATTTTTCGAAATAGAAAATCATTCTTCATATCCCATAAATGTCGAAAATTTCTTCTTCATCAACACTCTGGCATCAACATTGGTGAATGGGATGAAAAAATTCGGGGTTAAGCTAAGGGAAAAGTACGTTGCTTCACCTTTGCATGCACTGGATCGTGCTTGTTGTTGCATTCGGAACATTTATTTTCGGACTTGTGTGTTTGATTTCAAGAACCCGCTTATAAATCTTAGTCGAATAAAGTGGACAACACAATGAAAGTGTTTTCTAACACAGACGTAGGAAATTTTAAACAACCAATGTGTGATTGGGAATAGAATCTACGACCGTATGCTTAGGCAATTAGTGTGGTGTAGGACAGATCTTTAACCTTCAACTCGCCGGTCTCCCACTGGATCATGTTATGCAACTTACTAACTCGCAGGCAAGCCGCCCTGTTAGGATGTAGCACATGTCCCCAAACCAACCAACTCGCAAGTCTGTACTGATCTAACTTTTATCGCCAGCCATGAAGAGGCTCGAGAATTCAAGAACCCCAAGAAAAATGAAATCATTTTAACTGGAGGTAAAGGCTTTGGCCCATGATGCTCGATAACCACAAACATTCAGGGCTCTATTCTGCCACTTTGTCACGTTCGTTTAAGCAAACGTTCCGAAGTCTGATATCAAATTGTCGTTATTCGCAACCTTCTAAAGTGTGTTGGTATTCTGCTAGATACGATAGCGCTGTAGGTGCAGATTCTCCCTACCGAATGTTTACATTCTAGAATCGTTTTGAATTACATCACGAATCCGAACATTCGCTCGAACGTTCGGATGCGTGACATCAAATTGACGTCATTCGCAGCCTGCTAACGCATGTTGGTTTTCTGCAAGGCACGGTCTAATTTATAAGTGCAAATTCTCACTACCCAATGTTCTCACTACCCAATTGTCTCCAATTACGTCATTAATCCGAACGTTCGCTTAAACGTGCGTGGCAGAATAGAGCCCGTAGTTTCGTACAAAGGGCATTCCATAAAAACTGAGAGCAAAATCATAAAAAATCAAGAAATATATATTTACAGCAAAAAATACACCATTCTTTTTCAAAATACCTTCCGTCAGATGATATGCAACGGTCCCATCGTTCAACCCACTTTTCAAAACAAGTGGAGAAGCCCTTTTCTGGAAGCTGCTTCAAAGAACTCTCCACTGCTGAAATAACTTCAGAATCTGTGTTAAATTTTCTGCCACGGAGCTTCTCCTTCAACGTCGGAAACAGTCAGAAATCGCATGGTATGAGATCTGGGCTGTAAGGAGGATGTGGCATGATTTTAATATTGTATTTACTAAGATATTGCTGAACTGAACTAGCGACACGCTGGCGAGCATTATTGTGATGTAATGTCATCACTCATCTCCACTCATGAATCACTCATCTCCATTTCTGTAGGGCAAATAAAACAGTTCTTTAAACAAGCACCGAACTAGGGAAATAAAATCGTCTGCTTCGTTTAGAATTTTGTATAAACGTACAGTTAACAGTTTGAAAAAATCGCCTGCACTTCTATTTTTTAGTTTCGCGGTGTTGCCACTACTTAAAAAAATAACTCTTCAGTTTTTATGGAATGCCCTTTGTAGATAAAGGATGCATTCGTAAACGACAAACTCGTTGCACGAGTTTTCGTATGAAAACTGGAATGCGTGTGTTTAGTGCTAGCAGTGGCTATCGCTTTCTTTTGACTTTACGAACAACTTTACTTTATTTAGTTTCGTCGCCTAGGAGACGTGTTTGTTCACAATTCGCGAATGCGTTATTTTTGCTGAGGAGAGTTTTTGTTCTGCTCATTTGAATTGAGAATTTTTTCTTGAGGTTTCTGGCTGTATTCTCAAAGATGGTCATATACCCCTGAATATCCGTTTAATATTTATTCATCCATAAAACATTTAATAACAATCATAGAAGAACGCAACAGAAGTACAAACGCAGAAGAAGTGGGGGAAGATGACAACCATGGGTTAACGGGATTCTAAACCCAGACCTCACCGCACGCAGACGGCTGGCAGTGAAAGATGCGCAAACCTACACAGCCATGAGGTCCCCGGAGAGTTTATAGTGCATACTAAACGTTACCATTTATTTTTTCCTTCAGAACGGGACATCTACTACTTTTTTGGCAATAGTGTATTTATTTTCTTCCTCAAAACGGGACATCTACTGTTTTTAAAGTAATAGTGTAGGGAGACTGAATTTAGAGGTCTGGGTATCTTTTAGTTGTTAAGAAAATGCACAAAAAAGCTTGTGTTAATGTTAATTTCAAAATAAAATGGAAAAAAAAAATTTCTAAAACACACATATACTATAAAAAATAGTGCAAGACGTACGTTTTGGGTGGTACAAGGGTAGGCTCTTTTTGACTTCAAAAACACCATCCGGCACAAGGCAGGAAGGTAGGAAAGTAAGAAATGTAAACAAAAGGACACACAGAAAAAAGGAAGTTGTCATTCGGAAGGGAAAAAAAATTTCTTAGAAAACCAGAGTGAAAAGGGAAAATAAAATGGAGATCGGGGGGAGGGGGAGAAATAAGCAAAAGACAACCATGACTTGAAAAAAAAGGAATAAAAATTACATAAATTGAAATAGTTGACAAAAAAAGAACATTAAAAGAAGAAACCCAAAAACAATACATCCCCTGGTGTTTTTTTCCTTTTTTTTTTTAATACTGACATTGCCGTTGGACGATTTTAGATTTTTAGCGGCCTTATTGAAATCGTTACCGTGGGTTGCTCTCTTTCTAAAAACGGGACATTGCAGGGGACATTTTCTAAAAACGGGACATTACTGTGTCCCAAAGCTGTGCTTGGGGACAACGGGACAAGCCACGTAAAAACGGGACTGTCCCGTTCAAAACGGGACGTATGGTCACCTTATGCATACTCAATATTAAAATCAACAGGGTTTTTAAAAGAGTGGCCATAATTGAAATGCACAGATCAAAATTTAGAAATTTCAACTTCATTTTTTTCAAAAGTATTTAGCAAGAGAAGTTCAAATTTCGCTAAAAAAGGTTTAAATCAACTTCAATCTCAAAACTTTTCTTTTTTTCTAACGGGCGGGTACTTTACCGATTAGGCATTGCCCCTGACAACGGCCCGAAGGTTTTGGCCACTTTATTATGGGAGCACCTAGTAGGTGGGCCAACGTCGCCCCCTATGAAGGGACGGACATGACAACCACGCCGAGTCGGGGATCGAACCCCGTCCGCCGGAAGTTGCACCCGAAACCGGATTACGGTGCTTTACCCACCAAACTCGATCGGCTGGATCTCAATACTAAAATATGCATTTTTGAATTTACTAAAATTAAAAATACAAGAAAATGATTACTTTGGAAAAATTATGTACCTTCGTTGCAGTTTCAAACGCATGCATGAATTTCCTCCTCGAAAAAATAATATTTGCAGCTTCAGCAAAGGTAAAATACTTTTCATAACAACGTACTTTTCCATAACAACGGATGCCATTTCTAAACAAAAACAAAGGGCAGCAATTAATCTGCTCAACAAACTCAATGAACCTAATCCGTGCTCAGTTTATTTAGTTTGAAACTAACCGCATTCAGTTTGTACATGAACGCTTTAGTTTATAAACTGAATGCACTCCGTTTCCTTTGCGAACGCAGATAGAAACTCGTTGCACGAGTGTAACTCGTTTGGCGTATACGAACGCGGCCAAATACATACATTTTATTTTCCTATTTAGAGATCCATAGCCATAGAGCAGAAATTTAGCTGGCTTTTTGCGTGTGGGCTTTATTTATTTTTATTACTAATATCATATGAACCCAAACCTAAATTTAATTTTTAAACATTCCATTTTAATATTGACTATCTTTCTTTTTTTTAGGATAAAATCACAATGGACGACAGCGGTGTAGCTCCTACTTACCTTTATCGCTTCGTTTCTCTATACAAATGGGAAATTTCCATTTCGTTCATCATGTTCATCTCGAGCTTTTACTTTTTCTTCATGCTTATCTTCGGCCACGTGAAGAGTTACTTCGTGATCGTTAGCGGTCTTGCTTTTTTGTGTACTGTGACCTTCGTCAGTGGTATTTTCATCCTTCTGGACGTGCATTCCGTCTTCAGAGAACGGCAATTGAACGATGCATTGAGGTCAGAAAGTAGTCTAAATGATCCTGATGATACGAAAATTCTCAAACTTCAATCGAAGAAAGATTTGGAGAACTTCTTAATTGATTCAGAAATGCTTCATGAGGATTTGTACTCGTGAGTTTGCTAAGCCAATTGTGAATGAATGTATTGATTTGAATTTATCAGTGTGAATAAGCAATATAAAACTGATAATTTGATCAATTTTCATCAAGATGTGAATTTTTAATTTAAATAGACAACTGTTTATTCAGTGTTAATTCTGTATTGTCATTTTACTGTTAATGGAATTTTTGCTTCCGATAGCGAAATATTTCAGAAAGAATGATTGTTTTAAAGTATTTTTTAATGAAATGTATAAAAATTTAGTATAGTTTGATAGGATTTTTACTTACTGATATTTTTATGCTAAAGTATAAAATTTTAAGTGATTGTTATATCTAACTGTATAGTATAATATGTAATTATAAAAAATGTCAAATTTCTTAATAATTTAAAAAATTTAAAAATTGAGTTATTCTATGTATTAAATGAAAATTGAATCGTATATTTTGAATTTACTTTTGTTAAATTAACACCAAGTGTAGCATGATGAGTTTTTAAAATATTTTTTATTAAAAATGTAATTATGTATGAATAAAACAAATTTAAAATGTATAATACACTTTGTTTAATTTGAGTTTCATTTTAAAAATCGTGCTCAAAAATGACTACAAAATTAAAAAAATACTTGATCTTGGGAATTTCCTGTGCTTATTTATGAATAGCAGACGCCACCTGACATAAATGGTTAAAAATTTCTATAATAAATGGCCATGAAATATATTGAAAATATTTGCTATTTAATAGAAGTACATTTAAAGTTTTATCATTTAATTATTTAAATCTTTTCTTTTATGATGCCCACTATCTGTAATTTTTAAAATAGCATCATGATTCAAATTACAGAGTAAATTAAGCAAAGTTCAAAGCAGACTTGTAAATATTGAACAATACCTTCAAATTTCTACTTTTGTATGGGTAAATATTGAGAAATTCGGTTAAAATGTTGTCGCCTGGTAAAAATAAATCCTTCGTGTTTCAAGATCTCCCATCTATTGCAAGCAATAAGGTGCAGTCAATTTATAGTGATCAGATTCTACATTAATGAATGATTAACTTTTAAAAGAATACCAGAAATAGTACTGTTGTAATGTAACTTTCTATTTTAAGGCTGTTTAAGGGGGGAATGGTGAAAATGTGCTTTAGCTCACCGCTTGGCGATTGTCAACAAACTGGAAACTTAGCGCTTTTCTGTAGAACGTCTCTGGGATTGCAACCTCTTCTGCTGTGTTCGGGTCATAATCTCTCGGTTCCGTTATTTTGGTTTTTCTCGTTCGGCAATGTCCGTGTGATGCAAAAGGATGCGAGATTCAGCCGTAGAGGAAGCGCGCTTGATTTTTACGGTCATTTTCCCAAGATGCACCGTACATACAGAACCGTGAACAAATGTCGATTTAGGAAAACAAAATATTTCTAAAAATGGAAGTATTTAAAGTAAAAATTACAAACTATTAAAAACAAAAGAGGAAGTGCCATTCGAAAATATGATAACCCTTTGCGAGACCCAAACAAACATGAGTGGGTCCGGCCATCGCTGTAGGGAGCCTCCTCGAAAATATGCTAACGCTGGCCCTTTGCTAAACTAAAAACATCAGACTATCATGTAGACCCTCAAAAAAAAAATATATATACATATTCGAGAACGCACAATTCAACAGAAACATGAAAAGTTATAATTATATCTAACATGTAACCTAATTTATATTTTATAATACATAATTTTCAGTGTATGAAACAAACGTAAGAAGTTTCACATTTACATGAATATTTTTTGACAGGATGTAGTTATCGTAAACTGCACTAGTTGCAGCAAATTAGAATAATTAGATTGCGAAATGAGGAAAAATAACTATAACGCATGCGCACAAACTCAAATTAACAGTCTGGTGACGTCATATTGAGCAAGGGAATTCGTTACATTCATCTGTTTACGTCACACAGTAACTAGAATAACAAATAACAATTACACATCCGCGAAAATGCAAGATATTTCGGATCTTTCCACAGTTCTAATAATATCCAATTTGCAATATTTGTCGCAGTATTGCCCCTCCAAAAAAAACTTTGCCAAGCGGTGGGCTAAAGCACATTTTAGTCAGGGAAATATTTAATTTTTATTAAAAAAAAAACAATTAACATGAAATTTAAGAATTTATTCAGATTAACACTAGTCCCCAAAAATTGCTGAAAGTAGAAGTTATCACAAAAGCATTAATTACTGACATTCCATTAACGAGAAACTGAATTTTGGGAGCGATCCAGGACTCCGTGGCCTGTCCTTTACCTGCATCACGCTGATGCGATAGATTATACTCGTGAAAAATATCTCTGATATTAGGTAAGATATCTGCAGTTGAAAATTGCCAAAAACCGCTAAACATAATGGGTCCGTTCACGTGGACGAAAATACGGCGTCAATGCCGGAACTTTCGTTATTTTCTATCCTGCTTCCCCTACGTAGGAAAAAAAAATGCATAGAAAGATTCCTAGTCCAGTGAAGGGTGAATGCAGGGATGACCTCGCTTTCCCATGATGCATTGCGTGTTTTTCCCTATACTCTGCTTTTACCCGGGATTTTCCATGTAAACAGGCCTATAGTAACACGTGAATTTTCAGAACTTTAAAGTCGTGGCATTCTCTAATTGTTTTACATATCTACAAAATTTCAAGCCGATCGATAGATCAAAGTGGGTATTTAAGCATAAAATTTCTTTTGGAGTGGTACAACCCAGAACCGTTAGTCTTACAATATGAACGGAAATATATGTACTCTTTACAAGAACACTCAACAAAAACCTGGTGTTTAAAAAAAAAAAATTATCTGTAGTTATATCTTTTGTTTGCGCTTAAACTCATCAACTCGTGTCACTAGATTCCATTCAAAAACTGAAACATGTGGTTTAATGGTCATAATTCCTGTTTATGTCTTCGGTTAATTATCCTTTTTTTGTCTTGGTGATGCCTTTGTTTAACACTAAACGTCCTCTCCACGGACTTTCATATAGGACGATCTGGAGATCGATGAACCCAGTGGCGTAGCCAAAGGGGAGGGGATAGGGCATCACAACGCCCCTCCGTGAGGAATTTGTTTGCCATACAAAATGCGTATTCTTCACTCCCTTATCACACACGTATACATATATGTGAGCTGCAGTAGTCGCAACCCCCACCCATGACAAATTTCTATCTACGCCTCTGAACAGACCTGTTCTTCTCCACGCCAATCGCCTAAGCGTAAGGCCGTGGGTTTTATTCTTGCTCATACCCTCGTAAAAAAGTACCTTGAGTTATTAAACTTTCATTGCGTTGTCCACTTTACTCAACGAGGATTAAAAACGAAACCTTTAAACCAAGCACACAAATCCGAAAACACTTCCTCCAAATAAAACAATACCTAGGACGATCATCGATGTATAGAGCTGTTTCACCTAAGTCCTATCGCTACGTCACACCTTAGTAACCAACTTCTTTTGGTCAAACATTCGTTCGTTGGAGAAGGGACCTTGGCCCAAAACGTGGCTTTGTATCCCTAAATATCCGAGTTGACCTAAAAAAAATTTCATTGACGTCACGTGAAAATACTCTATTCTAAAAAAGCTAAACGAAAAGTACCTGCAAGATGGCACTGAGAGTCGTATTCAATAAGTTTATGTTGTGCGCATGCGTGCGTTTTTTTGTAGATTGCATCCGCATCAAGGTTCATCGCTATGCATCGCTAAAAGACGCTTATGTAGCTAATTATTAAAAAGGAGACAAATATTTTCCTCTGAGAAGGCACTTTTTTTCATTTTAAACTTGTTCGGAAGAAGGCGGTTTTAATGCTTTTTAGAAGTTATTTGTATATCAGAGGGTTTTTTTAATAGCAATTTTTTAAAAACTCTGCTCTTAACACTGACGGTGTTTCGCCCGTCTGCCGCAAGTCGATGATAGTCTTACGTCAAAGTCCGTGCTAAAAGTTAGGCAGTTAGCTAAGTTCGCTTGTTGCTCAGTTTGGAACGTGTGTTTTCGAATTTATTTGCTTCATTTCAAGAATCGACTTGTAAACCCTCGTTGAATAAGGTAGACAACACATTGACAGTTTTTGCAAGTACAGATAAAGAATATTTAAAGACCCAGGGAATGACTGGGAATTAAACCTACGACCGTAGGCATACGTGATTAGACTAGAGAAAAACAGGCGCTTAACACTTTACCGTCCGGCGACACCGCAGTGGTGTACTAGTATTTTCAATTTATTTGATCACTAGATCAGTTTCTGATGTTTTGCTAACAGATTTAAAAGGCAAAAAAACAAAAAAAAAAAAAAAAATATTCAGCCTTCAGCTGAAATTAGTTTCCCCTCCGCTAAAGAGGTTTTTTGACAGAACCTTTTAATTTGTATTGGCAGCCATGTACAGGATGTATTTGCATGTAAATCAAACGGGGAGAAACCAACCGTTCTTCCAGTTTTTCAGATTTGAGAGTTAAATATGCACACACGTACACCAAAAGTCGCCAAGCTTGGCGACTTTTGGCATAGTTCTTGAGGGAGGCACGTGACCGTGGTCGGACCATTACCTAACTTATGTGGTAGGACGGTATTGTGCTTGAAATGGATGAATGCCCCTAAAATTGCCATTGACCGTAATGTATTGGAAATCTTTTGAGTGTTCCTGTAGCAGAACTGTAAATGATAAAGACACTTTTTTAATGGAGAAATTCATTTTCTAACTCTTTACAGCATATATCACTCCTGCGTCGTTTGAAATAGCCCAAAACCTCTAAAAAACGCTTTGATGAATGTCGGCCCATAGAGCTTAATGTATTTCGAATCTGTTAGGCCATTCTGTTGATAAACTATCCAGTCGAATGGAACCGAAACGGGAGGTGCACAAATAGATGTTACAACAATCCTAAATATAAAGTTTCAACATTCTACGCCTAATAGTTTTTGAGATATGCGAGTTTAATGAATTTCGGCCCATTGAGCGTAATGTATTTCGAATGTTTTGGGCGGTCCTGTAGATAAACTATCCAGTCGAATGGAACCAATAGGGGAGGTGCACAACTAGATGTTACAACTATCCAAAATATGAAGTTTCGACATTCTACGCCTAATAGTTTTTGCGTTAGGCGAGTTTAATGAATTTCGGCCCATAGAGCGTAATGTATTTCGAATCTTTTGGGCGGTCCTGTACATAAACTATACACTCGATTGCGACCAAAAGGGGAGGTGCACAACTAGATCATAGAACAATCCTAAATATCAAATCTCAACATTCTACGACCAATAGTTTTTGAGATATGCGAGTTACATACATACGTACGTACGTACGTACGTACAGACGGCATGGAAAAACTGACCACAATAGACTCTTTGAAAGTTACTTTGAAATTTTTCAAGTATCCATTATTCCAATCATGTGTCGGATCTTGGTGTGTTTCAAATTTCCGTGAGATCTGTAAGATTTTATTTACTATCAATTATCATCCACGACTTTTTTTGTCTGCCCAAAACTATTACCCTCTTTAGCGGAGGGTAAAAAAAAAAAATATTCAGCCTTCAGCTGAAATTAGTTTCCCCTCCGCTAAAGAGGTTTTTTGACAGAACCTTTTAATTTGTATTGGCAGCCATGTACAGGATGTATTTGCATGTAAATCAAACGGGGAGAAACCAACCGTTCTTCCAGTTTTTCAGATTTGAGAGTTAAATATGCACACACGTACACCAAAAGTCGCCAAGCTTGGCGACTTTTGGCATAGTTCTTGAGGGAGGCACGTGACCGTGGTCGGACCATTACCTAACTTATGTGGTAGGACGGTACTGTGCTTGAAATGGATGAATGCCCCTAAAATTGCCATTGACCGTAATGTATTGGAAATCTTTTGAGTGTTCCTGTAGCAGAACTGTAAATGATAAAGACACTTTTTTAATGGAGAAATTCATTTTCTAACTCTTTACAGCATATATCACTCCTGCGTCGTTTGAAATAGCCCAAAACCTCTAAAAAACGCTTTGATGAATGTCGGCCCATAGAGCTTAATGTATTTCGAATCTGTTAGGCCATTCTGTTGATAAACTATCCAGTCGAATGGAACCGAAACGGGAGGTGCACAAATAGATGTTACAACAATCCTAAATATAAAGTTTCAACATTCTACGCCTAATAGTTTTTGAGATATGCGAGTTTAATGAATTTCGGCCCATTGAGCGTAATGTATTTCGAATGTTTTGGGCGGTCCTGTAGATAAACTATCCAGTCGAATGGAACCAATAGGGGAGGTGCACAACTAGATGTTACAACTATCCAAAATATGAAGTTTCGACATTCTACGCCTAATAGTTTTTGCGTTAGGCGAGTTTAATGAATTTCGGCCCATAGAGCGTAATGTATTTCGAATCTTTTGGGCGGTCCTGTACATAAACTATACACTCGATTGCGACCAAAAGGGGAGGGGCACAACTAGATCATAGAACAATCCTAAATATCAAATCTCAACATTCTACGACCAATAGTTTTTGAGATATGCGAGTTACATACATACGTACGTACGTACGTACGAACATACGTACGTACGTACAGACGGCATGGAAAAACTGACCACAATAGACTCTTTGAAAGTTACTTTGAAATTTTTCAAGTATCCATTATTCCAATCATGTGTCGGATCTTGGTGTGTTTCAAATTTCCGTGAGATCTGTAAGATTTTATTTACTGTCAATTATCATCCACGACTTTTTTTGTCTGCCCAAAACTATTACCCTCTTTAGCGGAGGGTAAAAAAAAAAAAAAAAAAAAAAAAAAAAAAAAAAAAAACAGAAGGCACAGATGGCAAACGCAATGCTGTGAAAATGAGCCAAGCTGACTCCACCAATGAGTAATATATAAGTCTTATGCTGCCATCTGGCAGTAATAAGCGCAACTAATTCCACTGAATACTGGTGATCTAGGGAGCTCTGAAAACATGCTATCGCTGGCCCTTTGCGAGACCGCAGGGTTCCCCCATGATTGTCCCCCTCCCCTCCATTTCGCGAGTGTAGCTAGCTCGTGGATTAAATTTATCCGCGGTGCAATTCGCCCTTTTCTCCCATCGCCCGGTGTAACTAACACATTCCAATATAAAATACGTGCATTCCTCAAAAATGCAAATGTTATTCTGGAAAAAATTATGAGAGTGCCATAAAAAATTATTCATAATACGTAAAGAAAAATGAAAGTTGAAGAAAACAATACTTATGCCTTTCTCATTAAAGAAAACAAATTTTGATGCAAAAAATAAGAAATTAAAATTAACCTACATGTGCAACATGGAAGGCTTGAATGGCATTTTAAATTGTTGTAGTTATTGTGAACAGGTATATCGGATTTGTGTGCTTGCCTGAGAACCCGCTAACAAATCCTCGTCAGTAGGACAACACAAGGGGGAATGCCCCCCATGGAAGTTTATCTAAGGGGTCCTAACCCATATTTACGCTAATTTTCGGAGAAAACCACGGAAAACTCCGAACGGTTAGGTCGACGGACGCGCGATGGGACCCAAACCCGAAACCTTCACACTTCGCCCGTCTACCATATCCAGCGACATAACCACTGTTCCATGGTGAGGCACATTTTAAATTACATTTCATTACATTTTACATACAGTCGGATATGTATTTCATATTTTGCCAGTTTCTCTTTGGCATTCTATAGAATGCCAAGGCAAAATACTAATCCTTTCATACATTGCCGGCTAGTTTTAGGCATTCTATAGAATGCCGTATTTCATAATTTTCCGGTAACATATATATCCCGATAACCTCAAAAACTGCCGACGACATTCGACGCCATCTATCGACCGAATTGGTGTTAGGTCCGTTTTCGCGGAAGGAACAGCATTACCGATGGAACACCTTCGGAATCTAAGTCCATGACAGAGGATCAGAAACTAGTCTATTGCACGAAAACCTTTGCAAAGCTCAACAGCGGACGGCAAAGTGCTAATGCCACGTTCGTTTGAGCGCACGTTCGAATGTGCGACATCAAATTGACGTTTCTCGTAAACTGCTAACGTATGTTGGTATTCTGCAAGGCATGGTAGAGTTTAAGGCTAGGATACAGACTCTATTGACCGTCATTATAAACCAGTTTATTGTACTAATGGTTTAAAAACTGGAATCGCCAGTAAATTGATTTATAATCACGGTCAATAGAGGTCTGAATCCCAGCCTTAGATGCAGATTGTCTCTACTGAATGTTTATATTCTAGCATACGTTTCGAACTACGTCACAAATCCGAACGTTCACTTAAACGAAAGAGGCAGAATATTGAATGTTTCATTTTCTTGGCAGTCCTTAACTGTAATCAACTGTTAGAGCTGAGCCCATGTATATTTTAGGAGGGTACTCATTCCTTCAGTCCTGCTGTAGAATCGTCGAAGTGGTGGAGTTGAAACTTAGCTGCAATTGGCTTAGCTGTTTTTTATCGGCCCAAAAGTATGTTATTTTATATAAACTTTATGCAATTTTAACTTTTCTAAAAAAATTTAATAAATTGTTTTCTCAGGTATTGCTTCAGCAAGTTTTGCATTGGGATGTAGTTTAAATCAATATTATCTTAACTTGATCCGTAATCTTCTCTTGAAAAGAAATTCTTCCTTTTCAGTAGGAAAGAACTTGGTATAGGAGTGTGAATATCGTCCTAGATTAAGCATTAAATACAACTAATTATGTACATTTGGATGTTAATAGGTCTCGCAATTTCTGAGATTGTTATAGCTACCTCCAATGTACAATCGAGCATTAAAAAAATACTCATCAGAATAATTTCCCTTTCACTTTCTAAAATTATGAAATTAAACACTGTACGTAAGTGAATTGAAAGAATCGTTATCATTGAAATAACTGCGATCATGCCAGTACAAAGGTTACAATTTGGAGGTATATCTGTTCATTAGTTTGTGCTCGGTGCTTATTTATATCTGTGTCATACAATAAACTTAAATTTCAACTTGCTAAATATTAAAAACTAGCTGAAGTACCCGTCGTTGACGGGTTAATACTGAATGCAAATTTCCAAAAAGCAAGAATTTTCGTCAGCATTGTAGGAGTACACACAATGGATGTAGTGTGTTGCCAAAGAAAGCGAAGTTATTTTATGTATTGTTAAAATATATTATAGGCTTGCGAGTAACTAAGTAATTCGCTTTAGTCATTCGCATTTCATTCGCTTTAGTCGTAATTATGTGATGCGCGAACGAATATTTTTGCATATTGAAATTTTCGCAAAATCTCAATCTATTCCAATATTTTTGAAAAATTGGAACCTTGAATTTAAGTTGAATGACAACCTATCATGTGACGAAATTTAGTTTCATTTCCTGCAGGCTTTATTTCGTGATGCTAAAACAAATTTTCAGCATTTTAAAACGATTTTCGCAAAATCTCAAAATGTAATCAAAATATTTTAAAAATTCAACGCCTGTAAATTACGATTAGCAACTACCTATCATATCATCAAATTTCGTATCATCCGTATTTGTCATTACGTGATGCTTGAAGAAATATAAACGTATTTTGAGAGAATTTCCTCAATCTAATAAAAATGTTTTAAAATATTGGACACCTATAGTTTATGCTGAGCAACAATCTATGTGACCAAATTTCATATCATTCGCTTTTATCGTTATTACGTAATGAGTGAACATAGATAAACTCGGTTTTAAACGCTTTTCGCAAAATCTCGAAGTCTAATCGATTTTTTTAATTGAATGCTTATAGTTTGAGATGAGTGACAACTACCATTTCACCAAATATTTTTTTCACCTTTGCAGTTATTACGTGATGTGCGAACACAAATTTACGCAGTTTGAAACGATTTTAGCAAAATCTCAAAATCTAATAAAGATTCTTTAAAATTTTTACTCAAGTTGAGTGACCACCAATCATGATACCAAATTTCATTTCAATCGCTTCAGTCGTTTTTACGTGATGCTTGAACAAAAAAAGCGTCACTGACAGAACGACAGACAGACAAACTTTTTCTGAGGGTCGCACCGGATTCCTAGGTGCTTGAAACGGATAGAAATCGCAAAATGTTGGAATTCAAAGAAATGTAGACAACTCTAATTTTATTTATATAGATTACTAATTTTTAGTCTCTAAACCGTAATAATCTAGCTATTAAAAGATTTGTTAGTTTTAAAACAATGTCTTCAAATTTTAAAGCTTGACTGTTACGCGTAAGTATTTATTAAGCAGCTATCCTCGCCAAATTCTCAAAGGTGCGTAAAGGGTGGTTCTTTTAGATGTAACAAGTTTTGTAATGTAGATCTTGGATTAAAAACGAATTATTGGTGAAATAAACAAAAATCCATGCACTGCATTGTTTTAGCATTGTATAGTTTTTAACTCTGAGAAACTAATTTTCAAACTCTTTAAATCACACTTTTCAGAAAAGTCAAATGTTTAAGTATAATGGGCATTTTTGTAAAGTTATTTAACTGTATATTGTCACTGGAAACTTTCTGAAAGTATAAAAATATCAAATCATTGTTCATGTACCTATTAATATATAATATAATTAATTGGTGTTCAAGTAAGGGTTCAAATTTTTTTTTTAAATAATGGGCGCATCGACTGAACTTAAGCTCAAACTAAGATTTAAAAAATCTAAACTAGACAATTTCGAAAAAATTGAAAGTTTCTGGCACTTCAAGTATTGTAGATTTCGAATTTCTGTCGAAGTTCTTAAAATTGCTAGATTTTTAATGAAGTTTCTCGCAGTCTCGGAATGTAAATTTAATTGCGGGATGTAATGAAAATTCTTAGACCTATTAAACAAAAATATGTCAATCTTATCTTTTGGGGTTACGCTTTTATGGGAAATTTCCACTTACAAGTTGTAAAGTTTAGTGTGCAGTGTTATAAAGCAACTCTGATTTGTCCTTGTCATAATTTTGTATTGCATTTTATTTTCGTATCTCCTTAAATAGCTTGCAATTTTTACACTTAATATTTCGCTCAAGTATTTAATCTTGAAAAGATAGTTGCTGTAAACAAAATCCGAATGTTTACCGTTAAAACTACGTGATCTAATTTTAAATTAAAAACAATTCTCTAAATATTCGTAGATATTTTACTTGTTTGGGCATTTAAAATTTGGGCATGGGTGTCGTCGGAATTAATTTCACGAGACTGCATCTCTGTCGGATGTTCTCCATGCGCTTGATGTCGTCCATAGCAGTGGATAAGACACTGAACATGGTAGATGGCGGAATGTGAAGGTCTCGGGATCATGCTTGTGGCATTACTGTCGATCTAATGGTCTGGACTGTTGAGAGGTTTTCTCAATTTTGATGTGAATACACGTTGGAACGCTTTAAGAAGTCCTCAGCCCTGGCAACGCACCGAAGCAGTTAGCTTAACTTTCGTAGCTTTGCCTTAATCACAAATCAACTTCAATTTGCGCAACAGGAAGTTTTCGTAATAAATTTCGTTGAAGTGAGACTTCAATGGCGTCATCAGCGTGACAGCCGGCTGTACACCCTGTCTACGCAGACTCTCAAATTGTGTTATTGTATCTCAATCCAGAAAGAGAGTATTAAAAACATCAGTTATCCTTAATCACTTTAAAACATAAAAATGGCCTGGAATATTGCGATATCAAAGGTTTACTTAACCTATTCAATCATGCAAAAATTTTAATATTTTCGCAACGTCTAAAGCAGGCAATTTCCCATTAAAATGCATTACGAGAAACCAAAGCTGTCACGAAGAGGGGCAAATTGGGGTAGAGGATAGGCATGTGGAAATGCTGTGTTGGCGGCTAGTGGACACGACCGGAACGGGTTAAAGTACCAAACTTACTCGCTGTATTAAACAGATTAATATTTTATTTAAATATATTCACAAATTAATGAGTAGACTTTAATGTATTCCTTTAAGTTTAAATACTCCTTACTCGTAAAAATATAGAGGAGAAAATGTTTAATGCAGGATAAAGGTAAGGTAGCTTTTGATACTTACTTGATACTCAGCGGTCTCAACCTTTTACTTCTAGCCCCCCCCAAACAAAGACTAATTACGACGCCCCCACCTCGCATTTTCAGCATCATTCAGTTTTTAATCTTAACATGAACTTTAGTCGAATTTCTACAAAATGTTATCAGTAAAATTGAATGAATTTTAGCGAAATGTATAATTTTGAGTAAAAACGAGAATATGATTTTTTAAAAACATCCATCACTACTTGCTCTTTGGATTTTCTCGCGCCCCACAGGTTGAGAAACACTGCGATACTTTATTATTCCAGGTATAACGAACTTTTACTTTGATGTTGATGTACTGATCCTGATCAAAGTAAAATTTGCGCGTTCCTGCTGAGTTTTGAAACAATTTAATTCACGATCGTTATAAAATTTAAAATTCCCAAACTGTTATCGTTATGTTTGGCTTCTTTGAAACTACGATTACTTCTTAGCCGGTGACCATTCAAAACTTAAATGTTCTCCACACGTATTAAAGTAAAATTACTCCTTTACATCTATTTCAATTAATTCTAAAACTAGTTCGAAATTTTTCTTACTGTACCTAGATTCAAAATTGCTTAAACCGGCTAGAAAGTAGTTCGAAGTGCAAAGAGTTGAGGGTACTTACGTACTATCCCGGCGGTTATTCCCGCCAAACTATTTTCGTCAAAGGTGCTGGCAAACTGTTACCAATCTTATTCCAAACCATTAATAATATCATGTGTCAGTCATTTATTTTGGTCAAAAATCGCTAGTCTTCGCGGACCGCCGGGATAATACGCAAGTACAGAGTTAAGTTAATGGAGCGCAAACATTAGTCCTATAATTTCATCTAAAAATTAAATCTAATTATAGTACGAATATTTGCCCTATACACTCGGCGCTGTGTTCACATTGTAAATTTTTTATAAAATGTGAAATAATTACTCTTTTCAGATTTTATGATGGGTAACACTATCGGAAGAATATTTTTGGGTGCAAGTGGTATTCCTTCAGATGTTTCGGACCAGGATCAGCAGCAAAGTCCAGATGAAATACACAAACAGCAAGCTTCCTACGGTGAACTGCCTCAAGATTTGGAACTTTCTTCAGCTGCTCAACACACTTTGCCTTGTAGGACTAGTGGAACTTAGTGGGAGCATTCCAAATAATCCAGTAAATAACATTCCACAGCACGCAGGTACCTGCTAATCATCCATTGGTACCCAATGCACAAGCTCCAAATCAGCAAATAAATGAAGGCATTCCTCAGTCAGCAGGAGCTAAACAATGAGATTCAACAGCTAGAACTCGAACAACCTCTCAAATCAGGAATTGAATGTTCAGAATCCGCAGCAGCAGCAAATCCCTGCAGTCCATGGACAACCTCTAAATCAGCCATTAAACTTTCAGAATCCGCAGCAAATCCCTGCAGTCCATGGACAACCTCCAAATCAGCCATTAAACCTTCAGAATCCGCAGCAAATCCCTGCAGTCCATGGACAACCTCCAAATCAGCCATTAAACCTTCAAAATCCGCAGCAGCTGTTTCCTAACTTACAAATGCTTCTACTCCCAGGACTGCTGCATCCACATCAGAACGCATACTTTAGACACCAGCATCCTTATGCTGGAAATATTCTACCAGTTCTACTCCCGGGGAATTTGCCGCAACAAAACCTAGGCATACCTCGGTACAATATTCCTGCTGGAAACATGCATCAGATGGTTTTCCATGGACACATTCCACAGCAGCATGTGAGCACAAATGGACAGCAGCAACCTCCTTTTGTATTGCTTCCCATGTTGTTGCTACAGAACAACAATCTTCTTCTTCCATATTACCAAATTGGAAATGGACATATTCCTGCTCAGCCTTTTGCACAAAATTTTCCGGCACCTCAAAACTTAGCTCCTCAGCAGAACCAGCCTCCTCCGCAAAACTTTCCCCTCGAACAGAACGCTCCTCCACTACAAAACTTGCTTCCTCAGCAAGACATTGCTTTACCAGAAAACTTGAATCCCCAACAGAATGTTCCTCCTCCAAAAAACTTGCTTCCTCGGCAAGACGGATTACCTGAACATGCTCAAGAGCCACCTGAACATTTGCCTGAACATGCTCAAGAGCCTGCTGAACATTTGCCTGAACATGCTCAAGAGCCTGCTGAACATTTGCCTGAACATGCTCAAGAGCCTGCTGAACATTTGCCTGAACATGCTCAAGAGCCTGCTGAACATTTGCCTGAACATGCTCAAGAGCCTGCTGAACATTTGCCCGAACAGGTTCAAGAGCCTGCTGAACATTTGCCTGAACATGCTCAAGAGCCTGCTGAACATTTCCCTGAACATGCTCAAGAGCCTGGTGAACATTTGCCTGAACATGCTCAAGAGCCTGGTGATAGTCATTCTGATGAAGATCTGCTACTGAATTTGAAGTAATTGACCTAAATATGAAATTATTTGTGAAAATGTTTTAATTAGTTTTTAAGAATATCGTGAGATTTTAAAGATATTTTATTGTAAGAATATTTCGGACTTTTTACCCACGAACATTTGAATGTGCATAATAAACATTTATATTAATGTTTCCAGACTGGCTACTATTCAATTGCAGTTTTAACATAACTTTTACAATTCAACACATTAATATCTAAACAAATCGTCACTTCAAAGATGCGGTTGTGAAGTTTGAAGTTAAATTTCTAGAATTATTGCCATATGGCAAACTGGAAGCTAATAAATTTAACCTCTCTTGACTCAAAATAATAAATACCACTTATTGTACTCCGTACATTTTTAATCGGGAGTTTGAGAAATCGTGACCTTTAGTTTTCTTATCTAAACAAATGTTTAACTTCACTCTAAAACATTTAACTCTTAAAATTCAAAGTTCGCAAGTCGTATTATTGACAAGACTCCGTACTGTCTTTAAGTTTTGAATTTCATATCCTACCCACCTCATTTAAGTTTTCAATTACGTTATTGCTGAAGCTTTTCTTTTGTCATAAACGCATGTCGGAAGTTTGGGAAAAATCCATGAAAATATTGTCTCATGGTATTGTGATTTAAATTTCGGGTGGATTTTAGCAACTAATATTCTACGATATCGTTCCATTTTGGAAACTCAAATTTTAGCATTTTTGCTGTCGCAAAAGAATTGTAGGCGTGAATTTTTCCAAGCCTTGATTTAAAATTCAATCCAGATTTTAAAAAAAAATCGTAATTAACAAGGAGAGGATACTAATCGGTAAAATAAGTCCCCTCCTTTAGGATGTTTAACCACTTAACATATCGTCCGAGGGGGGGGGGGGGGGAGATTTCAGCAAGTCTTTGAAAATTCAAACTTAACTACTACTAAATAAAGAGAACGCATCTATATCTCTCTATTCTAAAAAAAAAGTAAAGGCCGCTGCGCTGTCAAAGTTTGTTGGCCTATCTCCTCCTAAACCGTGGGATTTGAGTTGCGACTAAGGTGCCCACTGATTCGAAAAATTCCGGGGAACCTGCTAAGCTAACTTAAATTTCGAAAATCGAATTATTTCAGAAGATATTAATAAAAATAGGGATGGACGCGAGACGAAAAATAAGCTTCTCGCAAAATAGCCTAAAAGCTTGTCTCGTCTCGCAAAAATCCCTATATCGTAATGTTAAAAATGTGTGTCTCGTCTCGCAAAAAAGCTGTAAATCTCTGTCTCGTCTCGCAAAAAAGTCGTCTCGCGTCCATCCCTAAATAAAATACTGAAAAAATAAACAGAATGGTTGCCCTATTTGGCATAAAATCATTCATTCCTTTGCAACAAAAACTCTCCCAAGTATCTAGAATCGCGTGAAATTTACAAACATGAGTTAGAATTACGCCCATTTTACGCAAAAATAAAAACTATATAAAATAAGTAACTCAAAATGTGTTGCACAAAGTTGACAATTTTCAAATAGTAAGTTCGCTTAGACAACGGGAGTTTAGAATTGGCGATTATTCCGTTTCTCCAAAACAGAATAACTAAATCTTGAAAATGAAAAATAATTAAAATGCAGATTATTTAAAGCCGGTTCGGTCCAGCTGGATTATTTGCTACCAGTAGAAATATTTGGCGTCATTAACTATGCCATTATATCAGTTATAGTACACTTTGTATATTTGCTAGCGCGACGAGATATTATAATTCGTGGGGCTAAGTACGCCAATCTGTAAATGAAAATATGGATAACGGTTTTCTGGTAACCTTAAATGAACAGTAATTATAGGTTGTGAGCATGTGTAATAATGAAAAGTCGCCATTGGTTGCAAAATCGCAAGGTGTCCAAGGGGTTTTACATTAAAAATACAGCTGAAACGGATGTTCCGATTTTGTTACGCTTTAGCTCCTAATTAATGTAACCTTTGAATGGAAACATTAAATATCATTGTGTTTCTGAGGAGTGCAAATAATTTTTTCGGCGATTAAAAGCGAAGTCCGCACTCAAGGTGGAGTATAGCTCAGGACCCGTACAACACGGATTTCCATAACAAATATCTTCCGTGTTATGAGGGGGAGGGGGGGGGGTCAACTGTAGTGTGAAGTTCAAATTTTTATGTACCAATGAACATGCAAGAACCAAGCAGTGTGTAGCTCAGTAACATTCTATCTGATCCAATCTTCGGGTTGTGTCTGTTAAAATTATGTCTTTTAACGAATAAGCCTTATTAGGGGCCGAATGCCTCATACAAAAAGCGAGCGTAGCGAGTCTGGGGGGCCTTGGCCTCTAGTATATATATAAAAAAAAAACTAAAATGCCGGTGTCTGTGTCTCGCGTTAGCTCCTAGACGGGTGATCCTAGACCTAGCAAATTTTGTATGGAAATTCTCGAGGACTGGTCCCGACATACCTCTAAATGATATTTTCAAAATTCCAATTATTTTAGGAGATATCGATAAAAAACATGTCTCCAAAGGCTACTTTTGCTCTCTGCCATTTCGTAATTGTAACCTCACAGTGGAAAAAGTGAGAATGAAGCATATCTAGGTAGCCATATTTAGCAAGTTTATTAAATGATTCAGACTCTTGAAGTAAAAAAAGAATAACTATCTTTTAGATTATTTGTAAGGTTATTTTTTAATTAAAATATCGTCTGAATGTGAAATCGGAGCAGGAATGAAATATTTTATACTCAAAAGAAACCTCTATATATTCCAAAATAGGTTTTGGAAATTTTCTAAGGCTAAAATGTGCAACTTTTTAATTTGGCGAAAAATAAAATAGTTGATATGCGATTTTCAGAAGATGTGATTTACAGCTTGGCGCAATTTATCGTAATTTTATCGTCCGCTACTTTGATTATGAAATACCTGAACAAGTTTTTGAAACTTTCATTCCGTTGGAAATGTGCATTTTTCTGCGCAGCTTTTTCCCCCATCTAATTCTAATGGATTGCATTCAGAAAAAGATGTTAAAAAAATTCAATTTTAATTGTGTTTAATCACACTCATCAATAATGATATACTTTCCAACTTGATGGAATAAGGAAAGAAAATGGGAAAGACCCATGGATTATAATACGCTTTTAATATATAGCACTTTAGTGCGTATTTAAAATCTGAAAGCGTTTCAGATTTCCTTTTTTTCTTTCAGTTTTTTGATAAAGACCAGTATATCCAGAAGCTCTTCAGAATTTAGGAAGGACGAAAAAAATTTGTACGTTTTCTAGGCTTTTATCATTTAAATATCTTAATTTTTTAACCAGGGGCAGCCCGATACGGTAAGCATCTCATCTGGGCGCCGGCTTCGAAGGGGTGTCATTTCGAACTCAAAAACTACGAGCATAAAAGGCGGCGTCTTTTTATACATTAGCAGGAGGCGCCATTTACCCTAGGGCCGCTCCTGTTTGCAACCATCTTAATTTTAAATTCCATTCAGAATCGGAGATTTCAGTGCCAAGGAAGCCGGTATGGAACAGGGTTCCCTCCGAACAAGATTTATTAAAATGGTGAACAGACTGGTCCCTGTAGGCGGATAGTATTAAATATTTGAATCACTAATAACTAATTCACTTTAAAAATAAATCGTATTCATAATGTTTATTGATAACTTCACTCTATCATCAAAATGTAATTAGCAGTTTTAAATTATTTTATATAAAGGGCCACAAATTTCTTAATTCGCAGATTCTCCCCAATATTTATCTGAATGTTAGAGTAGCTGCTTTTCTTTTGAAAAGAATAAATGCCCCCCCCCCAGGAGTTACGGACCAATTATAACGGATTTAGATTGCTCCATTGTATGCAATTTTCGGCACTTTTACCGCTGTTATTACAGTATAACATCCGGGCTAACCTTCAGTTTATTTCTGGATTTCGCACACTTTCCAGTATCAGACTTGGTTAAAGGTCGTTTAAAATCTTGCGCTGGAAAAGAAAATTTTCGGTCTTCGAATCTAGGACAGGTAAAAAAAAATCTGGAATTTGTGAACTTTTCCAGGATGGTAGTGAATTGTCTACTTGCAAGATTAATTATTCTAACAATGTACTCTCATTGTTCAACCTTGTGGCGTTTTTATAGATGGGTTAAAAAGTATAATTAAGCGTTTACACCAGTGGCGGATTATTGCAAGTTTCGTCCGGGGGTGCGGTTAGTTCCGGGGGTAACGGTCGCCCGCCCTTCAATCCGTCCTTAGTTTACACAAAGTCCAGCATATTTAATGGCACAAAATTGGGGGAAATTACGAGAAGTCGGTTTTAAAAATTCATCTATAGTCATTTCAATTTTTGAAAAAAGGAAATAAAAGAAATCATATGCTTGGTATATTGCTGATCTTTCTGAAGATACAAAAATCTACGTGAATGTAAAACAATACAATTTAAAGGTTTTGCATAGAACACTTCATGGCATAATCATAACTTTTTTAATAAAATACTTAAGCTTTTTTTCTAAAAAAAATAAATGAAAATGACATTTGTAAATAATAGATTTGGTTATTTGTAAAAATTAAACTAATTGGATGAAAAAAGCCGAACCCTCGTCAACCTGGTTGCACCCGAGCGCGTATCCGACCGAGCTGTTCGGTCACTTTCGAGAGAAGGTACAGCCTCTCAAAAAAAAAGTATTCGAACACATATAAAGTTTCTTATGTCCGTATCATATTTAAGATATTGTTCTTCGTAAAAGTGAATAATGTCATTTATAATTTCACATTTCTTTCAAATGTTGGTTGTTTTAAAATGTTGGTTGGTGTTAATGTTGGTTTGTTTGTCTATAGACAAAACTAAAATAAAAAAAATTGGCTATTACTCGAATACATTTTTGTGAGGGTGTAGTACTCATTGGTATACACGCTAAATTTAAATTTTCAAAGGCTTTATTCAGTGTGTCAGGCAGTTCAGTCTGTAGGAAAATTGAAGCCCGCCATCATTGAACACTGGAATAATATTGATGTTGCCGTCCTCCAAGGATTCATGGCCGCCCGAAGCATAGGGCAAGGGGGGCCAATGCCCCCCCTGGGTTTTTGTATGCAGTGTTTTCCCTTGCATTTTTGCTCTTTCCAACATGGTAACCATACGTTAGTCTTTGCCCACCCTTGAGTAGTCTTTGCCCACCCCTGGAGTAGTCTTTGCCCCCCCCCTAGGAAAAATTCTGCCGGCGACCATGCAAGGATTGAATAATGGTTTACCACAATGACTATTCAAAGTCGTATGTAAACATGGCGAATATATTGGCTCTTAACAGTACCGGCTTTATTTCGGTGGGATACTGTCCCCCCCTCTTTTTTTACATTTATTTTTAATTTCTGATCAGGTGGAGCAGGGAGTGAGTTTTGTTTCCTTGTATTCATTAGACTCATTAGATCAGACATTCATTAGATTCATTAGATTAGACTGTATTCATTAGATCATGCAGAGAGGGGGCAGACACTTCGAATGATATCACAAACTTTTCTGGTCACTTTTTTTCATTTTAAACTTGTTCGGAAGAAGGCGATTTTAATGCTTTTTAGAAGTTATTTGTATATCAGAGGGTTTTTTTAATAGTAATTTTTTAACCCTTTATAAGGCGAATGTATGTTCAGAGAGTCGAAATTACTTGGAATTTTTCTGGCCCATTTTTTAGGATTAATTTATATATTTTCCCTCTACTGTAATATCCCACGTGAAAATTGGAGAAACAAGTATTAAACAAACATAGAAAGTTTGCAGGAGAATACATTATTTATACATAAAATAAAAGTCGGAAAACTACCTGCTGTTTGTACACGTAATTAAGCGCAAAAATATATAATTAAAAGCGATGATTCTTATGCTTAATTTTCGAGTAATTATTTGAGCTTTCTTTAAAATTGCGAATGAAAGAAAAGTTTATAAGCCAAATATAATTTAGAATCTAGATGTAGGGAAAAATATACATCCAATATAACTGAACAAAAATCGGAAAATTCACTAGTGATAATTGATTCCTGTATTTAATAGACCTTAAGTGGTAAGTATTTTACCACAGCCTTATAAAGGGTTAAAAACTCTGCTCTTAACACTGACGGTGTTTCACCCGTCTGCCTCTAGTCAATGATAGTCTTACATCAAAGTCCGTGCTAAAAGTTAGGCAGTTAGCTAAGTTGGCTTGTTGCTCAGTTTGGAACATGCGTTTTCGAATTTATTTGCTTCATTTCGAGAATCGACTTGTAAACCCTCGTTGAATAAGGTAGACAACACATTGACAGTTTTTGCAAGTACAGATAAAGAATATTTAAAGAGCCAGGGAATGACTGGGAATTGTAGGCCGTAGGCTTACGTGATTAGACTAGAGGAAAACAGGCACTTAACACTTTACCGTCCGGCGGCACCACAGTGGTGTACTAGTATTTTCAATTTATTTGATCACTAGGTCAGTTTCTGACGCTTTGCTAACAGAGTTAAAAGGCCATAAAAACAGAAGGCATGGAGGGCAAACGCAATGCTGTGAAAATGGGCCAAGCTGAATTCATCAATGAGTGTTATATAAGTCTTATGCTGACATCTGGCAGTAATAAGTGCAATTAATTGCACTTATTACTGCCAGATACTGGTGATCTAGGGAGCTCTGAAAACATTCTATCGCTGGCCCTTTGCGAGACCGCATGTTTCCCCATGATTGTCCCCTTCCCCTCCATTTCGCAAGTGCAGCTAGCTCGTGGATTAAATTCATCCGCGATGCAATTCGCCCTTTTCTCCCTTCGCCCGGTGTAACTAACACATTCCAATATAAAATATGTGCATTCCTCAAAAATGCAAATTTTATTCTGAAAAAAATTATGAGAGTGCCATAAAAAATTATTCATAATACGTAAAGAAAAATGAAAGTTGAAGAAAACAATACTTATGGCTTTTTCATTAAAGGAAATGAATTTTCATATGAAAAGTAAGAAATTAAAATTAACCTACATGTGCAACATGGAAGGCTTGAATGACATTTTAAATTGTTGTTATTGTGAACATGTATATCGGACTAGCTGAAGTACCCGTTCTTCGCACGGAATGGATATTGTTAAACCGAAAAATACAAATGGAAATTAAATAAATAAATATTAAACATATTTTTAGATTTAATCACCTTAAAAACTGTTTTACAGTATTCGTTAGGCATATTCTATCTATACTTGATCTTTCTAAATACTGCTTGCATTGTGCATCATAATCCGCGAGGGTATCGTATTTGGCTTTCTTGATACATAAAATACTTCTTTAAATTCGAAATCTATAATAAAGTCACATACTAAAATTGTTTCAATTCTCGCGAGGCATATTCTAAGTATACTTCACCTTTATTTTCATGAATATAGACACCAACATTCCAATTAAATAAACAGTAGAGTTAGGCAATTTCTCGACAAACGTGGAAGATATAGATAAGCTGGCTCCAATTTCGGGAACTTAATTTTTTTATGCCAAATTTGGCAATAAATAACCAAAAAGTGGCAAACCGTCGCGACTTTTCACGTTTAATCTAGCAGCCCTTAAAAATTCATTCGTCGATTCACCAGGTAGACAAAAATTTTGTCTGAAATTAACAGCACTCAAGAATTTAGCGTAATCTCTTTTTTCTTCTGTGATACGAAGGAAAATGTGACAAGAACGTTTTTTCCCCTTACCCCGCGTTTGGGTGAAAATTCTAAAAAAAACCTTAAAAATAATTTTTAGGTATTTCTGTTAGTTACATTTTAAAGCAAGAATTTTACGGCTGTCTCTTTTAGCCTCTGAGATATGAAGATAAATGGAAAAAAAAACGTTTTAGCCCCTTACCCCCGTTTGGGTGGGATTTCTAAAAAACCCTGAAAAGGATTGTTAGGTATTTAATTTAGTTATATTTTAAAGCAAGGATTTTGCTCCTCTCTTTTTACTTCTGAGATATAAAAGGAAATGTGAAAAAAACGTTAAAGAATATTTTGTCCCCTAACCCCCGTTCGGGTGCGAATTCTAAAAACCCTGAAACTGATATTTAGGAATTTCCGTTACATTTTGAAGCAAAAATTGTGCGGCATCTCTTTTCTCTTCTCAGATACGAAGGAAACTGTGAAAAGAACATTTTGGCCCTTTAACCCCGTTTGGATGAAAATTCTAAAAAACCCAGAAAATGACTTTTAGGTATTTCTATTAGTTACATTTTAAAGCAAGTGTTTTACAGCTATCTCTTTTTTCCTCTGAGATATGAAGGGAAATGTGAAAAGAACGTTGAAGAATGTTTTGGCCCCCTTATCCCTGTTTGGGTGCGAATTTCAAAAAACACTGAAATTGATTTTTAGGTATTTGTATTAGCCGTAAAATTATTGCTTTAAAATATAACTATCTCTTTCCCCCCCCCTGAGATATGAAGGAAAACGTGAAAAGAACGTTTTGGTTCGCCACCCCCGTCTGGGTTCGAATTTTAAAAAATCGCTTCTTAAATGACGCATTGGGCACAGAAGCTATAAGATCCTAAAATTTCATGTCAATATCTCCAGTTAGGCCTCTCAATTGGTCCTCTTTTTTTTTAAATTTCTACCTTCATCAAAATTTTATTTATATAGCCTAGTATTTTAATGGTTTGATAGAGGAAACCTTAACATCTAAAAGAAAATTCTACAACTGTTGACGAAGCAGAACATTTTACTCTATTATTTAGAGAGGTAGGAATTTTAAAAAACGAGGATAAATGGAGAGGCCTGTCCAGTAGATTTGGCTGTGCGGTGATCGTATGTCAGTCAGTCAGTCATTCATTCATTCAGTCAGGACATCTCATTTTATATATAGAGATTTGTGTGCTTGGCTCAAAGTCCGCTTATAAATACTCGTCAGTAGGACAACACAAGGGGGAATACCCTCCATGGGAGTCTTTCTAAGTGGTCCTAACCCGTATTTACGCTAAGTTTCGGAGAAAACCACGGAAAACTCCGACCGGTTAGGTTGACGGACGCGCGATGGGACCCAAACCCGGGACCTTCACACTTCGCCCATCTACCATTTCCATCTACATAACCACTGATCCATGGTGAGGCACATTTTAAATTACATTTCATTACATTTTACATACAGTCGGATATGTATTTCATATTTTGCCAGTTTCTCCTTTGGCATTCTATAGAATGCCTAGGCAAAATATTATCATTTCATACATTGCCGGCTAGTTTTAGGCATTCTATAGAATGCCGTATTTCATAATTTGCCGGTAACATATATATCCCGATAACCTCAAAAACTGCCAACCACATTCGAACTAATCTTAATTAGTGATGCCTGCGCCAAGCGAAGACATTTTTACGAGAAAGTGTTATCGGGCAAAGTGTTATCGGGATCTTAGAAGTCATTTGTAACTGAGAATTTTTGAGAATACATAAATTTCTAAATTTCATTGTTATACCAAAAAGAGGTACATTTTATATTCTATTTCCCTACATTATTTTTTTTAAATAATAACCTTATTTTTACAAATACTTAAATCATACATTTTATTTTATTTTTCTATTAATTATTATAATTACCTTTTGTACATATTTTCCAAAAAAAAAATAATTACTTTTACTAGTGATGTGGAAAATTTATTCATCATCAGAGGTATTAGCACAAATTACTATATATATTAATGATAGCTTGACATTAACTAGCTGGCTTAGTGAATATAAATTTTAACGCCATCTAAATGCTCAATACGCTGGAAAAGGACATTTCAAATTGAAAAATAAATAAACTACTAATTTAAAAATAAAAACGCAAATTCTTTCATAGAAATACTATGCTAAAGGCTTGCCAGATGGTGCAACAGCGCCATCTATCGACCGAATTGGCGTTAGGTCCGTTCGCGGAAGGAACAGCATTGCCGATGGAACTCCTTCGGAATCTAAGTCCATGACGGGGGGTCAGAAACTAGTCTATTGCATCAAAACCTTTGCAAATCGCAACAGCGGACGGCAAAGTGTTAACATCAAATCCACAGGCTCCCCTAACAGGCATTTTGTTTTAATAGATCTTTTAGCATGCAACCGTAATAACACCATTGATAAAGCATTGCATGTAGTTTTATAGGAAATGAATGCATGGCAAAAACGAACCTTACGCCCTTTAAATTTTGTTTTTAATGGTCCCATGTTTGTTGAAATGTTGTGAATATTGAATACAGTAGGAAAACTGCTGGAATAATTTGAGTAAAGTTACAAATCGCATTGCTTTCAATTGCATATAAATCATTAGGTAAGTATAAGTAACATTGAAACTGTAAATGATTTAAGTGTTAAACTCTTGTTGTAAAAATGTATCTTAATAAATATCACTGCAGGTGATCGAACAGTAAACATTTTGGGTTTTGATTAGATAGCTGAAGAAATTATGTTAATCCATATGCACGTTCATCTTTGCGATTTATTTTACTAATCTATTTTTTAAAGGAGGCAAAGTCACCATTATGATAGGATTTTCGTAATAGCTTTTCGTTCAATTCTATTTGTATGAAATTCGTTTTAAGTCGAACTCTGAAAGTCAAATTTTCTTCTACATTAAAATGTTTTCATTTACTCAAATGTCAATAAATTCATATCATCAGACGATAACTTGTATAAAATATCATTTTTTTAAAGGAATCCACGTACGGAACGTAATCAATGTATTCTTTTGTTTTTCAAGAAAACTTCGCACGCGATATACTTGACGATTTTTGTACCTTCTTCTCTATTCTTTCATCAGCTTTATTTTTGGGGTAAATTCAGTTTTGAAGTACTATTTATATGGTTAGTATTCAATGAAGTACTTACGGATTACACTGCGAGGACAGTGAGTGGAATCAGATTTGTAATGGATTACAAGAATTTCTATTGGTTATGAGTACAATTACTGCCTGTATTTTAAAAGATTGTAACAAGTTAAATTTCTTTAAAAAGAAACATTGTTTTAAAGATATCGAATTTTGGAAAAAAATAAAGCTCTGGAATAATGCAAGTTTATAAAAGCATTTTTGTAAAATCTTTGTAAATTTCCGTCTTTGTAAATCAGTTATTGTCCATTATGATAATTTCTAAGTTTTTTCAGACCCACCGTGGCCGAGTGCTTAATCACTAAACATGATAAACGGCTGAAGTGTGGGGGTCCCAGGTTCTGGGCCTGTTGCGCGGCTGTCGACTAACTGTCTGGAGTTTTGGTCTGTTTTCTCCAGATGTAACATGAATACACGTTAGAATCCTTTAGGAAGTCCTTCGACCAAGGCACCCCCATCCTAGGGAAATAGGGCATGCGTAGCTTTACTATAACAACACAAGCAGTCTTCTCGAGAGAGATACAACAGTGGTTTCTTTTAATGAATTTTATACAGGGCCGGAGTTAGTGGAGGGCAACAGGGGCTGCTGCACCGAGGATCTATAAGTCAAGGGCGCCCAGAATAGACATTTTACGTCAAATTCCTTACCAGATAATTAAAAAGTAACACGATCTTTATCCTCAAATGAGTCAAAGAAGCAGGTGCAGCGCAATCTCTTCGAATACTGCTGCGCTCATCGTGATCGGTCGCGAGGTATATCGACGTCACATCAAAAATGCAACGCCAGACAAGTAGACATTTTTCGTGGAAATAAAATCTACCACTAGTGGGAATCGAACTCGAGACCGCTAGGCTATAAGTTAACGCTGAACTCACTTAGCCACGAGCCGTCGAAAAATAATTTAACTTATTTAAAAAACAATTTGGTCTTCGCTCTTTCGTTGCCCTAAGGCCTCCACACTTCTAAGTACGACAGTGTGCTGATGTATGTATAAGAGGCTTGCATATAGGACGATAATCCACGTATTCTAAAAGAGCTAAACGAAAATTGCCTGTAAGATGGCGCTGTGAGTCGTAATCATAAGTCTATGCTGCATGCAAGCATCAGTAGTAGATTGCATCATGATTCGTCGCTATTCATCCCTAGAGAGAGCTTGTGTAAATCATTAAAAAGGGGTCGAGTACTTTCCTTCGAGACGCGGACTCTATTTCGCACGCCTGTCACTAGTCAATGATCGTCTTGTATCCCAGTCCTTGTGTAGAGGTTATAACGTATTGTACTGAGAGTTTTTAATAATCAGTGAATGTTTGCAAGAAAATCTATTTCTTTCCAGGTTCGGTGTTTTCAGGAGTATGGAGTACGAGCTAGTATCGCGAGAATGCATTGTGTTCCAGATAGTGATAGCCTTCTCGTTCCTCAGCTGCAGTGTCTTCTGCTTCATAATGTCCATCAGCATTATCTTGATCCGCCATTACGCAATTGCTGGGATGTTTGGATTCCTGTGCATTTTCTTCGCAGCCATCGGCACCGTAATATTTCTGGATGGGCGCAAAGAGATGAAGAAACGTCGCAGATTCAAGGAAGACCACCTCAGAGCCCAGCTAGCTCGTGACCAAAATGAACAGTTGGGAATGTTAGCCAGGATTGCCATCGAACGAGAGAATCTGGAAGCTAATGCTCACGAGAACAACAACAATCGGAACTCCATTTATGATTCGGGTATTGTGCATGGAAGCACTGGAAGTGAAAGCTCGGTTTGATGAAATACCTTTGAACCAAGCATCGATATAGAACAACTGGATAGTTTGTTGCAAGTGCTGAAACGCTGAAAGAGTGCAGCCTCTGCAATCACTCGGTTTAACTACCAGCAACAGGGCGGTTGAACGATTCCCCATTCGCGTGCCACGCAGCAAAGAACTTCTTTGACGCAGCCGCCTGCGTGGCGCGCGATTGATGAAATCATTCGACTGCTCTGTTGCTGGAGTTAAAACCAAACAATGGCAACGGCTGAACTTTTTCAGCATTGAACAGTCTGACCAGTTGTTCTATATTATTGCCTGTGATGCTCCATCTTTTGATAGATGTTAAAACAATGGACGATAAAAGAAAAAGTTCTTCACTTGAAAATTTTATAAGATGGAAGTTCTTAAAATAGCATTTTTCTTGAAGATATTTTAATGTAATGAAACTTAATCAATTGGATTGATTTCCACTGTCAATGGAAACTCATTTAAAAGCTATATTGAAGCTGATATGAGAGAATCATGAAAATGACATATTAATCTTTCAAACTCGCTGAAAAATAGACGTTTATCCAATGATTTTAACATTACTTCATTTTTTTCTCCATAAGTACATTTCTGTATATTTCGCATTTCATCAGATTCAACATTTTATGTACGAAAAAACTAATAATCAACTTACAAAAAAAAAGAAAAAATTCTCGAGTATGTACTGATTAAGAAAGCAAATTCTTTGTTAAATGTTTTGGACGTACTGCGTGAAGCTCAAAATCTAAAAAACAAGAGTATTAAATGAAGCAAACCTGCTGTATAAGTTTGTTGATAACGCATTTTTTTTTAAATCACATTACATTAGCTTTCATGTTTTCAATCCTTTGAATTTAATAATTTCTTATTTCAAAAACTTAATACAAAGTTTTATGAAGAAGTAAAAAGCTTGCTACTGTTAATTACAGAAGCTGATTTCTCTTGAGTATAGGTATCAAAGTAAACAAATTCAGAATAACTTTTACATGTTGTTAGCTTTTACTGAACTTGTTTTTACATAATCATGTTTGTTTTTCATTTTACTAATCATAAAATTTCTTTGAATTCATATTATCTTATAGAGCACATAGAAAGTTTAAAGCTTTCCCATTGAAAGTTAATTGGCATTAAAATGTAGTATGGATATTCAGTGAAATGTATAATTTCAAAGTATAAAATGCTGTAAATTCATAATAAAAATAAAATCATTTTTCATAATTTTGTTTTGTTAATTAAAAAGTTCCTTTTTATAATAATTGAAACAAATTTTAATTGAATTAGTATAGAGTAACATTTTTCCCCATATTTTGGTAATCATTCTCTGTTAGAACTACTTCAATTTAAAAATTTATATTTCATTCTTTGTTACTCAGCCATTTTGTAAGTAATATTCTTTACAAATACAATTATTTCAAAGTATCAGGCACGGCAGTTAATTAAAAGAAAAGCGGGTGAGCAAAGTATCAGGCACGGCAGTTATTTAAAAGAAAAGCGGGTGAGGGGAGGGGGGGGGATCAACTTTTTTCCCACATTTACGTCGGTAATTTGTGCACAAGCTTCATAACTCGGGACGCTCACAAAACGTGCAATAAATGTAACCATAGAATGTTGGTGCAGTCAGTTTTGGAATTAGCAGGCGTCGCAGTCGGTCTTTTTTTTTTTTTTTTTTTTTAATTCCTACCTTCATCAAAGTTTTATTTATATAGCCTAGTATTTTAATGACTTCATAGGCGAGATCTTAACATCTAAAAGAACATTCAAGAACTGAAGCAGCAAAACGTTTTACTCTATTATTTATAGAGGTAGGAATTTAAAAAAGAAAAATAGTACTGCCTGCGACGCCTGGTATCAGATGTAATTGTTTCATAAGTCTGCTGAAATTACTTAATTTTGAGATATTCGGCAATCAGGGTTTTAACACTGTAAACTTTTTGTTTCTGAAGTATTACCATCCATAAAATGCATCTGCATCGGCATTGTAAAAATGCAGCAGATGCCACAGTGCATTGGCCTCCTATAACATGGCGGAGAGATGTAATAAAATATTCTTTCCTTAATCAGTACTTCTCAGAACTTATTCGTTTTAAATATGGAAAAATAATAGTTCATTTTTTTTAAAGACTGGCTTTTTGCTGCTTGTTTATTCAGTTTTAATTCTCATTGTGCCCCTCCTCCCTAGACGAAAAGTAATAAAATATAAATAGTATATTTTTAACATCTCGAAATTTTAATGATATGCGAGTGCTCTGTTGCTTTTTTTATATCTGAAATTTTCCATACTGAAATATTTAGTCGAATCGCGATTTAACTAATATGCAGGCCTCTCAATTGATCCTACTTTTTTTAATTCCAACCTTCATCTAAGTTTTATTTACATAGCCGAGTATTTTAATGGTTTGATAGACGAAACCTTAACATCTAAAGGAACATTTAACAACTGTTGAAGAAGCAGAACATTTTACTCTCTTATTTATAGAGGTAGGAATTTTGAAAAAAGAGTACCAATTGAGAGGCGTGATATGTGCCCAGATATTTTTGCGACTTTCTTCGAATTTTGCTAATGCCAGCGATAATAAATAGCTGAAGTCAACTTCTTGAACAAGAGATGATTTCTTTTAAAATCATTACGTATAAAAATTGAAATGTCAACATCCTACTTGGTCATGTTAAAATAGTTTGTGGAGTTGAGTTTCAATACTCGTGAATAAAGGCTAGGAAAAATAAATAACGCTTTCGACTGATAGCGAAAATGCCGTCCCAAAAAAGGGACACTAGGCATAAATGGGTTAATAGTCGTGAATTAAAACTGGGAAACTTAAATAACGTTTGTAATTTTTTGCGACTGACAAAAAAATGCTAAGATATGAGCGTCCGTAAAATGAACGAATGGCACAAATGGGTTTTTTAAAATGCAGTCTTTCCCATCGCTCAATTTTACCAGCAACATGGTGGTCAATTGAATCGTCAATCAAATGCCACAGAGCTAAGGAACTTTGACACAGTTTGAGGTTATTTATACTATCTGGATTTTTCGAGCCCTGGACTCGCATTACTCTTAAATGCGTTATGAAATTTGCCTGGTATTAACGTAGTTTTGAGAAAGCTAACGGAATATTTTTTTTTCCAAATGGCGGGCCTCTGCCTTGGAGGCATTGGCCACTACTGAGGCAGGAGTTTTCGGTCACTTTATTATGGGGGCACCCAGTAGGTGAACCAACATTGCGCCTTGTGAAGGGACGGACACAATGACAGCCACGCCCAGTCGAGGATCGAACCCCGACCGCCGGAGTTGAACCCGAAACCGTAGCACGGTGCTTTATCCATCATAAAATCTGGTCGGCTAACTAAATATAGTAAAATAGTGCAATGTAAGGGTGAAACAATAGAAACCAATTTTAAATGCGGGATGGTCTGTGTCACACCTTGGGTTCGTAAATTCATGAACTCGTGAGACTGACTTTCGAGCAAAAACTGCAGCAAGTCGGATTAGTGGTCCTAGTTTCTTTCAAGTTTAAGAATGATTTCAGTTTTTCAGATTCGTTGTCTGGGTGATGAGTTTATGTACCAGAATGTTTTTGTTGTATTTGGTATATTTTTTTTTCGAAATTGTGCGCTTGTTTCTAAGTAACCGCTTATAAATCCTCGTCGAGAAAAGTGGACATCACAATGAAAATTTTTTACTATCACAGAGAAAAGAAATTTAAACAACCAGTGTATGAGTGGGAATCGAACCCACGACCGTACTCTTAGGCGATTGCCGTGGAGTAGGACAAGCCCTTAACGTCCAAGCCGCCGGTCCTCATACCAGAACGTACACGGAGGAATTGTTGTTGTTGTTGTATTAGTATTCGGAATATTTATTTTTGGACTTGCGTGCTTGGTTTCACGTACCGCTTTTCATTTCTCGTAAAAAAAAGAGGATAACACAAAGAAAGTTTTTACTAGCACAGAAAAAGGCAATTTTTACAACCAGGTCATGAGGGGGGAAACCAACCTACAACTATACGCATACGCTTCGGCCAGGTGTGGGCAACCTTTCTAAAGTTGCGGCTATAAACTTCAGTGTGTTAGCCTAGTGGCGGGCTGTATACTTGGGATTTATATGGGATTTGGAATGGCTTATATGGATTTTGATATGTTCCACGGGCCGGATCAAAAGCCGTGGCGGGCCACATCTTGCCCTCGGGCTGGCAGTTGGCCATATGTAGCTTAGGCGATTGGCATGGAGTAGGACAAGCCCTTAACCTCCAGACTGCCGCTCCGCCTTGGAGCAATTCTATGCTGGGATGCAGACTCTCTAATGACGGTTAGTTAGCCAGTTTTGTTGACGATTCCAGTTTTTAAACAAACAATAAAACTCGAATCGGACACTAAACTGGTTTATTGACCGTCATAATAGAGCCTGCATCCCAGCCATAAATACACTATCGAAGATTGAATCAAATGGCTCCTGTTTCATTTGATTCAGTTTTTCAACTTGCTGCACAAAAATCTAACTCATTAACTACTACCACTAGTTTTCATGCAAAAACTGGTAAAACACTGAGAGATGTGATTACTGGTCTTTGTTTATATCGAGTTTAAGAATGACTTCAGTTTGTGTAGTTTTGCTGCATAGGTAACACTTTTGTTTCTCACAAAAAGGTCTTGTTGCTGTTGTTGCATTTGGAACATTTATTTTCGGACTTGTGAGCTTGGTTTAAAGAATCCCCATATAAATCCTCGTAGAGTAAAATGGACAACACAATCAAAATTTTTACTAACACTGGAAAAGGAAATTTAAACAATCAGGGCAGGTGTGGGAATCAAATCCACCACGGTACGCTTAGGCGATTTGCGTGGAGTAGAACACTCCCTTAACCTCCAAGCCGCCAGTCTCCATCACAAACGTTCTTGGTTTTGTTCTTGGAATATTTGTTTTCAGACTTTTGTGCTTGGTTCAAGACCCCTTTTAAATCCTCGTCTAATAAATTGGACTAAATTGCTAAACAAAGACAGGTTTTAGTTGCACAAGAGAAAGTAAATGTAACCCATTTATGCCTAGTGTCCCTTTTTTGGGACGCCATTTTCGCTATTAGTCGAAAACGTTATTTATTTTTCCTAGCCTTTATTCATGAGTATTGAGCCTCAACTCTACAAAATATTTTAACATGACCAAGTAGGATGTTGATATTTCGATTTTTATGCATAATGATTTTAAAAGAAATCATCCCTTGTTCAAGAAGTTGACATCAGAAATTTATCTATTATTTCTGTTATGAGTAAAAATCGAAGAAAGTCGCAAAAATATCCAGGCACAAATGGGTTAAAAATCTAGGGGGGATTGAGAGGAGATCGGAGCCACGACAATACGCTTAGAGGTTAGTGTAGAGGAGAACAAGCCCTTAACCTCCAGGCCATCCTTTCTCCAAAACATTATGGCCGCATTCGTAAACGTCAAACGAATTTCTATCTAGGTGTTCATAAAGGAAACCGAGTGCATTCAGTTTATAAACTAAAGCTTTCGTATACAAAACTGGGTGAGGTTACTTTCAAACTAAGTAAACTGAGCACGGAGCAGGCTCATCAAGTTTATTGAGAAGATTACTTGCTGCATTTTGTTTAGAAATGGCGTCCGTTGTTATGGAAAAGTATGTTGTTATGAAAAGTATTTTAAGTTTGCTGAAACTACAAATATTATTTTTTCGAGGAGGAAATTCATGCATACATTAGAAAGTACAATGAAGCTACATAATTTTTTAAAGGTAATCATCGTATTTTTCATTTTAGCAAAATCAAAAATGCATATTTTAGTGTTAAGATTGAAGTTGATTTAAACCGTTATTAGCGAAATTTGAACTTCTCTTACTAAATGCTTTTGAAAAAATGCAAGTTTGAGTTGAAATTTCTAAATTTTGATTAGTGCACTTCAATGATGGCCATTCTTTCTTTTTATATCATGTTGATTTTATATTGAGTATGTACTAAAAACTCCCCGAGAAGAATAACATCATGCGCAAATTGTAAACAAGCACATCTCCTAGGCGATTAAACTGAATAAACTGAAGTTGTTCGTAAACACAAAAGAAAGTGATTGCACTGAACTGCACTGAACTGCACTGAACAAACGCATTCCAGTTTTCTTACACAAACTGGTGCAACGAGTTTGTCGTTTACGAATGCATCCTAGTTCAGAAAGAAAGGAACTGCCATAGAGATTTGAATACCAGGAGATGGCATTCGCTATCTTCAGCATTGGATTTAAATAACAGTGAAAAATGTACGATTGATGCGGATTAAAAAGTAAAGATGCACAGTTATGTGTTCTAATAGTTCTAAATACAAAATCTCAGCCTTCTGCAGTAAAAAGCTATACAGTTATGTCTCCTTCTGACGTGGATTTATAAACTGACTTCGAGCCAACTAGACAAATTTTTAATAAATATAGCGAAATACAGTTATGTCCATATCTCTATGATTATGCAAAATACGTAATTATTCTTGGCACCAACTTTGGCGACATTACTTCTTTAAAATTGGAACTGTCACCATAGAATAACACATTAATGCGGCAATGTTTTGGTCGAGGCAATGTGGCGGCTCGGTTGCAGTTTCGACTTCATTATCAGATAGGTAATGCAATCTCCTGTTATTCATATCTCTATGGGAACTGTAAACAAGTAATCGAAAACTAAACTAACTGGCTCCTGTCTCAGACGATTTCGTGCTTCAACTAACTCCATTCACTTGACTTTAAGATAAGGTGACCAGATTTTTGTAGTCAGAATCGGGGACATGTCCCCGATTCTGACAACAAAACTGGGGACATTTATAATTAATGCAATAATTAACAGTAATTTAATTGAAAAACAATGCAATAATTAAAAAAATGTCCCCAGTTCCATTTTTACATTCTGGGGACAATTTGAAAAACGTCCTGAAAATGGGGACTGTCCCCGGAAAATGGGGACGTTTGGTCACCTTACTTTAAGAACATCGCTCAACCAGTTTAGGTTTAAAAACAAATAGTTCAAGAACATCTAAAACTAAAACTTATTGCACGAGTGGCACTGGTATAACGTTTACGAATGCGCCTTAACTTTGGGCGTATTCGTATATACTCATAAACTCGAGCCGATAGTTTTCTTGCAAAAACTAGAACAGATGTGATTAGGGGTCTACTTTCTTTCGACTTTAAGAATGACTTCAGTTTGTTCACTTTCATTGCCTAGGTGGATAGATAGGCGTAACTTACTAAGGCAGAGATACAGATTTTTATTGACCATTATTTTAAGCCAGTTTTATTGACGATTCCAGTTTTTAAACCAATAATAAAACTGGAATCTGTCAATAAACTGGTTTATAATGACAGTCAATACAGTCTGCACCCCAGCCTTAAAAATAAAGGGGCGGAATGCCTAAGGTGACCAAACGTCCCCATTTTCCGGGGACAGTCCCCATTTTCAGGACGTTTTTCAAATTGTCCCCAGAATGTAAAAATGGAACTGGGGACAATTTTTAATTATTGCATTGTTTTTCAATTAAATTACTGTTAATTATTGCATTAATTATAAATGTCCCCAGTTTTATTGTCAGAATCGAGGACATGTCCCCGATTCTGACTACAAAAATCTGGTCACCTTAGGAATGCCCCTAAAGAATTCATGAACATTCAGGTGTCACCTACTTGAAAATATATTCTAGTAGGAAGCATTTTGCCACTCCCCAATGTTACATGCCGATTTACGCCAATGTTTAGGTGATACGTTTGTTTATCACATAACGTTTGTTTGTGAGAGTTTGTCGAGAGCTTTGGCTGCTAATTAATAGGTCTTTCATCTCTGTCTCTCCTTACATATAAGTGCATTTTTTATTTCAAAGACAGTCATTAACCCATTTATGCCTAGTGTCCCTTTTTTGGGACGCCATTTTCGCTATTAGTCGAAAACGTTATTTATTTTTCCTAGCCTTTATTCTTGAGTATTGAGCCTCAACTCTACAAAATATTTTAACATGACCAAGTAGGATGTTGATATTTCGATTTTTATGCATAATGATTTTAAAAGAAATCATCCCTTGTTCAAGAAGTTGACATCAGAAATTTATCTATTATTTCTGTTATGAGTAAAAATCGAAGAAAGTCGCAAAAATATCCAGGCACAAATGGGTTAACAATTACAGAATAACACAACCGAAGTACAAACGCAAGAGAAGAGGAAAGTAATAACCATGGGCTAACGGGGTTCGAACCCGAGACCTCACTGTTCGAAGGCGGATAGCAACGTCGTGTGCGTAAACTCATCCAAAATGTCAGAATGTCAGAATGCCCTCCTCACAAAACTTCCTATCAGAACGAAAAAAACTGTAGACAAACAAGGAAAACTAGTTGCGCTAGTAACACTGGTTGAGTGTTTACGACTACGCCCTGTGACCGTCAAGACGTAAGAAAAAATTCCATCTCTGAGATGACTTCGAACATAGATGAATGTATATGTTTTCTCCTCAAGCTTAGTGTGAATTAAAAACACACACAACCCTTTTTTACAAAAATTGCTATATTAAGTTATGCAATTGCAGTTAATATTGAAATAATAATTCTTGATTTTAAAGTTCAACAGTAATTTATTGAGAAGTACACATTTTCTTTTTACAGAATTGATTCACTGCAAGGTAATGTAGTAAATCATATTTATGTAATTTCAAATTCCAATTTTGTAGTCATTTTTGATTTGCACTTATGTATTAATGTAATACTTTTTAGTAAATTTCTATTACTGGATGTAACTCTCCATGAAGGTTGCTTTTTTTACATATTTGTAGATGTTGGTCGTAAAATGAATATCTATGGAAAATGAGGTTAATTTCGTACAGTGTCGAAATATTTTATATTCAGCCACACTCTTAAAGGACTAATAAATTAAGATACATGTATAACTGTGTTACTATTTAATTAGCCGCAACTAAGGTATGTTTGAAAAACATTTTAACACTTGTTTATTTGATCAGAAGTACTTATATATGTGAACGAATGTGTTCTAAATATAGCTTAACTAAGAGTGATTTGGCGTTATCTACAAAAGATGACAAAATATTTAAAATTTCCAGTTTCAACTATAATTAAAGTTTACTGAAACCATTTTTTGCTTTGCATGCTAATGTAACAAAATTGGCTTACTAAATATTTAACAGAATCACAGATTTACAAAAAAAAAAAATCACTATTTGTACTATTTAAAAAGGTTTTAAATATATTTTTAATTAGTTAGGCAGAATCTACTGTGAATCTTTTCCTCATCTAATACATTATCTCTTTGGAAATTTTTTCTAAGTCAGACTGTAAGAATTAGTTACTCTCCAAGTTTAAGATTATCTTTAAGAATCCTTTAATTCTTTATAACCTTTTATAAAGAATTACAAATTTATAAAGAATTACAAAGTCTAAATTACAAATTTATTTGAAATGCATTGTTTATACAACTACCAATTCCTTAGTCTAACTGCTAGTAACGGGCCAACACCAAATTGCTTGCAACCAAAGCTCTATAAAGCTTGCAAGCATAATGTAAATTTGCATCTTTTTTCAATAATTTAAAGAATGAGACTGATTACATATGCAAATATATCCATTGCTAACTAACAATTACCGATAATCTGAACAAACAGTAACAACGATTTGATGCCTACGTCTAGAGTAGAGTAAAATCCAGCTTAAAGTGCCCATTTTGTGGACCAAACAACATTCTGTTACACTGAAAAGATAGCAAATTGCTATGCTGCGTTCTTCAGTAGATAGTTTTATCTTGATTCTGCATATTTCTTTTTTTAGATTGACTCAGGATGTCTGTATGTACCAGGAGTTTAGTGTTTTCTGCGCTAATGGTTATATGCAGTATCATGTTGTTAGCAATTGGTGCCTACCTCTTTTTTAATTCAAGGGACTTTAGGCTGTCCAGCATGTTGTTTTCAATTGCTGTTGTGTGTCTGGTGATAGGAATTGGAACATTTTCCTATTCTCTTTTGAGCGAGAGAAATTAGCTGTACAAATGATTATCTTTCTGTTGAAAATGTTAGATGTGATATTGTTAATGATTGTTAACTAATAGCATTTTATTAATGTTTTAAATGGAGCAAATTAAAATTTATTCATGTTTTTGTTTGGAGTTGTTTATTGTCTGTAATGCTTTTATTTATTTTCTAGGGTATTCGAGCACCAAACACGTAAAATCTTGGAAGATTGTACAGTACCGTGCGCATTAATTAAATCAAGGGTAATTTGGGGGATTTTCTAACTTTAGGTAAACACTTCAAAAAGTTCTATTTTTCATACGAGGGGGTAAAGCCACTCATCCTTTTTGAAGGCATCTTGAAATCTACCAGTGCGGTAAGATAATAGTGAAAAAACTAAAACCTGAGTAAAATAAGATATTTCCGTGCAAACATGGAATATTTTAGCAAGATATGTCTCCTTACCATAATTTTTAAAAAATGAATGCTCTATCAAAAACAGTGGTTGTTTTAGATTGGACCCCATAGATAATATATGCTAACTGTGAAAATACTCTCAAAAATAGATTTAAGCGCAAAATACAGCTTCATTTGTTCACCGATTCAAGGTATATTGGACTGAACAAATTGTCAAAGATTGTAAAAGACTTGGAATCCATGCCACAATGCATAAAAGTGGTTCTGAGAGGGAAGAGAAGAGCATATTCACTACTGATTATGATCGAAAGGCATAAAATTTTCCCATTACTGATTTTTCCCAAATTTGCATTTGATTAATTTAATACGCTTGGTACTGTACATTGTATAGAGAACCGAATACAAACTTTTAACTTTCACCTTATTAAACATGCAGAGATTTCTATAATTCTGGTTTCAGAATTAGTTTTTCTTTTGAAATATGCATAACTAAAGAAAATATTAGCATGATGGTAAAATGTATGTAAGCAAACTTTAATATGTATTAAGAGTATTCAAGACAAGTACTTCTGAACAGTAACTTAAAAAAAAAACCCGAACTCAAGCGGTCCCCAAAAGATGGTAAGGCTCTTTAAATCTTGATTCATAAGAGATAAGTGAGCAATGTAAATTTAAAAAAAAAAAAATCAAAATATGGTAGGGAAAAAATATTACATTAAGAAAAGTTCCGCTCGTTAATTTTCAAAATGTTACATTTCAAAATTTGCTTTGCTTGTGTGATTATGGCAACGCTACGCTAGGGCGATCTGCCAAGGATGGGAGTGCCTTCGTAGGGGGCTCTAACGCGTATTCACGTTAAATCTGGAGAAAACCTACCAAAACTCCAGACCGTTAGATCGACAGCCGCGTGATGGGACCCGAACCCGGGACCTTCATACTTCGGCGCTCTACCATTTTAAATGACATAAATACTGTGCCATGGTGAGGTTTTTTAAATTTGTATACCACCACGTAGAAAGAGAAAATGCACCCTGTACACTAATGAGGTGATGTGCAAAATGTGAGAATTAAATTCTAAAAATTGTCATGCTGACTTAAATCACTTTTTACTGGCTCTCGAAGAGAAAATTTCGCTTCGTATGAACGCATTTCAGGCGTCGTACAGAAAATAAGGAAGAAAATAAAAATGATTACATTCGAAGAAATGTTTACATACTCTAGCAATAAATGTTTACATTCAAATTCGTGATAGAACTTGGTCATGTTTGTTTAAAGATATCTCTGAGTTATTATGGTGGAAATCTGAAATTTTGAGCATTAACTTATTGATGTATCGGCCACACTTTACAAACTGGGAAATTTTTCGTAAAGGAGCCGCATGAAAATTTAAAAAGCGTAACTTTTTTAAAAATTAACGAATGGAGTTTTTTTTTTTAACGTAATATTTCCCCCCCTTATTTTGAATATTTTTTTTCAATTTACATTTCTCACTTAAATTTAATGGATACAGAATTAAAATGTGTTACAAACTTTTTGGGGATACCCTGTATTCTATCCTATTGTATGCTTTGAACTTCGCCGTGGAAAGTGGACAAAATTTTGTCATTACTTCATATTCCAATTTAACGCTTCAATATAGGAGATTAAAAAAAGTTTCAGCTAGGTGTTGCAAAGCAAAATATGGTATATCTAATATTAATATTTTCTATATCAGTGGGAAGTATATTAACCACTAAAGTGATCAGTTTTTAAATGTTCACGGTTAATTATTTAACAAGCTTTCGATACGTCAGAGAGTTTTTAAACCTTCAGACTAAAGGAAGACAACAGATACCAAACTCGCAGATTTTAATTTTTTCCAGAACAATATTACCTGTCGATGCTTTATTGCTTAAGGTATTTGGTTAAATTGTTTGTTCTCATCTTTATAAAGACGCAGCGGGATGGATTCCTAGTCTGTATCAACGTTGCTACCCTGTATGCCTCTTTGAATTCTCCTTGTATATTAACGTACTGCAGGGGGTGCGAGGAGGCGCGGTCGCACTCCACCTCACCCCCCAAAAAATTAAACATTTTATTTATTCCATATTGTGGAATTTAACTCTTTAATTGTCAGAGTTATGTCCTTGCTGTGAGGACACAACACTGACGTATTGGCTTAAAAGTGTGCGCGTCAAAGGGTTATTACCTCAAATCTCGCATCCCCAAATGAAAAGCCGAAATGCCGCCCCTGACGTGTTGCAGCAAACGTTGGTCCACACCGAGGCACTCAAGGGTAAACACCACGAAGCAACGCTCGCTGCAAAAAGGGAATCGCCACCTTTTTCAAACAATGGGAATGAATAAATGTAAAATACATGTTACGCTGACGTTCTTTTTAACCCCACTGCCGCTACAGCATAAGAGGCAACCTCTAAGGCTGTTTTACAGTTTGCTTTGTAAAAGAACTTTGAATATCATGTACTCGGGAATCCTTTTAATGAAAACTTTTTGAATAACAAAACTGGTCAGATTATAAAGTTGATATAGTGTTTGTCAGATTATAAAGTTGATAAAGTTGATATAGTGTAGTGGCTGTAAAGTAAATTATACTAAAGAGTCATTACAGACAGGTATTCACTTTACCAGGTTTCATTGTTCACTACTTAACTGCCCAGCAATGTTTCATAAATACTGAATATGTTAATTTTGTTACAGATAAATGCTTGAAAGGGCTGAGAGAAACATGTCTTTTATTGCCGTCATATATAATACCTGCTTGTAAAAAAACATGCATACTTTATCTATTGGCAAGAGCAGCTATGAGGTTTACTTAACTCGTAAAATAACCGAATGCAACATTTTTTTTTTTCCAGTTTTCCACTGCAGAAATGGTTTTCGTCTATGACGGCAGAGCCACTCTGAACGCTGTGATGTGCCTTGTCTTCGCAGCAACAACAGAAATTTTGGTCTTCTACCACTGCAAAAGGGAAATGGTCATTCACTTCGATACTCTCTTTATGGCTGTTTGCCTGCAGCTTCCAGTGATAGTAACCGTAGCTTTTGGCTTTAAATGCATGATGGACTCTCTTAAATTTTCATATCGGCTGCAAAACGATCCTGGATTGAGTGTGGAAATTCCATCGTATAACATGAGCTGAAAACGGTTTTCTGAATTTTACAGTGGGATATGTAATTTAACTTTGCTTTTGAATTTTAAATTTTTTATGCGTGACGTTGAAACAAAAAGAAAATAAATCATATTGTTTGCTTCAGTTATTCATTGTTAAGTGAAACCGCTTTCTTTCGTTACTATTTTCGGTACTTACGTATTATCCCGGCGGTCCGCCAAGACGAGCGATTTTTTTGCCAAGAGAAATGCCGAGCATATGAAATTATTAATGGTTTTGAATACGATTGGATACAGTTTGGCAACTCATTTGATGAAAAAATAGTTTGGCTGGAATGACCGCCGGGATAATACGTAAGTACCCTATTTTCACTGTATTGCACTCATCCATAATACAAAATATCTCGGCATGTTTATTTATGTGTTCTCCAATAGCAGCAATTCCTGTGAAGTATAGAAGTGTGTTTCCGCATCGCCTAAAATATGAGACCTTTTTCTTTTCATATTGAGTGCACAAATCGACTTCCACAAATGTTATGCTCAGTATTTAATCCTAAACTACTCGACCTATCAGTTTAAAAAATTGTAAAAATATGCTGCAAGCATAGAAAATAACAGAAGGCTACTTTAATAAACATAAAAATCCACACGCTTTCAAATTTGCAGTTTACAGTTTGGTCTAAAACACCGAAATTGCTCTCAACTAAATGACAACTAAATATTTTAATTCTGAATTAACTTTGGGGTACTTGCGTATTATCCCGGCGGTCCACCAATACGAGCAATTTTTCTCCAAGATAAATGCCGGACACATGAAATTATCGATGGTTTGGAATACGATTGTCAACAGTTAGGTAGCACATTTGACGAAAATATAGTTTGACGGGAATGACCGCCGGGATAATAAGCAAGTACCAAGTTTTGATTTCTTATGTTTTAATATTCGGTACTTGATTGAATCCATTATTCGTTACATCTCTCCTTCAAATTGACCTTTTTTAATGTGTGCATTTCCGAATATGCAAATTTGCTTAAAATACTTTCAAAGTCATGACTCGTCACTTTCTCTGCCAACACTGTGCCTTCGTACATTCTGAAAACTTAACTCCTTGAGTACGGATTGATTTGAAGAAATTCTTGAGTCTGGAACATCCAGATGTCATGTCCATGTCTAGATATAAAGTCTAGATCTAGCCACCTAAGTGGCTAAATTCGCAATTCTGGCTTCTACAACTGTTACTAATCTCCTGTAATGAACAAGAATGTGCATACTTAATTTTTTCCTAGTTCGAATCCCAAAACATACTCGCCAACCGCTACTTACAAAAGTAATTGCATGACGCAACGTATTCGTCATCAGTTACTTAGGCAAAGCAAGTTCGTGACGCAACGTAGTCGTCAAATATACCTAAGGGGTTAACTATCTTTCTGCAAGTTATTTTTCTGAAACACGGATAAACTAAGTCAAAATACGAGAGCGAAATAATGCAAAGAAGAGTTTGCTCAGTAGAATTTGTTTATCTCTCCATGTACTTACACTCACTTCCAAAAGTTAAGAACGGAGTGGTAAAATGCAAAAAAATGAACAAGTCCTGCCTCGATTGACGCGAAATGCTGCAAATAAGTAGCTCTATGTTTATTCATAAAACAAAACAAAGAATTACATACAGAAAAAAAAATTATTTAATTTTCATAAAGTATGATAGCGTCATATTTGCATCATTAACAAAATGATATTTAAATGCAAAACAAAAAACAAAAATTGATATTAATAGGGTATGTGAGCACCCCTCACCTTCATACAAAGTGTACAGCGTGTGATAATGCTTGTTACGAGATGATCAACCACCGCAAAGTCCAGTAATCCCCATTCCTTCTTTAGGGCAGTTATTTCTAAATCTCTGAGAGTGCCTGAAGGTGAGAAAGTCTGCATACAACGTCTGTTAAAGCGTATCAGGAGTTAGTCAAAATACCCACCCAGCTTTCTAGTAAGCGGACGGGACGCCAATATTAATCACTACACTAAGTCGTTTATCTAAAACGGGTTTGGCATTTGTATAGTCATCAAATACCACCACGGCAGTAATAATTCTATTTTAAAAATAAATACTTGTGACAATCTAACGATTCGGAGTCAAGAAAAAAAAAAAGTTAGAACTCTTAAAAACAATTTAATTCAAAGCTTATTTCCCAAAGGAAATCTTCACAAACTCATCGGAGAAGATAGAATTTTACAACTGGTTCCCATCGGCAAAACGAGATACTTAAATTCATATTTTGTGGATAACGTTGCCATCTCAAGAAAAACCTAATAATGATAATGCATTTTCAACAACATCTGAGGTCAACCAAAACATTTTCAATTGGATTAAGACCCGGCGAATAAGACGAATAAGATAGCCATTCCATATGCGTAATCCCCACACTCTTCAGAATCGACGATAGCAGCTCTATGGGCAGCGTACAGTTTCACATTCGGTCTAGGACTATCTCAATACCGTACAGCCATCACAGAACCTCGCTCTAAGATGTGCAGACCGGTGCGATATCCCAGTAAAATCCTTGCCCAGACCATGATGCTTCCACTGCGGAATGCTGTTTTTTGGTGATGATCTCGGACCGATTGGGTATGCCTTATACCGTCCAGACCCTTACACGCTTATCATCGGGTTATACAGCAAATCTGGACTCATCGGTGAACATAACGTTGTCCCAATCAATACAATTCACATGCTAGCGGCACCATTTTAATCGGACGTATTAAAATGGGTCGGATTGGACGGATTAAGGAACACAAACGTGTGGTACCCGGGCATACAAACCATTCATGTGTAGCCTTCGACGAACAGTAGTGGCAGATATCGTCTTTCCAATGGCCACTGCAACCATAGGTGTCATACGTGTGGAGGTTGATCTTAGATTTCGCTTAGCTACAGTAGCAGTATATCCATCTTCTGCGGGGATCGTAACCCTTGGACTACCAGCTACTTGGGCACCGGTCTTCGGACAACTGGCTGGCTGGTTTGGAATTGTTTTCATAATTGTGAAATGACGGAATCATGAACGCCGAAGAAAGAGCAACATCTGTGATTGACTGTCCTGCTCCAGTGCGTCCTTCTAGAAGCCATATAGAAACACGTCTAACTTAAGAAACTAACTTAAAGAAACATAAAAAAATTACAATTATGCATAATCTAATAAATTTTTTATAATAAATAATTTTTATTATCAGAAACTAACATAGGAACACTGACTTTTACTCGAATACTTTTTTGAGAGGCTGTATATTTTTAAAAAGGTACGAATAATAAGTTACAAATCCCATCATTAAGGCATGAAACCTCAGTTTTATTTTCCTTTAGTGAAATGTTTTTAAATCCTATTTTTACAGAAAACAAATGGTGCGAATGTCAATTTTACATGTCATTTTTACAGAACAAATGGTGCGAATGTCAATTTTACAATGTCATTTTTACAGAAAACAAATGGTGCGAATGTCCTAAAAGCCTTTTATCAAGACTTGGATGCAACTCCTGTAACGCTTCACAATGCCGGTTTCTTATACGACAGCCTGTTTTGCATATTTCTCAGTGCGAAACCCTTGATTTTCTGGTATCTAACACATTTGTATACTCCTTTCCACCTTTGCAGCAAATTTCAGCTTCTTTAATTCAGATAGGCTTACGGAAATTAATTTTTTTTTCCTCTGTGCACCTAACTTTTAAAGTGAGTGTACTTGTACACCCTCTCAAAGAAGAAATCGAGTACAAACAATATTTCCTATTTGAACGAATAATTAATTAGCTTCAAAACAAACGTACGACTTGACAGAAATATAAAAAAATTACAATTATGCATAATCTAATAAATTTTTTATAATAAATAATTTTTATTATCAGAAACTAACATAGGAACACTGACTTTTACTCGAATACTTTTTTGAGAGGCTGTATATTTTTAAAAAGGTACGAATAATAAATTACAAATCCCATCATTAAGGCATGAAACCTCAGTTTTATTTTCCTTTAGTGAAATGTTTTTAAATCCTATTTTTACTAATATACTATATATGACTCGCTATTTCATCCACGTTAAACTTGAAGTACGCATGACTAAGTGCATCTCATTAACTAAATATTATTTTAAAAGTTATGTTGAAAAACAAAGAAATCAATCATTTACAAAGTAGACTTGACAGAAAGCGTGTTTAATTTGTTGCTATGTATTAAAAAATAAGGCATCAAGGTTTCGCACTAGAAAACATGTTTATCGGCGAAATAGCAACAACAACAAAAAAAAATATTCAAGCAAATAAACTCATATGTCAAAAAATGAACTCTCTTATATTTGCATAGATAATAGTATTTCAGCATGAACATTTTTATATTTCTCCTTATATCTCTGTTTAAGTATACATGGTATCCCAAAAAAGATGGTGACGCGCTTTAATTCTTCTCTTATAAATGGGCAATGTAAATTGAAAAAAAATTCGAAAATTTCACCAGCATTGGTGACTATTTTAATAGATGTAAGTTTATTATCAGGTTGTAACGAAAGTTTTCTGCCAAATCTGCTTGAAAAACTAACTTCTAACTCCTTAGATAACTGTTTTTGAACTTTCGGTACCAAACCTGCACAGTGTCACGTGATACAACAATAGTATTTAAAGCTGTACTCATTATTCGTTGATATTCTGTGGCTGACTTTTTGCAACACAACTGGAAGTACATGATGGTTCTAATCCTCTAGAGTGATAGTTCCATTTGACACACCTTGTAATTAATGATAACTATATTTTTTTACAGATTTCATAACATGGTGTTATAAAGTAAGTCTCTTTCTTTCAAATGCAAAAAATTGTTTGACAAAATATGAGCAAATACGCCAACGCGAACTGTGTACTGACGATGTTTACGATGGCGGGGAACTTTCGTTACAACCTAATACTTAAATGGCTACAAAACCTTTTCTGTCTTGGGATAGGTTTTTTTTTTATAAATACATCATTTTTGTCCATTATGGTTGCATTTGGACTCATAAATAATTATTGAAAGTTTTTTTCACGCAATCAACTGGATACATATAAGTTGTCAGTTTAAAGACAAGCTTTTAGAGGAGGTAGAGAGATTAAGAGATTCAAAATTGAATAACAACGTGAGGTAAACAGTTTTGTTTTTATACACTGGTTAATAATCACTCCACAAAAGGTGTTGAAATATTTATTAACTTTCTACTTATGAAGTTTTATTTCCCAGCAATTACAGCATTCAAAATAAAATACTATTTATAATGATCTATTTCAGTTCAGTATTTTTTATGATAAAAATAATTTTATTTTGGTAAAGCATTGTAGGAGTTTTCCCCTAACAATTCAACACCTTTTGTATATGCCATTTATAGAAGCCATCTTTAATTTTAAAATACCCCTATAGGAGTAGATTCAGTTTTCCGTAATTTGTTATTTTTTAAAAACTGGTGAAGATCATTTTTACGCATCCATTAAATTTTTACACATCCAGTAATTAGATATAGAGCTGAAGCAAACCGCATGTATTCGGTACTAAGATACGGATAATCACTCAGACTCGAAGTAACGAATTGCTACTTTTCGATTGATATCGTTACTCGTTACACGATCCGAAGCTGTTTCGGATCGAGCAGCTTCGAACTTCGAATACAGACTGCCAGGCGAGGCGAATTAGGGGGGAAACGGGTTCCAGTAATCGAGTACTAATATCTTCTGTTATTTGTTACTGTTATCGGATCGCGGTTTCAAGGGGGAAAATGACTTTTGAGTGTGCATTTCGGATCGACCAGGTTCGAACTTCGAATACAAGACTGCCGGAGGGTGAAAATGAATTTCGGTATTTGAGTAATAGTATGTTCCGTTCCGTTACTAGATACCGGAAGTATTATGGATTCTCGCTGTTTGAAGGGAAAAATCAGTTTCGGTATTTGAGTAGTAGTAGTATGTTCTAGAGATGAGTTCGGGCTCATTTTTTGAAGCCCGAGCCCGCCCGAGCCCGAAGACTTTTAATCCGAGCCCGCCCGAGCCCGAGCAATATTATTAAAGTTGGAGCCCGAGCCCGCCCGAGCCCGAAATTTCAGCTAAAGACAAATAAAATTAACTACTTCATTAATAGGATACAATAATTTTTGGAGCTTCACACACCTTCTAGTCCCCCGTGCCGCTATTTTTTGAAATAAGTACGTCTATTTATCCCATGAATCACTTTTTAAAATCTGTTTCAAGGAGTATGTTCAACAAAGGAGAAATTTTTCACGAGCCCGAGCCCGCCCGAGCCCGAACGCAATAGTGAATTACAGAGCCCGAGCCCGAGTCGGGCCCGGGCTCGGGCTCGGGCTTTCGGGCTCGGGCTGAGCCCGCCTCATCTCTAGTATGTTCTGGTTGCAATTCGTTTGTGCCGAGCCGAATGGTAGCGTTTTGATGAGGTTTGGAAGAATCCGTATGTTTCGTTACAGTTATGGTGATGGATATACTATCTGCTGCTCTATTGATATGGGTCGTAAAATGGGGGGATAGGATCCGGTGTATAGTATGTTCTTATGCGCAGTTCAACTTTTTTTGCGGGGGGGGGGGGGGAAGGGGGTGTTCTTATAATTGTAGAGGAGCAATATATATAAGAGAAGCATGTTAGTAAGGGGTGCTAATTTCGGGCTTTCTAACATTTTAGTACTAAATAGTGGTGTAATCAGAATTCTTTCTTTCAGGGTGGTTCCGAAGCAGGATTGCGAACTTAACTTTTTCTTTTTTTTTTTAGCTAGAATCGAAATATGAGTAATAAATAACAAATTATTTAAATACACCTTTTAAAAAAATATATTTTTATAAAGTAAACGAATTCACACATTTTTATTATTTGAAATATTATTTGGAACTAAAAAAAATATTTAGCATGGAAACCTAAACACATTTTTAAAGTAATTGTTTAAAAAATATATAAAAAATTGGGAGCTACCCGGGATTTCTATGCCCACTCCTGCGTAAGCCACTGGTATTAAAATAATTCAATAAAGTTCAGTATGCTTCTAAAATGTCCGCGTTTAGGGGGCCATCTGCCCTATTTTATGGTACATTTTATTCCATGAACTCATGGAATACGCATAGTCCGGTGCAACCATTCTTTCTGTATGAAAGGAGTGATAATTTTTGTTTAAAGAATGCTCTCATATATGCACCCACAGAAAGGGCTAACCCCTTTCATCCCAAAAGTGCAGAAATAGAACTGGAAATATCTTAAAAATAGATAATTCTCACTGAATTAAACAATTTTAGTTTAAAATATGGTAATTTTTAATTTACTTCGAAAAATCGTCCAGCAAAAGAAGTTTTTGATATGAAATAAAAACTCACAAATAATAAAGATATTATGCTTGTAGAGACGCAAAGTAGTTGATATCATACTGAGATCCCCTGCCCTGTGAATTTAATATATGTGGCCCAATCCCTGGATCTCAGTATTCGAGAACCCGCTCCCAGAAAAAACACGAGTCACAAGCTTTCCTTTACACTTTTTATGATAAGAATGAACAGGCTAAACCAGCGTCCAGAATTTAAAAAAGGGGGGGTTGAGAAAAAAAAAGAATGCCATATGTCTTTGGAAGATCTCTATGTGCACTCAGTAATTCGGATAATTTAGCATTGTATAAAACCATAAATGTGTATAAAAGCAATCTGTAAATCAGAGAAAATAAGCTCTAAATACAACTTTGTACAACTTCGCTAAAAAGAATTCTTTTTGGTTTTGTTATGGGTTTATGTATGGGCGGCATATACCCATAACAACACTGTCCCGGATGTGTTGTTATGGGGCACATATAACACCCTATCACCGATTTTATTAGTAGTAACGAAAGTAACGAGTAACGAATACTTAGTAACGAATAGCGAACATCTAAGTAACAAATACATACGGATACTCATTTTGTCGTTACTTTTACAGCACTAATTAGATATAAAGTTAAAAATACAATGTTGCATCCTAACAAAAATGACAGAACGTGGAATTTAACCCCTTGCCTAGGAAATACATTTGAGAAAAAACGTGGCAAAAATTGGAAACTTTTTTTCTCTAATTGAATAAATTCATTAATTCAGGTCGGGCATTCCAAAATTGGCGCATTTGCGTTGCCCGATCTAAGTTCGGCCGTCACAGGCAAGGGAGTAATTTTTCTATATGTAGATATTTCTCCCAAACCAAAATTTGCTACAAAGAGTTAAATAAATATTTATTTGATCTTATCTAAATTTATAAATTGCTGTATTGAAAAAAAAAAGATAATTTTTGATAAAATTTTTTATAAATTTTATTCAATTAAACTTTAGTTATAAATGAAGTCACAAACCAATATGTTTGGTATTAAACTTTTTCTTTAGTGTTCAATGGAATGTTGTTAATAGATCATTCATTTTACATAAAAAAAAAATTAAGTTTCGTTTAATTATTAACAATATTGTCAAAAAAACTGAAGGACTTATGAGGAATTTTAACTTTTTAATTATTTATATATAAAAAGACATTTAAGTCGCAGTTAGTGTGTAATAAAAGGTTCTTACAATGCGTACTCATCTGAAAAAAAAAGATGAATTCCCCCAAATTTAACACTTATGAACAACTTTTCAGTATGGATTCAAACAATAACACATTGAAACATGTTTAGCTCAACAATGGGTAAATGTGAATGACCAGACATTTACACTATAAATTAGAGAACTTCACAGTTCTTCTCTGCATTGAAATGCACTCATCTCACAATTATAAGTATAATCTTAGAGGTGGGAAAAAAGTGAAATTGTTTGTAAGTCTATTTAAAAATATATTACAGTCGAGTAAAATTTTGCACTAAGGAATGCATGAGTACGTACAGGAATCAGTTATTTTTCTTCCCTTTTTTTTTTTTCAACGGACGGGTACTTGCCGATTAGGCATTGTCCACTACCTCTGTCCGAAGGTACTGTAGCCGTTTTATTATGGGGGCACTTAGTGGCCGACCAGCGTTAGCCCCTATGAAGGGACAGACAAGTTCACATCCATGCACAAGTCGGGATTCGAACCCGGACCCAAGGCGTGATAGAATGCTTCTTTAGCCACTACACCATTTGGGCGGCAGTTATTTTCATTCAGGTATGGCAGTATTTTTAAAAATAGCTCCAATATTGTAAGTATTTGATTTAAATAGTGTCTGTTGAAAGTTAAATAATCTGCATTTCACAATAAATTTAGATTCAATGATATATCTAATCCATTTGAAAGATAATCATGCCGTATGTAATCAGATTCCCTAACGAAGTCAATATCAAACTGTTCGTGATGATAAACATACTTCCTCCTGTTACACGCAAATCAGATGATCGTATCTCATCGACCATCAATGTGAATCGTGCAATTCCCTTTTCGCTAAGGTTGCTACTTATTATTATATTAGAGCAATTTGTAACAGTATCTCTAAGTTCATTTTGCTTCTGTCGCACCCTGTCACCAGTTATGGTAATGCTTAAGAAACAATATAAAGAAAATCCGCAGATGGTAAAAACAAGCAAAAACATCAGCAGCTGTTCTGAACTGTTTTCAGTACTTGTCACGCAAATTCCAGTCAGAAAAATGCTCATCGATGCTCCGTAGATTAACAACACGCAACCCGAAAAAGTGCCGTTGACCAAGTTGATGAGTTTGTTAATCATTTGAAACACAGTCAAGTTTTCAGAAATGGCATCTTGGCTGAACTGCTGGTTCTCAAATCGTCTCTGAAGTTTCGTTCCAAAATTCATCAGGATATCCCCTAAGTGGTAGTATGCAGCAGACGACAACTGCGTTGCGAGGCTGCATGCTATGCCACTCGATATGAAAATAAGGGTGGTCGAAAGCGCCAGAGAAATGCGAAATGAATCCTTGTACTCGTCAGCGATTTTATACCCTAAAACTGTTACGTCGGTGACATTCACGTGTTCGTAAATATGCAGACCACCGTAGCTTATGACAGCAGAAAACACAGCACAGCCAGCTATGTTGAAAATCAGGAAAACATAAACGTTCCACTTGCTTTCGAATGTCCGAGTGCTGACTTGATCTGTTACTGCGAGGATGAGTTTGACTGCCCTCAGCACAGAGTGACGCTTTGAAAACATTGTCCAGAACACTGCCATGGACAATGTGAGGAACGTGTTAAATGTGAGGAGAACAGAATTGGATGCGAAAATCAAATAGGAGTTTGAAATGACGTAAAAAGTCGCCAAGGTCCTGCAGACGTTCAGCAAGGCTGTGAGGATGGTCCAGAAGTTGGAATTCCCGTCGCACGAAGAACTGCGTAGAAAACAAGGAGTGTAAGGAAGTCCCCACAAGAAGTTTAGGCACAGCAATAAATCGTAACTTTTACGGACGGAAACTGAGTTTTTTGAGAATTTCGCTTGTTTTGCACTCTTGGTGAATAAAGCATCTTTACTTTTTTGTGTAAGGAATTCATCTAAAGGCATAGTCCTCATGGTACAGGTACAAGTCAAGTGTTTTGTATCTTTGGACCAGCTAAGAGGATTTTATCGAGTGTGAATTCTTAGTCCCTAACCTTCTTGTAAACGGGAATAAAAAACAGTGCTGGCGTGCTTGTAAAAATAGATTTCATGGACAACACGCGATGCGCTTTCACATTCAAAAATCGATAATTCATCAAAATTTCGTCGTAAGTAAAACAAGTTAAAGGAGATCAGTTTTTTTTTTTTTTTATGACGGCATAAATTATACAAATTGAAGAAGCATCATACAATGGGGATGCAAGACACGTATGGGGTAAATTGCTTTTAGTGAGCCTACTAATTGAAAGTAACGATTGCTTGTCAAAACAAGTGAACAATTTTCTGTACAGAATTGGTAGTACAAAATTGGTTAAACAAAATATAAATTGATATACATAAAGTATGGAAAATCGAACACCATTAGCGAATACATGATATCGGTTAATGTTTGTAGAAAACTTCAAGAAATATTCAATAAAATCTAAAGAAGTCAATTACCTAGTATGTTACACGTATAAAATATCGCTTTCGTGACACTTTTTTACATGTTTATCTTTAAATCATTGTTGCATCCTCATTCCTTGGTATTTTAATTTGACTATATTTTTTTTTTCGACGTGCAATTTTGCGTATGGACGCAAATATAGTGACAGTACGAATATTCTATTTAATTGGGTTTATTTTATTTTATTTATTTATTTTTCCGAAATACTGAGCAATTTCGATGCGCAAGCCTGTATTGCTAGAAAATGATAATATGAGCACTGTTTTTAAGTAACGTAAAGAGCAGGAAAAACGAAAGTTGGCAATACTTTCCAGTGGCTGTATTCACTGAACATTAAACACTTGAATTAACTCAACAGAGCGAGTTACTTCAAGGGTTAATGGGCCTCACCATGGCACAGTGGTTATGTCACTGAAAATGTAGACGGCTGAAGTGTGAAGGTCCCGGGTTCGGGTTCCATCGCGCGACTGTCGATCTACCGGAGTTTTCGAAGGTTTTCTGAAGATGTAACGTGAATACTCGTTAGAACCCCTTAGAAAGTCCTCCTACCAAGACACACCCCATCCTTGGACGACCGCCCTTGCATAGGGTTGCCATAATCACACACAATCACAATCAACGGTTAGTGGAGGAAATAGTATTCACCACGCAAAACACTATAGTTACCATGGCATCTAAGCAGTAAGATTTCCACGTCTCTGAGACTCAAGCCGACCATTCAGGTTACCTGGCTCTCGGAGTCATAGCGTTTTATGAATACCACTGTCAATGAAATAAAACATTTTATTTTAGCTCCTTTATATAGCTATTTAAATAAAAAAAAAAATAAGAGAAGCAATTTTCTTTAATTTACGTTTCCTTACTTGACTTGATATACAGGGTGTTTCGAAACTCATGGTCAAAAATTTAAGGGAGGTAGAGGAAACCAAGACGGTTTAGAATCCCGTAGATGCGGGGCCGGAAACGTTGTTTTCATTTGCCTGTTAACAATCACTTTAATAATCAATCTTGTAATCATTGTATAATCAATCTTCTAAGAATTGTATAATCAAACTTGTATTCATTGTAATCCCTACTTTAGAGATCAAACCTATTACTAACCAATTTTAATCAAGTGCTTTTTCTGAAAGATCCATTGGTTTTTGACGAACCAAAGTCAGAAATTTCACTTATTCCAAAATGATTGTTAACAGGTAGATGAGGACGCCGTTTCTGACCCCACATGCTATGTGATTCTGAACCATCTTAGTATATATATATATATGGTACTTGGTATATATATATATATACCAGGTGGTTATAATTAAACTTCCCCTATGAACAGTACTCTATAGCTAAAACGGGTGAACGGATCGTAACCAAAATTGGTATATTGGCTGTGCATGATATGAGCTCAAAGAATTTCGAAAAATTCAATAATGTCCACTAGGTGGCGTTTTGCATGAAAAACGGCAAATTTAATGATAGAAAAGGCTAATTCGAAATATTTAAACAATTTTAACATTTATTCAATAGTTTTGGGGGCATTTATTCACTAATTTGGGAAATATTTGTAGGGATGGACGCGAGATGAAAAATCGGCTGTCTCGTCTCGCAAAATCGTTGAAAAACTTTGTCTCGTCTCGCAAAAATCCCTATATCACAATGTAAAATATGCCTGTCTCGTCTCACAAAATAACTGCAAATCTCTGTCTCGTCTCGCAAATTTCTGTCTCGCAGTCCATCCCTAAATATATGAGCGGATATTCAAATGCGAAGTGCCATCTAGCGGACATTTTTTTTAACTAAACATTCTGAAGAATTCCCTTTAGCGCATCTCGTGTACAGTCCATATTCCAAATTTGGTAGCATTCTGCTCACCGGTTACAGCTGCAGAAAGCTGTTTATAGAAGAAATTTAACTATAACCACCCTGTATATATATATATATATATATGAGACGTCAGATATTTCAAGTAAAGTTTCAGAGTTAAGGCAGGTAATATGGTTTATTGAACATTACATTTAAGTTACAATTTAGAATGAGAAGAGGGGAGGGGAGGGGTACAAGAATCAGCGTGGACTCATTAAGCAGTTCCAGTGGCAGAAGTCCCTCGATTTTCGATGTGCGGGAGTATTTACGCTTACCACACCACGTGGTTTGCGAAGACATAACTCCGCCTCTCTCTTATCTCTGATCGAACCACACACATTTACCAACATGACCCGTATCCGGGGCTACAAGGGCGTGGGGACACGTGTACATCTAAAGAACTCAGAATCGACGGCCTGATGTCTGGCACATAACAAAATAAATAAAACATAGCTCCAGAGCGCGCGTGGCAAGTATGACAGGAAAGCAAAACTTACAGTGAAAGTACCGGTTTGAACAATACCCAAACTAGTAAAACCCAAATTACCTTTTTATACATTACATATATATATATAATAATAATAATAATAATAAAAATGAATGTTTGTAAATCTGTCTGTCTGTATGTGTGCGGTCTCCAGACAAACCTACTGCACGCAGAACTCTGAAAATTTGAATATATAAGTCCATGAATGCCAATAATGTGCACCTGAGAATCAGAATTTTAAAATTTTAATTACTTTTTTTAATTATTAATTAAAAACCGTTCTAAAACGGAAAATTTTCTTACCCTGTGTTACGAATTTTGGGAGCAACCCGCTGTTCTGGGATTTAAAAGAATTTAAAATTCGTATTCTATGCGTTAAATAGTTAAATTTTGCTTTTTGTTGCATTGATATGTAATGTTCTGGAAATCTCGGGTTCTATGGGTCGTAGGTCTTCGAAAACCTAATTTTTGGGGACTTATTTTTGGCGCCAATTTTGGAGATATTTCGCCAAAACTCGCCAAGTTTGACGATTTTTCTGTCATTTGGCGCGTTTTTCCTAATGGGACCTTTTCATGAAATTTTTTATGGTACTTTTTATGGTATTTAATACGTTTAATGACCTAACATTTCCTAGTTTTAAGAAATTTAAATCGAAAATTGTGGATTTTACAAGATAATTTGCTTAATTGGTTGAAATATTTAATAACTCCAGCAATTTTAATGCAAATTACACGATATTTCTGGGGGAAATATGTGACGGCCACGTCAGTGAGTTGTCTTTAGTGGTGCGTTTGTAAGTACGTACCTGAAACTCTGGAACCATTATCTGCACATTCTGTTATACAATTACAATTGCGGCCTAGAGTACTAATCTGGAGTTGCAGTTTACATGTCAGATTTTGTAAATCGCATAATTTAAGGGGTTCACGGGCAACGCCGTGCGGGACTGCTAGTATATATATATATATATATATATATATATATATATATACAGTATATATATATATATATACAGTATATATATATATATATACAGTATATATATATACAGGACACTGCTATAAAACGTCTGTTTCTTTTGATGGCACGAAAAGCTCTAGAAAAACTCGGCTGTTCGAGCCTCGTCAGGGGGAGACCCCCCCCCCCTGAACCTCCCTAATTTTTTAGTTTCATTATTGCCATATTAAAACGATATTAATTGACTATGTCATTTTATCTTTCATCTTTCGCGTATTTCGCCTGGTAACCCTATGCTGAAATTTTTATGATTGTAACCTATTTATAGAAAAATACATGTGATGCATATTCTACAGCTTACGAAATATTGTAACAATAGATTAAAGCTGTTGTGAACTAACAGATTTAAATAAATGTAAAATTATGTCGCATTTTATGTAGCTTTTTTGGGACACATTTTTCGGACAATTTTCAATAAAGGGGGTGAGAGAGGAAAGGACAAAGTCATTAATAAAAAATTATAACTAGTTATCCGCAGAGATCTTTACTTTTGATTACGTACCACTTAACAGCAACGCAGGCTATCGTTTTGGTGGAAAAAAGAGTAATCCTCCCTCTGCTTGCAATTATATTATTATCATGTGTTTGGGAAATTTTGACCAAACGAACACGCACTTCACATAAACTTTTTTCTTAGCATTATTATGCGAAAAGAATCGAGGTTCCTCTAAAACTGTGCATATTTTTTTTCGTTTTTGCTATAGCACATATGGGCAACCACGGCCCGTGGGCCGGATGTGGCCCACCATCTGCAGAGAGATACAACTCAAAAAGCTAATATATTTTAATTTTCAAGTAAACTAACCTTCATTCATTTACGCCTTTGATCCATATTAAAGATCATCATACCATATGTTACCAGAGTCCCTAAAGAGGTTAGTATCAAACTGTTTCCAATAACAAACATGTCGCCTCCTGTGACACTCAAATTGGCCGATCTTATCTCTTCGGCCATCAACGAGAACCGCGAAATTTCCTTTTCGCCAAGGTCGCTGTTTATAGCCAAATTTGAGCAGCTTGCGACAATTTCTTTGAGCTCATCTTGTTTTTGTCTCACTCTGTTGCCAGTTATGGTGATGCTTAAGAAGCAGTAGAAGGAAAAACTGCATGCTGTTAAAATAAGGACAAATCCGGCTGACAGAATTGATTCTGGGCCGTCGTCTGAACTCAGCGAGCAAATTCCAGCCAGAAAAACACTCATTGACGATCCATAGACAGCTAATGTGCAAGCCGAAAACGCGTTGTTAATCGTATAGGTAAGCGTTTTGATCCTCTGAAACATCGTCAGATTTTCGCACAAAGAAACTTGACCGAACTGCTGATACTCAAACCGCTTCTCAAGTTTTGTTCCGAAGTTCGAGAGAATGTCACCTAAATGATAATACGCAGCAGAACACAACTGCGTTGCAAGGCTGCATGCTATGCCACTTGAGATGAAAACAAGTGTAAAAGAAATCGCAATTGACATGCGATATAAATCTTCTTGTTCTTGACTGACTTCATGCCACAGGATTGTGCTAGAAGTGACATTCATATCTGAGTAAGCGTAGAAACCAATCAAACTTATGGTAGAACAAAACAAGCCACATCCAATCACGTTGACAATCAGGAAAGCGTAAACATTCCACTTGCTTTTGAATGCCCGAGTGCTGACCTGATGGTGTATGGCAATGGTGAGTCTGACAGCCAGCAGCGCAAGGTGGCGATTGAAAAACATAGTCCAAAATACTGCCATTGACAGCACGACGAACGCATTGAAAGTTAGAGTAACAGATTTGCTCGAGAAAACCAGATAGGTGTTTGAAATAACGTAGATGGTTGCTAAAGTTCTGCAGATGTTCAGCGACGCTGTGAGAATTATCCAGAAGTTGACAGACTCATCGCTCGAAGAATCATGCAAAGAACTAGGAGTATAAGCAAGTCCCCAAAGAAAATTTAAGCATAGAAGTACACTGTAATCTCTTTTTAGAGAATAGGATTTTTTTGCGTTTTCCCTTTGCTTTGCTGTAATGGTGAATAAAGCATTTTTTGAGTGAAATCCATCGGAAGGCATTTTGGCTTTTAGACTTAGAAGACAAAAGTCGACAATTTGTTTTTCGTGTGTGTCCACCAATTAACTAAATGGCTCTCTCGTGATGTGAAAAAAATTCTTGTTTGTAGAGAAATGATCTATTTATCGAGTAACATCTGCACGCAATGACAAATCAATATTCCATCTAATGTTTTCGACATCTATAATACACGATTTCAAGGAAGTATAATTTTGTTCATGACTGTAATTATATACATTTTTTATGTAGTACCAGCTAATAGTTTAAAGCACGTAATTAATAATTCATTTAAAAGTCTAAAACGTAAAAATAACGATTGAATGTGAAAACAAGAATAATGTATTGTACAAATAATTGTGTAACATCAGACATGATTGTGCAACACTAGAGAAAATATGCTTAATTTACATAAAGTGTAGGGAATAAAATTACATAAAGAATGCGTGATATGGAAGCTGGGTTTTTATAGAGCACTTTATACTAATGAACACCAACTACAGTAATTATTTACTTAAAATGTGACATCCTGTTTTTTCTCTTTTATATTAAAGCTTTTTATTTAAACCCAACAAATTATTTTTAAACACATTTTGTTTACATATAACACAATAATAATTTTACGCTATATATAAATTACCTATTTTATGTCTTGTTAAAATACGCAAAAACTCATAGAAGCCTACCGAAAGAAGTAACAAATTTAATTTTGTTAAATATGAAGCTTGCGGGAATAACTTTCATGTACAATTATTACATCTGTAATTATTACCTTTTTTCTAATGGTGGGTATTTGCCATTTAGACATTGGGCACTTCTAGGCCAGAAGTACTAGTTTCTTTATTATGGAGGCACCTGATAGGTGGACCAGCATTGCCTTTTATGAAAGGACGGACTGAATGACACTCCAGGCCCATGTTGGGAATCAAACCGACTCGCGGTGTTATAGAATGGTTCTCTAGCCACTGCACAATCCGGGCGGCCCCCTGTAAGTTATTAAAATATATATTTTATACAGAGAATGTAAATTATTCATGTTATTATAACCCAATGAAAAAGTAATCGTGCCCAAGATTTGTATCTGATTTGTTTCTGGAAGAGGGAGAAATAGAAAAAGAGAAGATAACGAGCTGCCCGTTATCTTACCCTATATGGTCATTTCTTATTTAAAGCTGTTTCACAGCCTCCAAGGTTATCGTAAACAAACTGCAGGACACAGCATTTTTACCGTTACTGGTTGTATTTTGAGAATATTTTAAGGTGAAAATATAGCATACCGTAATCGGGTAATTCCTTGTTGCGTGAAGCGGAAAATTTATAAACACAGATTAAAGAAATACATTTGAATAGCCATAAAAACTATTCATAAAACGATTGACTTGTGGTGAGCTTCATAAACCAATACAGTCAACTCCGGTTATAATGAACTCTGGGGACCATCAAATTTCGTCCACTATATCCGAAGTTTACTAAAACCGAAGTGTCCCCATTGTAAACAGAGGTACTGTATGTGAATCGGGACTAGTGGTTTGCGTTCACTATAGCCGAAAGTTCACTATATCCGGAGCTGACTGTACTAGAGACTTACAAGTTGCCTTACAGGAGATGCAATTTATAATATAACCGTCGGAGGAATACAGAGTTCGTTATCTTACGCTTTTCGTCGTCTTATACTACTTTCAGTATATTAATTAGCTTATATTTTTTTGCGTAGGAAAACAACAGACCACCGATTGGTTAATTCCTAGAAAATAGTTAGCCGAGATACGTAAATACTTTTTATTTTTTGGGTATTAACAGATCACAAGTTGATGCTTTTTGAGATACTTAAATTACATTTTTACCCGCTATTCCAGACTGTTACTCTATACTTTAAAAATTTTCAAAAGCTGAAGAATAACTTTTGGATTATATGTATTATAAAAAATCATTAGTAAATACTTATATTTATCGTTGCTATCTAAATCCTGTTGATTATTGGTGGTAGGGTCGTGAAGTATTAGAAATTGCAGCTTTTCGATAGCACACATTTTAATCCTTCGTTCTTTAATACTGTCGATTCGTTCACGAAAAGGCCAAAAATGCATACTTTTGTTACACAAGAATACATGAAAAAACACTCGCATCGATTTGTAGGACGAATCGTGCGTAATTACTTTAAATTACGCACTATTAAATTTATTTGAAGAATTGAGATTGTTGAAGAAAGAGGATGTAACTGCTGGTGCAACACCTCTAAAGATAATGTAAAAACAAATTAAGAACACATGGTGGTTGTTCTCTCTTGCATGGACTCACAAAATCGCAGTCGGGAATGCATGAGAACTTGCTCTTGCTGCTATGTAGATTAACCAAGAAAAATTCACCGCCAACACAGCAGCACCACATATTCTGTAGAATGCTTCCTTCATTTTAATGCATCTTCCATTGAAAACCACATACGAAAACATCTTGGATGCACGACAGATGAAAAAATCTTGAATTCTTGAAAATACAAATGAAAATATTTGTCACACAGCGTACGTGAGCGTTTCATAAGAAGCAAGGGCTCATATCATGCATGATTGCTTACTACGAACAATGATTTACAATAAGGGAAAAATTAATAGAAATCAATTAAATTTTCACAATTAAAGATTTTTGATTATCTAAGGTAGTTAAAAACAGATATTTGAGACACAAAAATATGCCCGATGCGAAAAAAAAAATGAGCAACGTGACAGCTGCAATTGTTTATGACTAAATTTAATTAGTTTGAGTTTTCCAAGAAGGCAGCTGGGTAACCAGTGCGCAGAGGTCACAATCTTGGAAAACAATCCAAAGTCTGAACGGCCGTCGGTGTGTTAGTGAGAAAGTACCCAGAAAACTTCAGCAAGTACTGGGTACCCAGTAAGCACCCAAAGAGTTATATCTGTTGAAAAAAGCTTTACATTTCGAAATTAGTATATCTCCATTTGTGTACACCTTTAATCCATTTGAAAAATTATCATACCGTATGTTATCAGATTTCCTAAAGAAACTAATATCAAACTTGTGGTGATGATAAACATACTTCCTCCTGTGGCATGCAAATCTGACGATCTAATCTCTCTAGCCATCAGTGAGAACCGCTCAATTCCTCTTTCATCAAGGTCGCTGCTTATAACTAAGTTTGTGCAGGTCGAGATAATTTCTTTCAGCTGGTTGTGCTTTTGTCCTAATCTGTCACCTGTTATGGTAAGACTTAAGAAGCAGTAGAAGGAAAAACTACACATAGATAAAACAAGGATAATTGTCAACAGACTGTCTGAGGTTTTACTTGAACTCATCGCGCAAATTCCAGCGAGAAAAATACTCATTGATGCCCCGTAGACGAACAGTGAGCAGGACGAGAAAGCGTCATTTACTACATACGTAAGTTTGGTAATTCTCCGAAACATCTTCAAGTTTTCAGACAAGGCATCCTGGCTGAACTGCTGGTATTCGAATCTTCTCTCAAGTTTCTTTCCGAAGTTGACGATGATATCGCCAACGTGGTAATATGCAGCGGAACACAACTGCGTTGCAAGGCTGCAAGCTATTCCATTCGACATGAAAACTACACTACTGGAAATTGCAAGCGACAACCGAAATGCATCTCTGTAGTCTTCTCCGACTTCCTGCGACAGGAAAGTTTCAGTAGTGACATTCATATTATTGTAAGCACGCAAGCTAGTAAAAGTAACGGTAGTGCAAAATACGCCGAGCGAAACCACATTTAAAAACACGAAAAAGTAAACATTCCATCTGCTTTTGAATGCTCGGGAGCTGACTTGGTCTGTTATGGCAATGATGAGTTTGATTGCCCGCAGCACATGGTGGCGCTTAATAAACATGGCCCATAACACGGCTAATGACAATATTATGAACGCGTCGAAGGTCAGCCTAACAGAATTGCTCCAGAAGATTAGATGAGAGTTGAGAAGAACGTAGACGGTTGCTAAAGTTCTGCAAATGTTCAAGAGAACAGTGAGAATGGTCCAGAAGTTGACGTTCGCATCGCACGAAGAGTCGTGCAGGAAACAAGGTGTGTAAGGAAGTCCCCACAGAAAATTGATGCAAAGCAATACTTCATAATCTCTGCTTACGGAACATAATTTTTTATGGTTTTTCTCTTGCTTCGAAGTTATGCTGAACAAAGCGTCTTTGAAGGTATTTGAGTAAAATGCATCTGAAGGCATTTTTAACGAAACGTACAGAAATCCTTTTATTATTATTGTTATTATTATTATTATTATTGTTATTATTATTATTATTATTATTATTATTATTATTATTATTATTATTACTACTACTACTACTACTACTACTACTATTGCTATTACTGTTATTTTACAGTGTCTACCAATTCCTTGAAACGCTTTCACTGTTCATGCCTGAATTTCTAGTATGTTAGGTATTCCGTAACTGAAAAAAACAACTTTTCGTGTAAGTATAGAGACATCTGTTTGACTTATTACACTATTAACAAGCGCACGTTCCCATATTGCGATCAATAATTCATCTAATATTTTTGTAGCTGAAACAAATGAAAAGCAGTCAATTTTTTCTATTGTTTTTGACAGAAATTATCGCAATTATTCGATCATCACGCAATCATAATGAAAAAAAGAAGTGTTTTCGTAAAACCAGTTGAGTAAATATTCCTTAATTTATTTCAAAAAATATTCTAAAAATTTACATTTTGTTCGAAAAAGTATGCATATTTATCAGCTTGAAAATTAGAAGGCATAAGCTATAGATAATTGCACGGCATGAGCAAATGCGTGCTTTACATGTAATTGTTAGTATAAGTACAGTAGAAAACGTATGCTAATCAATACAAACTACAGCAGTAATTTATTAGCATATAATATGCTTAAAACGTTCCAGTACATTATAGTTCGTTTTTCCAAATAAACATTCAGCAGCAATTTATTGAAGCATTATGGCATTTCTTTATCTGCTTATCTGCTATAATGTTTAGTTTGTTTCATAGCATCCAAACGAAGTAAAATATATTCAAATATGTATAGTGTGTTGCAAAGAAAACATTTATTCAAATTTTGTTTGCACTTTTGAATAGTTTGACGCAAAAGATAATTAAAATATTGAAATAAATTTATTTGAATACATGATATAGACTCAGTGAAAGTATGATATATTTCACAGTGCATTTTATAATTAAAAGCATTGCTTGAATGTGTAAATCTCCTTTAAAAAATAAAACAAAAATAATGGAATTTGAAAACAAATCTAACTATAAAGTAAAATGCTGCATCACAAGCTTTTAACCCCTTTAAGGGTTTTTGTATGGGATTAGGAGTCGTCTCCTCATCTCCTGCCCACAAAAATGGTAACAAACACGTGCTATTAATCTTTACTATTAATGAAAACACATTAAAAACTCTAATTTAAAAGTAAACAGCAGGAGAGAAGGAAAACTTCATCATTAAGATATTTAAATTAATTGGCTATTATAAAATTAAATTTATTTAATAAAAAAAATAATTTAGATTTGAGGTAATTAAATAGATAAATAATTAATCAATTAAACTATGAAGAGAGGACTCTCCAAAGCATACAGCACGTCTTTTAATGCTATTCTAAATGAGGGTTTTCCATTTCATTTCCTTCACATTAGTGGCAACAGTCCCGAGCCACGCATGTGCATACATATTTTGCCCCTAGAGCCCAGAGTTTTTTTACAATCATAAACGTCAGTTAAAAGTTTCGCAATAAAAGAATTAAAAATAAGGCGAATTCTATTCTAGGGTGTATATTCGGGGAAGCCCAATTTTTTTCCTGAAAAATCAATAGTTTCCGTGATATTTAAGAGTTTAGAAAATTTAGCCTTGTCACGGTTGCCCAGGACACTGTCAAATATACTGATCTGCTGTGTAAGAAATAGGAAAATCCTGTGCATTTTGCCTTCCTCATCAATACAGATAAAAATATGGTGTGATAAAGCTTAAGTGGAAAGTAACTTGACCTATATTATTACCTATTATTACAGTAAAGGACCCCTTTATGCGTTTCTGATTTATACGTCGCTTTCATGAAGTCCCGATTCATTCTGTTTATTTTAATGCAAAAATGCTTCGTTTATACGACACCATTATCGGTTATAAGTCGTTTTAAACTTTCCTTAACTTCAAAACTTTTCTATCTCAGTAGTTATTTTCCTGTTTAGGGAGAAACTTTGGCCATGTAGGTCAAATAACGGATGTATGGAGGATTAAGCTTTTTAACAACTTTCTTTTAAAGACGCAGCTGACAACATTGAAACGTTTAGAACATACTTCGCTTGTCAGAACACGAGGGAAAAACACTTCATTAACAATTCAATCTGTAATGCTCTAATTAATGATCAAAGGCCATCAGGTGACATTGAATTATTTATTAAATTCAATGTCTGTATGAAAAAAAAATCCCCTCATAATTGGTATCCAATGTATATTGCATTAATACTAAATATATAGAGTATTTAAGATATGGTATAATAAATGTAGAATTTATTTCACATTTATGAGATTTATTTATTTTTATTATAGTTATAGTTTCTAGTGTAAAAACTAATATGAGGTAACTTACAATTATTATATTTACATAAATTTGAATTGGTAGTGTTAAACCTGTAATAATCAAAGTTGTTTTTTAATGTTTCATTCATACGTCGTTTCAGATTGATCCCTTGAAAAGCTTACGTATAAACGGTGCTTAGTGTTATTTGCATACAATGATTCCGATGTTTCAAAGTTATTTATCAGATTAGTGCAGTAGGTTAGTTGTAAGCTGAACTTGTAGCTTAAAGAGACACGTGCTTTTTCCACGCAACCGATTTTCGTTTGATTCCCGACAAGTTCATGCTATTCTAAGTCCTGAAAGAAAAAAATGAAATATCCATCCAAAAAAAAAAATCAAGCTTTTATTTATAATCTCGAGAAATGAACTAAAAAGTGACTTTTTAGATTCTCCTCCCCCCCCTCCTGATTGCTACGTAGTAGTAAATTAAACGTTTAGGGATCCCGAAAGGCAAACCTTGAATGTAGGGAATGCAATCCCGCACTGTTTTTCTCTTCGCGGGATTTCGGGATTGAGATTTATTGATCCCGCGGGATCCCGCAATCCCGCGGGATTAATATTTCATTCAGCTAAAAATTTATTTCGATGGAGAAAAGTAGGAAAAAGTCAGATTGTAAGCTCTATGAAGTTTAACTTTAACAATAGTACTTTATCTTATTTGATAATTATTACAATACCTTACATAAATATGAAAATTATAGTCATGATATTCAAAATAATATACAGAGTTATTTTTTAGTTGCTAAAAAAGAAGAATGTAAAAAAGACAACGTAAAGAGGCACTCGTCTTCCTAGTCTTCATCTAATTTTGATGGAGAATACAAAAGTGCTTAACAAAAGACTTCGTATGAAACCCTGAGGGAACCATACATTTTTTAGTGGTTAACTAAAGTTCATCTTTAAAGATATCACTAGCATGGACATCCATGTGGCTGTTAATGGAGGGGGGAAGGGAAGACAAGTCAAGGGTTCTGTCGCAGAAAGATAAAATACTGAGTGTTGAAGCACTTCTGCGTTATACCAGTACGTAAATCATAACAATATGTGAGCTAGGAGGGGACTAAGGTACCTACCTGCCAATAGGTATGAGCGCCCAAGATCACTGGTTCTTATTGTTCATCTTATGCAAAAATTTTTGGCCAGTTAATGATCTTGAAAGAGGCGTGAAAATGTAAGGGAAAAAAAATATTTTTCAGTTTCAATCCCGCGGGATTACGGTCTTAATCCCGCGGGACTAGTCCCGCAAATATTTGTGCGGGATCCCGCTGGATCCAGTTCCCGCGGGATCGGATTGCATTCCCTACTTGAATGGCATGGCTAAATTTTCGAAGTTCGTATGATTATCAAAATTTATTTTTCAGCAAACTTGGCTTCCCCAAAACCAGATAAGTTGCCTTAAATTAAAATTCTCCCTTCTAATTCACTAATGTGAAAACTTTTAATTGTAAACTTTATTATTTTAGATTTCTCTACTACTTGGGTTAATAATCTTCTTTTATTATATTAAAGAGTCTTTCACTTGTTTAATAGATCATCAGTTTTAATCTTTCGAACGGTAACTGTTTTGATTGCTAAAATGATTAAGGGCAATCAGGTAAAGTCGACGGTATAGTACGTAATAGCCTGGACTCAGATTTGAACCAGTTTTGGTCGGTTTTCTCCAGATGTAACGTGGAAACGCGTTAGAGTCCTTTAGAAAGTCCACCGGCCAAGGCACCCCCGCCCCCATTATAAGCATATAGCCCATGTGTAGCTTTGCCATAACACCACAAACAAACCGATTTGAATCAATAATTTTAATAGATTTAATTCTTGGTCATACTTGATCAGCGAAAATATAATCTCATCGGCGCGCAGAATACTTCCACCGTCTATAGGTGGCTATTGTTTCTTCCATTTCAAACAAAGGCAACATATTATTACAATTTAATTTTTAGGATTTCGAATGGTCACTCTCTCTGAATGCTATCCTCGCATTCGATCAGTGGTATATATTCATGCATAGCAAAAATTAAATGTTGCTGATATTTGCAAAAGAAATACTGACAGTTAAAAGTTGACGTACGCAGGGGGTGGGCCCAGGGGGCTCGATCCCTCCCCCCCCCCGAAATTTTTCAGACTGAAAAGGATTCTTTTTAAATAAAAGCAGGCTTTTTGCTTGATCATCAAACATTTCATTTTAAAAGGTGTTAAAGTTAATTTTATACGCATATTTGTGTAACGAATGGCCCATTTCTAGTTTCTTAACGTCAGTTCTTGAAACACGACAAATTCCTTCTGTTTAACGTTTTCGTCTGGGCGAGCTGGGATTGAGAATTTAGTCTGGCAAAGATCATAGCAGAAACAAAGTTTTTTAAAATTTTTTATTAATTTATTTTTGTACCTCCATTCGTTGAAAAATGCACTATTGTGCACGGTCTTGTCTTCAGGATTCCTCCTTCTTTCGAACAATAGGATAGCTTCGAATTTCTCTGGACGGCTTAAAGTACTATATTGATTCCCGGATTCTCCTTGGGGTGTGAATTAGTTCCAGATGTTTTAACCCCGTTTTCCTTAAGTAGCATCGGAAAAAGGAAGGGTCATTCAATGATAAAAAAGCTGTTTTCTTGAAATTGCTGGATATTCTATGCGTGCTTTGATTCTATGCATTCAAATACATGTCCCCCCTTCGGATAGGAGAAATACCTGGAACCCTCATACTAGCTCTATTCATTGAAAAATACGTGGGATTCTACGTTGTTCTTTTTTTTTTTTTTTTTTTTTCACTGTAGCCGACGTTGGGTAAGATCAGTATCAGTAGCAATAAGAATTGATGAACAGTTGCATTGCTGGATCTATTAAAGCTATATGAAGTTTATTTTTGTATTGCCAACTTTTGGTTGAATATATAGCAGTAATAATTGCAATCCGTTTGTAATTGTTTGAAAAATGAAAAAAAATTAAAACTCTGTAAAGCTTTTTTGCTGTAAGTTCATCTAAAACTGAACAAAATGAAAAACAGTACGAATAGTGAGAACACTGCGTCTACATCTGGAGAATTACTACGTCCGTTTAGAAATTCATCAGTGTTTGCGACACCACCTGCCTGTTTGATATTGAAAGACAATTAAAGTGAAGTAAATGCAAGTCTCTTGTTGAAACAGCAACATTTGGAGTGCCCGATAGCCACACAACAAAAATTTCTGAGATGTTTTGTAATGATATTTCACTCTTTGCTACTCCGACAACGAAATCCCCGTCCGACTCTGATTTAGTACAATCATTACGAAATACTTGGAGTTATTTTGCAAATTACACTTTTTCTAAAAAATCACTTGGATCTAAAAATTGATGATTTCAGATACCATGACTCCAAAAAATTTTTTGGCTAGTCTTTTCAAAAACTGAAAACGGCGCTTAATGCAAGTATTGCGTTTTGTTTCCTCCAGCTGATTTCGTTGCCGATAAAGGTAGACTCCAATATCTTGATCCGCTTGTGGGAAAAACTTGTCAAAATTTAAAAGATGCTTTGGAAATTTTCAGATCCCATGAATTAATACATTATCATAAATGCGCCGTTTTAAGAGCCAAGATCGTTTCTGGCACTGTTGGCCAGAAGGTGGATTCCCTTATTCTTCAGCTTGACAATAAAAGAAAAGAGGATGCTTTGAACAACAGAAAAAAAACAAAAAAAAACCCTAATCCCAATTATAGAAACCTTGATATTGTGTGGAAGACAAGAAATACCACTACGTGGTCATGAAGATTTCGGCCGAGTCTCCCAAGAACCTTAGCACAATGATGTGAATTTTAGAGCTCTTTTGAGATATCGTGCAAAACACACTCTTATACTTTCTTTCTTGAAATCTTCTTGGTTTTGTGAAGTGTGATAAGTATGTATACAATAAGGAGAAGCTCTAATTTCAATATCTGTCATAAATAAAATATTAGGCTAATAATCTGGTACACTCTCTGATCACGATCCCAATGATTCTGGCACTGGCATTAAGTCAGTTGTGCATGTAATTTCACTTTGTATTATTTTGCCAAAAGTCCCAAACATATAGTGCTGTATGTAATCTAAAATAACGACTTAAAATTGTTTTGGTTTATGATAGAGCATATATTTTTGACTAAGTGATTTACTTTATTTTGGTCTAACACAGGCTTTGTGTGTGTGTGTGTGTATTTTAATATACAAAATATTTATTTTACGCCAGCTTTGAACCAGTGCTGGTCCTAGCTATTTTTCTAAGTGGTGCAAAATTTAAAACTGCTCCGCCTCCCCCCACACACACACACGCATACACACACGTGCAGCTGGAAAAGTATTCAAAGGGGTTAAACAAAAATTTCAACAATGCATGGATACTCAAATATAAAGTAAGGTATTTTGGCACCCTCGTAGAGGTGGCGCTCGTTGCGATCTCTCCCCCCCCCCCCTAGGACCGGCTCTGCTTTACACAAATATCCTTCTACACCTTGTGTCCCCTCAGAAAAAAAATTCTGCGTACGCCACTGGCTCCTTAAAAAATTCCCGAGAAATCTCTCTTACTTGAGATAATAGAATTAAAGTAATTGTTGTCTTTGGTCTCTAATTTTGGTCTTGGTCTTTTAATTACCCTTTATGAATCAGTATATGCATTAAAAAGACATTTATGTTGAAAAGTGTTCCATAATCCTTGGATTTGGCATTGTTTAGATTATAAAATTTTTATCCCTGATACCTTGGGCGAATATCAAATACATGCTGTTGAAAGATGGCAGCACCAAAGATATTGAATTTGAATTATTTGATTTGCCTTCAAGCCTTCGCTCATGCGTTTGTTGTACATTTATGGTGCTGCCATCTAGCAGAAACCAAGAAAACAACTTACATTGGAAAAAACAAAAACAACCACAAATTGGTGCTACAGAGACTAATAAAATCACAGAATTTTGAATAAAACACACATAATAGTTAAAATTATACATTTATTATATTTTTACATAAAAATAATTTTATCTGTCTGCAACACTAAATTTTTAATTATATTCTTTTTTACAATTTTTATTACTTTTATCTGTGTTTTATGCAAGTTATTGATTTCTTGAATGAAATACTTCCTTTTACAAATGGCTGACACGATTACAACACAGTTCGTATGTATATTACCAATTTTCGACCACTGATAGCATAGTAGATTGCTCTCCGGCCCTTGTAGAGTTGTAGTGCTAGATCGCTGACTCGGCAAATAAAGTGTAAGGGGAAAAAAGCCGAAAAATCTCTTTTCATGATTTTTTGGCAATTTTTAATAATTACAGATAATGTACCGAACAGCGTTTCACCATCCAGTTTGAAATTTCATTCAGATATGCAGACAAAAGCAGAACTATGAGAACATAAAAGAATCCTCATTCTTGTGAGAAGAACGGGTATTGCAGCAAGTACATGAAGAAATAATATTTGGCAGTTGGTGACAAAATACTGTTTATTATGTCTATATAATACATATACAAGGTGTTCCAAAAAAGTGGTAGCGGGCTTTAATTCTTTATCTATTAGAGATAAGTGGGCAGTGTAAATTGAAAAAAAAAATGTTCAAAATAAGGTCGGAAAACAGACTCCGTTAAGAAAAAATTCTTCCCGCTTCATTTACAAAAAGTTACACTTTTTAAATTTTTATACGACCCCAATACAAAAACATTCCTAATTAGTAAAATGTGCCCCGTACACTAATGAGGTGATGCACCAAATTTGAGCCTTTCATCATACGAAGTCGCAGAGGTATCTTTAAAGAAAAAGGATCGAGGACTATTCATGATTTTATATGTAAACGTTTATTCCTTGAGTGGAAAAAAAAGATTTCTTTCGTAATTTGTGTACGTCCTCTGAAATGCGATCATTCGACGTGATTTTTTTCCTTCCTAGAGCCACTGAAAAGGGGTTTAAGTCAGCGTTAGTTTTATCTTCATATCTCTGACACTTTTTAAGGTATAGTTCTGAAATTTTATAGTTCACCTCAATAGCGTATGGGACACATTTCACTAATTGGGAATTGTTTCGTACGGGGGTCGTTTAAAAATTTAAAAGTGTAAATTTTTGAAAATAAACGAGAGAAAATATTTCTTAATGGAGTATTACTTGCGACCTTATTTCGAAGATTTTTCAATTTGCACTGCCCCCTTATCTTTTATAGTTGAAGAAATAAAGCACGTTACCACACCTCTTTGGGATACCCCGTATGCGAGGCATTTGAAAGTTTACAGAGACATTTTGAAACTACAAACGAGCAGAACTCAATACTATCTGCACACAGAACCCGTTTTTCTTCTGAAAGCGAAAGAGGAAGTTCACAGGAGTGGGGGGGAATGGCTCTCTGTGAAACCGACGAATCAAGTAAGTCTTCGATTATGACGTAATTTCCACACCGTGGCCACCTTGGTTGTTGTTTGTTGTTCATCTTGTTGATGTGTGCGTATATAAACTTTTGCTTTCAGATATAAACACACCGGTCATATTTTTGTGATCTGTTGAATAATTTCCCAATTCACAAATAAAGGCTAGTGAACTGATGGAAATATTTCGATAATTGTGATGTAACAGAACCGGAATGTCATTTACTAAACGGATATAAATATAGCCGTGCTGTGAACAAAGCATTCATCTCATTGAAGGTGAGTGTTTTTCTGTGTTTACTAAAGCGTTTTCATCCTCAAGATGTGAGGGTTTAAAAACTATTATCTCCGGGGAAAAAAGGAGAAGGCGAAATGTAGATCGGCAAATATCAAAACTTGCCATCGAGTATAGTAATAATGCTGACTTTATATTTTTCTCAATTTTGTAAATAAAATAAAATGGGGAGGAGGTTATTTATTTCGATAAATTTTTCTTCGTGTAAAAAAAAAAAAATTAACCTAATGTAATATTTCATAATTACTATACATTCCAAAGATTGGGGTTTGATAATTTTTTAAGCTATTTATTTCGATCTGTTGTCATCTGTGTAGGATAACAAAACTATCAAAATCAATGTTTTTTAAACACACCTCATGTATCACAAAACGAACACAAATTAATTTTATTTTTTTAAATTAAGATGTACAAATGTTATTATTACTACTACTACTTTACAGAATAATGGAAAAGAACAAATTTAAGGATACAAGGCATGTACAGTTTTTAGCGATATTTAAGTGTAAACAAGCTCTACTAAGATTTTTTTTAAATTAAATTATACAAAAAAATCTCATTATTTTTTAAATGTCACGGAAGACATGTAAAAAGATTTTCTTGTTTACTGATCGTATTTATGTAAGACAAAAATCTATTTTATTTATATTATAATACAACATGGATGTCTTGATTTTTTTCACACAAAGCAATTTTTCTCGAAAATTTAATAAGATTTTTTATTTTATTTTTCAAATTAAAATTTTTTAATTACAGATTTAATCTCTACTTTCTAACGTAAAACTATTTAGTTCTAAGGAAATCAGGCCTAAAAAGTTTTAAACTACGATTTACTAAAAGTTTATTTCTTTTTTATTTTAATGCTATATCAACTATATAATATATATGGAAAATATTTAAAAGTTAACTCAATCATTATTATTTTTTCTCGTTTTCATTTCTTCTGAAACTTTAAAATGATGTGAATTAGCTGAATTGCTTTGATGCGATTTTCTGCTGTTAATTGCCATGGTCGTGGTCTTTTTTCATGATTTGTTTGTACCTATGCACTGAATATGATACTAATAATTGCACTATACATATTTCTGCTGTGGCCACTAAGACTGTTTTTTAACTCTTTCTAAAAAAGTTTAAAATGATTATACTGTAACGCCTGTTTGGCAGGCTGCTCATGGTCTAACTGCTCTTAAATCATCACACTCATCAATTGCTGAGAAGTATACATATGTTGATCTAATTTCTGTACAGCGTAAGCATTACAGGAAAAACTTCTGTATTGACGTTTCGATTGGTATGATGTAAAATGTCACCTTTCTTCAGCAGAAAACTTACGTGTTTCTGCTAAGTGCTTAATTATACTTTGTATTCAGCTTTTTTTAGGCTGCTTTTTGGGTACCATAATATGTACTTTCCTTGAAATTATGTACACAGATTATTCTTTGCGTACATAGATAATTCTTTTAAAAAATTATTATAACTTTTCTTAACACCAGATTTTGAGAAATTTTGTAGAAAACTATACAATGTATTCTGTTTCAAATGATATAGATACAAAAATTATTAAAATGTATGACTTACATTAATTAGGTTATGAACAAAATTCCAACCTTCAGCTCTAAAAAGGCTCCGAGATATGTTTAAAGAAAGTTGGTGAAGGTGCTGTAGTATAATATTAATAATAACAAAAGTAGTATTTATTTATGCAATCATTATTTTCTTTCGTAATGTGTGTACAGCCCTTGAAAACGCGATCTTCTGATGTGATTTTTTTTTTTTTTTTTTTCCCCAAAAGCTATTGAAAATTGCTTTGCGTCAACATTTACTTATTTTCATATCTCTGAACCTGTTCATGATGAAAATTTGTACATTACCTAATTAATGTATGGGGACCAATTTTACAAACGGAAATTTTTCTGTACAGGTGGCGTATAAAAATTAAATTTTTGTATTTATTTAGATTTAATCTCCTGAAAATTTGAATAGATATATCATAACAGTGGCAGCCCGTGGTCAAAAATGTTAGTGCAGCCAGCCGGAAACATATGACCCTTCTTAACCCCATTCCTCTGGACAGGAATGGAAAATCTTTGCTACTGAATTTGAAAGCTGGCAGATTAAGCCCTCACCCAGGATAAAAATATAAAAAAAATTACATAAAAAAATGTAAGAGATCCTATTTTACTTTCATAAAATGGACATAAATTTCAACCAGCCGCTCCTATCCTCAAAATTGCATTAATCCGTGTCTGATTCGAAGTTTCCTTAGAATTCTCTTTTGTAATGATAACTTGAGAAGAACAGAAGAAAAAAAAGAAAATTTACTTATTTTTTTAAGTCAAATCAATCCTCCTTTCTTTTAAACTTGCGAATCAGTGAGTAATGTCCTCATAAAAAGGCATTGTTTTAATTCCGATATCATTAATTTTAAAAGCTCTTTAAAATTCCCTGTGTTTAAAGAATTTTCTCGCTCGCCATGTCCTCTAAATGCCAGTTCTTGCTTACTTAAAAACAATACTGCTTTGATGGGTAATTGCATGAAGCGTATATTCAGGCTTACCTTCTTGTTAAATTCAGCAATATAAAGTCGAGAGTTTTCCTTTAATGCATCAGCAATTTGGGTCCCACTTCTTAACAACTCCTTAAATTTTAAAGAATTTTTTAAATGTTCGATTGAGCCTTTATGTGTTTTACATGCTCTTGTGAAGGTGGTTAACCCATCATATCCAGTACCATTCCAAACACTCTATTTTATCCCAACGATTAAGCACAGCAACAAAACATTTTTTATAAATAAAAACTGCCACATAGCCACGAGAATAATGCATACCATGATGACTGGAAACTACGACCATGCTGAGATGAACCTGCTGTTATCTTATAAATTTACAATTTTGGTATCGGTCAATTTTCTTTTAGTAGTCGTCGTTTATCATCTTCTTTCCATATGTTAAATGGAGTTTCAAGACACAAAGTGGATCATAATGGGGCTACATGTTTCAAAACGCTTAAATCATAGGTAAAAACTTTCAACCTTCCCAGACAAAAAAAAACCTTTTCCTTCCGTTAAAACGGACTAGAACATATATTCTCTGTGTCACCCCCTCCCTCACTTTTCATCCGACCAATCAGTTACTCGAATTCATAAGTGCAGCAGGAGCTGACTTATGAATTTCATCAGCTGAGTCTGCTGCATAGCCCCTATACTACTAGCCTATGCCGGAGAGACTGCATACGTATCATTGTCAGGGCAACGGTGCTGCCAATTCCTTGTTCAGATCTCAGGGCTGTAGCAAAAATTTTCCCAATTGAATTGCGGGAAGATTAAATGGCTTTTTTTCTGAATGAGCGATTCGGCCACAATATATATATATATATATTTTTTTTTTTTTTTTTGAGATTTTTTTAATTTACCGTAGGAATTCCATGATTCTAATCTGAATTTAGGAAAATTAGTAGAATAAATTATTTTAAAGTATGTGCTGATAATTTCAACTGCAGCCCGGCTGTATCTCACGAGCCGCCACTGTATCATAAAATTCTGTACCTTTTTTTGTGCAGCTTTGTAATTTATTATAATTGTAAGCAATATCTAAGCAATACAGTGGCGGATTAATGCAAGTTTGTCGGGGGGGCAGTTAATTTGTCCGTGGGGGCGGTTAGTTAGAAGATTGACATATCTATCTATTTTATGGAAGTAAAATAGGATCTTTTACATTAATATCTTTTTTCTCGGGAGGGGGCGACCCCCTCCCCCTTTCATCCGCCCTTGAAGCAATAAAAGCCTTAGTCGGTGTTTGTGGGACAGTTGGCTTTCAGCACCAGTCTTTTAGGGTGTATTTTGGGTACTTTACTTTACTTTGTTCTTTGTTTCTACAGTTTGCTTCATTTGAAATGTTGTCGTACGGAGCATTAATAACTCACAAACAATTTACAAATTTATTATAATTTGTACTCAACACCAGCTTTTTAGGCTGCTTTTAGGAAATGCTTGAAATGGTGTATGTAGCATTAATAATTCTTGTAACAAAAGCATCATCCTAAGTCATTCCAAAACATTAATGCCTATTGGCAGACATTGTTTAAAATATATTTTACAGATGTTCATCTACTTCAAGCACTGTAAAAATAGTACATACTAATGATATTCAATCCAGCTGAACTAGCGTACTATGTGTAGCTCATCAAGCTGTTCACAAAATTTCCTTCATGTATTGTGCTCTAATGGCAGTTACTAAAAAAATATTTTAGGGACTTAATTTTTTGCATGCAAGTAAGTCAGCTGTGTTGGAAGGCGCTTTGTAATCAATTTCTTTGATATATCTTCCTTCCTTAATAGAATGTTATCCTTTTAAGGTATGAAACTACCAAAAGCATCCTTATTTTGTGTATATATGTATAAAATTGCTTATTTTATAGGTCACACTATTAAGATTCCAAAACCGTTCTACTTTTGTTTCTGCAATATCTAGAAGCTATGTTATTCAAGAGATAATGAATCAGAAGGATAGTATTTTGTGGAGTATTAAAATCTTTAAATGCCATTTCTGAAAAAGTGTGCTTTTCATAAATTTTCTTTCCGATAAATGTCATGTCTCATAATGTGTTTGAGGTATTGGTTTGAAATTTTGCCAGGATGTTCTGATCATTACTCGCTGTGTTGTGAAACAGAATATAATAATGGGTTGTTCGGAGGGTAATTTCAGTTTTTTCCAAAGGAGGATTTAATTCTATTTTTCCACAGCCAACTTCACACTTAACCCTTTAACATGCAGTGTTCCCACTCTGGGAACACCAAACTCTGATGTTTTGACTGTTGCCAGTCACGGAGAATAGATTTGATTTCTATAAAAATAGTTGCGGGTGACATAGCTCCACGAGAATCCTTTACTTTTTAGCACGTCATTTCCCGTAAAAAAATTGTCACGATTATTTTTAAGAGCACTAACATCTGCTAAAAAATGGAAGAACACGACAACAGCTGCATAGATTGCCTAATGCTGAAAAAAGGGCAGCTGTTGCCATCGCTCTACTTAACTACCAGCAAGATGGCAGACAATCGAAATGTTCATCGCGTGCCACAGATTAGACCCTTTTTTGACACAGCTGGCTGTGTCGGCACAGCCAGCTGTGTCAAAAAAAGGGTCTCTAGATCTGTGGCACATTATGAACGTTTCGATCGTCTGCCATCTCTCTGGTAGTTAAGTCGAGCGATGGCAATGGCTGCCCTTTTTTAGCATTGGGAAAGGGCTCCCCCTCAAAGGGTTAAAAATTTCACTAGTGTGCATATAAAATCTGGAATGAGTTGGAGATTTTTTTTTTTTTAAGATTAGTTTATGTTGATTCAAAATTAGCAAGTATGGTGTTAAGCATTTGAATGTAACTCTAAATTTCTTTTCAGAGTAATTATGCCTATTGAACGCTTTTTATGGGATTCACTTGCCTGGGTTTTAACTCTATTGATGACATGCTGCTTGCATGGTTGTTCCCTATGTTATGGAGACGGCAGCCACCCAATTACATTTTTCGTGGCCTAGATGCTTTCTATCGTGATGATTATTTTGTCCATGAACTTAAGTTTATCTTCGTCAATTAATAACTATATTTACGTCGGTCACATGAAGGAGGTGGTAAGTATACGCCATTCCTTTATAAGCAATTTTAAATTTGGGAAAATGTCATTGACTGAATCCAGATACAGCTAAAGTAAATTTTTATAGTAAAGTTGAATTTGCTGTTATTAGTTTGGCGTATACACAGTCATTGGCAGCTCCTCCATTTGAGCACATGAGCCCCCAAAGGAAAAACTAAAGAATAAACACATTAACAAATTAAATTTAAAACAAATATTAAGCACACTTCTAGATTTATGTGAATTTAAAACGTGAATTTTACTCTCTCCCCCCCTCCCCCTTCTGTTATTAAATAGGCTTATAGCTAATCCACTGTAGGATAGATATCCCAATGCTGGAAAAAGGTTAGCTGTTGCCATCACTCGACTTAACTACCAGCAAGGTGGCGGACGATCGAAATGTTCATCGCGTGCCACAGATCTAGAGACCCTTTTTTGGTGACAGCTGGCTGTGCCGGCACAGCCAGCTGTTGTCAAAAAAGGGTCTCTCTAGATCTGTGGCACGCGATGAACGTTTCAATCGTCCGCCATCTTGCTGGTAGTTAAGTCAAGCGATGGCAACGGCTGCCCTCTTTTCAGCATTGGGAAAAGGTTGCACCTCAAAGGGGTAACCGGAGTTGACTGTATGTTAGTTATGTGCTGCATCAATATTATTAAAAAAATATTTATTAAAATTGTTTACAGGAGTTATGGCACTAACGCAATTTTTTCACTGAAATTTCACACAAGTATCGAACAAGTGGTCTACAACATTGTAAAGGCCATGGGAGGAGCGAACAGTCATAGCTACTCCGATCTGGAGTCTGACGTCGAGGAACTGCGCAGAAGGAAACTTGTCGAACAAAAGAAACTTTTTGTAGTGTGCAAGTCTGCTCCGCTGCCCCCGATCACCATGCCAGGGGCTCAGACCATGGAATCTGCTAAAGAGCCTAAGAAAGTATCAACATGCGATGCTACATTAGAAATGAAAGAAAAACATGCTGTTGGATACGAGGTAAGTGTATCATTTTCTAAGACCAGGGTAGTAACACATTTACAGAGAATATACAGGGTGTCCCAAAAATGTGGTGTGAAGAGCAAATTGCTTAGGCTATATTAAAATTATTAACTTGCATTGTAACGGATTAAATCAGGTTCGATACACTTAGTAGCAATATAAAACCCAGACAGCACATAAGCTTAAATCAAGCTTGACATTTCTTTGAATTTGACGTATTAATACAAGCTTGACAATTCAATTCGTTTTAAGCTTGCAGCAAGCTTGGGGATTACAAAAAAATGAGTCAGCAAATATTTTCCCGCCGAATGTAAGTCATTTGAACTGTCAAGCTTGAATACAACTTTCTTGATTACTGCTTCATTTGGAAATCCACATCCACATAACAAATGATTTATCAACAATCATAAATGTACTTAGAATTAAAAAAATATATATTCTATATTTCCAAATATTGAAATTCTTCAAAATAAAATACAAATATACTACAAAATTGATTTCAAAATCAGTAATTTGTCTCGATTTTGGCCAACATTGCCCAACATGAGTGTCGCGATATTGAAAGTTTTAATATGTGTGCTGCTTTTAAGTTTATATTATGCTTATTTCCCTATTAGTAGAGTCTATAAATCACACATAACATTATTTTAATTTTGATTCATCCCATGGAAAAATAAAAGAGGCAAATAGGCATCGGTAATACTGATCAATCTCGAAAAAAAAAACGCCGTGACAACTATAACAGTCACTTCAAACTTTAGTCATGTCACCGCGAGATAGGTTGGCATGGTGGTTAGGACGCTGGCTTCACATGCCTTAGGACCCCAAGATCGATCCCAGCCACAGACAGATTAAAATAACTTGAGGTTTCAGCATAGAGGGGAAAATGCTCGGAAAAATAAAATGTATGGGCGAGTTCACCGACCGGCGCCCCATGTATTTAGGAAGATTTTTTTAGGAAAATTTTTTAGAGGGTAGTAAGTTTGAATTAAGCTTGTTATGTCAACTTGATTTAAGCTTGCTATGTCAAGCTTAATGCAAGTTGAGCAAGTGTAAACTTGAACACTTGATTCAAGCTTGCATTAAGCTGACACATCTCGAAATTTTCAAGCTTAACTCAAGTTTATTGACTTGATAAATCAAGCTTACTCCAAGTTTGGTGCGAATTTGCGGAATGCATAAAACTGTTTTATTTAAAAGAACTATTGAAACTTATTACAATAAGACTGGTGGTGGCTCAGCGGGGGGAAAAAAAAAAAAAAAAAAAAACGTCTTATAAGGACAGTGAAAATAAGATGGAATGACTTCAAAATTATGCCAATGCAGAATAACACATTAGCGAGAACAAAAATTTGGCTGCAATAAATAACGGACATCCCAGAGCAACTCTAAAATTTAATCCTATAAAATTAAAATAAAGAAACCACAAACAAATAATTTTAAAGAAGAGACAGGGCAACCAAAAAAATTAACGCCAGCTCACTGCCAAAGAAGGGAAATGTAAAACCCATTAAGATTGCAGACCGACGTAATATAGTCTATTATTACGAAAAAAACACTTAAATTACTGGTGTTAAATGATAAAATAAATAAAAACTTTGTGAAAAAACACACATAAAATTTTAAAATGTTTCTTATAAGACGTCTTATAAGTAACATTTTAAGTGTTTTTTCACATTTTTATTTATTTTCTAATCTATTATTAGCTCAGAGGGCACCAACATTCTCATGAGAAGAAATGAACAATTAAGAATAATGAATACAGGAGAAAGCGAATATACAGATGACAAGAAATAAAGAATTAAGACACTAATGAATATGGTGGAAAAGCGAATAAACAGATTTAAAAGCCGGAGTTATGGAATAATGAGAACAGAAAAATAATTTTGAATACCTGATTTTGGATAGATTAAATTTAAGATATAGAAAGTAATTGAGAATTAACCCTTTAACATGCAGTGTTCCTGCTCTGGGAACACCAAACTCTGACGTTTTGACTGTTGCCAGTCACGAAGAATAGATTTGATTTCTATAAAAATAGTTGCGGGTGACATAGCTCCACGTGAATCCTTTAACTTTTTAGCACGTCATTTCCCGTAAAAAAAATTGTCACGATTATTTTTAACAGCACTGACATCTGCTGAAAAATGGAAGAATGCGAGAACAGCTGGATAGATTGCACAATGCTGAAAAAGGGGCAGCCGTTGCCATCACTCGACTTAACTACCAGTGAGAGGGCGGACGATCGAAATGTTCATTGCGTGCCACAGATCAAGAGACCCTTTTTTGATGACAGCTGGCTGTGCCCTCATTTTTGGACTGGTGCTCTTATACATTGGTTTTTGCTGCTTATTAATACATAGACAGAATCATCGATTCCCATCCAGTGTTTTGCGAACCCTCAGAGTTGCTGTTGTTATTGTCCAGGATAGACGACTGCACTAACCCCAGAAATAGGTGCCATTGACCCCGAGGGGATTCGACTTCTGCTTGTCGGTCTCTAATCTTGAACATATTCCAGATTGAGGGACCAACCACCTTCTTAAAATCGGCATCCCCAGAGGTATAGTTTGAACACAGGAGCCATGACGGATTTCACCTGCACCACCTCCCAATAGCGTACGTGGTACCACAGCAGTCCAGCCGAGAGAGGAGTTCACCCTCATAAGCACTGGCCAAGCAGGATGCTGCTTCACTTTTCGTGTTCTTATACAGGAACGGAATTCAGGGATTCGAAGAGGATTCTTTTGGATTTGAAGAGGTTCACAGGGCGAAAAAGTTTGAGAACCACTGATCTAGGTCATATAAACTATTTATTATAAAATTGCCCTCGTTAATTACTTTTTGTGACCAGCTCGTTTTAAAACATTTTTTCAACACTTACCAACAAAGTTGAATTGTGTTTAGGATGTCAGTTTGTTCATGATCTAACTCTTGTGTGTAGGCAAAGATTTCTTCTGTGTTATGTTATTGCTTTGTGCCATGCCACATGTTTGTTGAAAAAGGTGTCTGTGCCATTTTCAGTTCTTTTAAAGGGGTACATTAAAGAACTGTGAATCACTGACATCTAACACCAGAGATGGTTTAAAATGAAATTTAAATGTTTTCATCTTTTTCAAATAAAAAATAATGTTAATACATTTTATTGAGGTTGATTGAGAATTTTTCTCAAAAATACAACATTTGATGAATAAAATATCTTGCTCATCGTATTAAGAATAGTTAGGATAAGACTTATTGTTTAAGAAAAGAATTGATTAAGAATTTTGTGTAAAAGATTAAAAATGCATTGCTACAGTTATGGCAAGCAAACGTACTGCAAGACCTTTGTTATAAGGTATGCTATTGAGTTTTACACGATAATAATATCTTTTCTCTCAACACAAAACGAAGTTCAGGGCACATCACAAGCCAGTATTTTGAAAAAAAAAGCAGTAATTATATAATTACGTTATATTTAGTTCTCACTTAAATCTCTTATAATGAGTGAATTATGCCTTCTTCTATTTTCAGAATAAAGATACCGAATTCAGTAAAGATAATCCCGTTTTCACTAAGTCGGAGGAATCTTCAACAGTCACCGAAACTGACATCAGAAAAATTGATGCTGATGGAACGATTTCGCATGTTGAGGTAATTCTGAAAAATTTATTTATTTATTTATGTATATTTATATGCCTGTTATATTAAAAAGTCAGATAAATTAGAGCCATGATACAAAGAAAAATCTTGGTAATTTGAAATAGTTACAAAATAGATGAGTATTCTCAACCACACTTGCAAGCTATAAAAAGTATGATTGCAAATCTTTTAAGAGAATGAATTCTTGAACCTACAACATTTTGTGCTTCATCTCTTGCTTCAGTAATTTTTTATTGTTTTATGTCATTCTATGTTTATCGGTTGTAAGAGTGCAAAGTATGCATTAATAATAATAATTAATGGACAGTTATTAGTTCCCAGACTCTGATTAATTTGCTTCGATAAACTCTTAAAAAATGCATTTTTCTTTTACAAAAGTTTTTCTTTAGGCAGCAGTTGTCGCACATAGACCTTTTCAAATATTATGTTTCATGAGTAACAAAATAAAAATTGCTTTGTTTGTGGATTAGATTTGTATTTCTAATAAAATTGTCTGCGTGTATTTCAGAAAGCTGTGAGGTTTGCAAAAGAAGCAGTAACCGAAGATAATAAAGCAAATTATGAGATAGCTTCTCAGCTGTACAGTTATGCTGTGAAATCTTTTGTGCGTGCTCTTATAGGTATGTAATTGTTCAGTTACATATCTAAAAGTTGGTACTATAAACGTCGTTTTCTTTTATACTTTCGAACAAAGTTGAAAAGCTTCCATATCATTCCAGTATGTCTGTCGTCCCTGTCGTGTGTTTTAACAGCTGCAAATCGTCACAGATTGCGAATAAATTTTAAATATGTTATTTCTATGCACTGTTAACTATGAAAATTATTTGAAACAGTGCGTACAGCATGAATAGTCTTTTCAAAGGGAGTCTCAAAATTTTTTTAATGGATTAATCTATGGGAAATCACTGTTTAAAGAAAATCACGTCAATAACAAGTCCTTGGGTGGAGGACTTGTATGACTTTTACGTCAATAACAAGAGATCCGCCCAAGGCAGATGCCCCTCGTGTAGGCTTGCCATATTACAAAACAAACAAGGTACTCCAATAACAAATTAATATACATATTAGTGAAGTTTATGAAAGAATACTCTCAGTCTAAAATCATGTGCTTAGCATTTACAGATATTTTACTCGTATACAGTAGAGAGCCAGAAATCTGCACAGCTTGGGACCATGGCTATCGTGGATTTTAGGATTTTGCAGATTTCGGGCCATAAAGATAAATCATTGCATTTCTGATTTTAAAAAACTAGAATACAATTACAATGAAATAAAAACACAGTCAAAAGTATTTCACTTATATTTTCACATTAATTACAAAAGCATAGGAGAAAAAAGAAAAAATTACATGAAGACTAGCCCAGCAAATGGTTTCAAAATTTCCTTTTTCTAATTTTGAAAGCATGTTCTATGGTGATTTGTTTTAAAGTATTATTTTTTTCTACTTTCAGTTTCGTTCTTTCTTCTCTTTTTCTTTCTCTTATTTATTTATTTTTGAAAATGGTAAATTATCATTAATTCTTGTTTTGTTACCAGGCTTTGCTGTCCTAAAAATTTAAGGTATTCTTCTCCTAACTTTAAACTTTTATTAAACGGATTTTATTATCTTTACTAGCTGCGTACCCGTTCTCCGCACAGTAGGGAACGAAACTTTTTCTTACATGTATAGTTCGAATTGATTCCTGTGATTTGGGATCTAAAAATAAGCAAAATGATTTGACTCTTGGCGTAAAGTTACTCATTAGTTAGTTGTAAAGTTAGTATAAGTACTGACCTGAGACCATTGTTAATATTATGATGAAAAAAACTATGTCAGTGTCATTCGCAATTAGAAAAGAAAAGCGTGACGGTTCGCAGTGAAAATTCCTAATATTCAAAATGTCTCATTTCTGCATCATACTCTTTTTTAGATTTAAGCTATGCCATTAATACCTTAGATACTATATGATGTGGAGAACCGTTTTATTTTATAATTAAATAGTTGTGTACCCGCTCTTCGCAAGGCAAGAAGAGAACATTTTCCTAAAAAATGTGATCATAACTCTTGTGAGAAAACAGAATCTCCAAGAAAAAAGAAAGTTCTGTTACCGTCTTTTTTGTTGAAACTACCGCGGGATATATTAACGCGACGTAGACTTACTTACTATTTTGTTAACTGTGATGTAAGACGGTTGTTGAAGAATGAATAGAAGGCTTAGTTTCACAAAATATTTATTAATGCGGTATATTGTGCTTTGATCAATATTGCATTAGCATATCTACTTACTATTACTTATACTATCTTTTACTGATACCAGTACAATATATTTTCGTGTTGCAACTGTTAATGCTTAATTTAAAGAAACGGTTTAGATATTTGCCACGAATGTAGTCTTTTACACTTTGGTGATTCTTTGCAATTTACACATTAGCATAAATGATAATCATTTCACTTTATGGTTGCCACTAAAACAGCTCTCCATACATTTGTATGCTTAATTATTGTCAGATTGGCGTATTTAGCACCAGGGCCCTAGTATCTCACAGGCAAATCGGGACTTTGCCCAGTGCCTCCGGCTCGAAATGGCCCCCAATTTCAAATGTTGTTCTGAAATATTCTTTTTCATAAACATATTTTATGAAAAATAAAACAAATTTCATAGATGGAGGCCAAATTCATTAATGCCCGGGGTCCCAGTTTGACATAATCAGGCCCTGTTTAGCACCGCAAAATATTTCTTGCGATTCGAAAACGTGTCCCGTTTAAAATCTCAATTGAAAATGATGCTGGATAATTCACTGGTGAAAAAACAGCATTCAATTCTTTTTCTGGCAACGTAAAATAAAATGTGGAATTATTTCATACCGTATTTCATGTGTGGCGTATGTTTTGCGTGTGAGTCCGTTATTCTGATTGAGTTTTGAAAGGGGTTTTAAACACGTGACATCGCACATTTCACATGTGAAAACTCAGTTATTTTAAGGTAATTTTATTTATTTTTTTCAACTGGCAATTTTAATCATTGTTACTGTCTCCAAGACAACCAAACCGCAAGATATAATACCGAAATTTTTAAGCTGCGACGATTGAAATGAAAATCATACTTTACTTAAAAATTCGTAAAAAAACTCCTAATTCATATTTTTCCTCCGTTCTTCTTTTAAAAGTGGGCGAATTGTATGCTCCGTCTTTTGCCGAAATATAAAAAAGCTATGACAGATAGAATTCAAAATGCAGCAGTTTTAAAAATATTTTACGAAAGTCAGCGTCAAATTTAATTTTATTTGAAAAATTCCCAAAAATCTGCAAATTATGTTACACAATCCGAAATACAATTTTTAAAAGAAAATTTTCTCCTCTATCCGATGATGTAAATTTCATTTTACTGCGAGTGCAATTACTGGCGTTATTGCATATTAAGCGAGAAGAATCGGACAAAACATAAAATAAAACATTTTCTAATTCGAATTTCGAAAAAATCGCTCCGAGGTGTGTTAGAATCTGTCCGAGTGAAGCCGTATGCAAAATTTGGTGGGTCTGCGACCTATCGTCTCGGCGCAATGCGATCGAGAGACGCGCGCAAGAAGATCGATGGTCACAAAACTTACCTACCTACCTACATACTTACATACATAGCTACATACAATGTTTACTCTCGGATTTTATTATATAAGATTACCATATAATTATTATAATTATTAGTTTTCATCATCGTCAGAATCATATTTATCTAGATTCAAGACACTTTTCAACAATTTCATCACTAGTGGATGACTGCAAATTTCATTATTTACATCAGAGAAGGTGTGCGGATTTCGGACGCTTGCGGATTTTAGGTCGGCGGATTTTTGGCACTCGGCTGTATTGGCAATCAAAAGAACTGCCATAGAATTAGCTTTATCTTCTTATTAGCTTATATAATAAAATTTGTAACCCTGTCACAGAAGTGCTTAGCGCTACTCGTTCGACTGTGCATCGATATAAAGATGATTCCAGGAAACAAGCTGTGCAAGATAATCGCGATAGTGGAAGTCAGTAAACAAGTTTTGCCAAAAGCTCTTCGGGAGAAATAACTCAAAAGTAGTTAGTTGTCAAGTCGTCCATGCAGCCATAGATGTTTCATGGTATTCCCTCTCCTCCTACCTCAAGGCGTGGCACTTGATACGCGAATTATTCCAAACACGCCTGTTAAAGTACTAGTGAGTCATCTTGCCGATGCAGTCATAAAGTATTTCTTCAGTTCAAGGAAATTTTAATGAAAGCAGTGCTGATGGAATATCTCCGTTATTTGATGAATATTTGTTTTTTGTTTCTCCGATCAATTGAAGAAACTCCCTTTTCTCCGCTTCTCGTGATTTTCGGAAAGAATTCACGGAATTATAACGTTTCCAAGGAGTACGGAAATTATTCGTTGGTGAATGAGGAAGCAATTAATGTATAAAGAGGCAATCTACTTGTAAAAAATTGTTTCTTCAATTCATGGATATTTTTTTTTCTTCAAGTAGTGCTGCCAAAGTATCTTCGTTATTTGATGAATATCTGTTTCTTTTTTCTCCTGTCAATTTGAAGAAACTTCTTCAGATTCAACAATTTTTTTCCTCTTTTCAGATTTCAGGAGGAAGAAAATACGGAAATATAACATTTCCATAGATTACGGAAATTATTCGTTTAAAAATAAGTGATAAAAATTAGTGTATAAAGAGCTTTTCTGATAGTATGCCTCTAACATGCATGTTTGGATTAATCGGTGTGCTTGCTAAGTGTCTTGTGAATAAGGCCATAAGTCAATAGTTCTGTTGTACGTTTTTCTGTTACGATGGAGCTAATAAATGTTATAAGTTTATGAACTCTTAATGTTTTATAATTGAGAGTAACCCATCAAATGCTATTTAATCATAAAAAATACTTTGTCAGCTTCGTTCTGTTCACTCCTATCGTTGCGAAGGCACTTCGACAGCCACATCTCTACTGTGGCCATTACAATTTCCCGGGATGAGCCTGAATGCCTTGCTGTGGCACAATGCGCCAGCTACCGGCTGAGCCATAGCCGGAAAATTTCAACCGCCATGTCTAGAAGAAACGATATGCATAATATAAACTGCTGCCGTCGCGTTTTTACTACGATTAGCTCATTAGTTAATCGCAAATAGGAGTGTGCTGGAAAGTGATTTAGAATCGATGCTTTCGGCATGATTTACCTTTCTTGTTTTCTTACCAAATCTTGTTTCTCCTTTCTTTCTTATTTAGTCGAAAACGCAACACCCCTAATAAGGCAAATCCAGGAAAAATTGACAATTTACATTAAGAGATCTGCACGCTTGAAGGCGTACTTAATAGCAAGAGAGTTGTCGCCAGGTATCAAGACAAGTTCTGCTGTGGATCCCCTTTTCAACCCTTATTCTTTTAAGGCGACAGATCCACTTATAGATCAGATAGAAAGTAATGTATATTTTTTTATATAAAAAGACACTTTGAAATTTGTTTGACATGATTATTTGCACTTATTTATATTTAAATCTAGTCTTCACTTTAATTTTTACTGAAATACTTCAGTCTCCACTGTACAGGGTGTGTCGTCCCTCCTAAGTTATGTGTATATATATAACAGGGATGTGCCAGCTGCTCCAATTGCTCCAAGTTGTGCCAAATCAATCCTGATGCTCCAATCTGCTACAAAAAGATCACTTTTGGACATTTTTGCTCCAAATTCAGCAAAACTGCTACATTTTTAATTTTTCCATATACGTTGAAAACGTTTGTAAATCTCCCAAATTTTTACAAAAACCATCACACATTCTAAGCATTCTTATTTCAATCTTCCTCTATTGATCTTAAAAATGAATATTTTTTCTTCGGTATCCCTTTATTTAAACCTCCAATGCCTTAAGAGTAAAAATTGACCTCTGTTTTAAATTTAATTTTATATAAATAGGTATTTTTTTGTTACCAAATTTTTATTACTAGCCAAATTTATTGTTAATTCATTGTTACCAGCCAAAGTTGCTGATGGTAGGTAACCCATTTGTGCCCAGATATTTTTGCGACTTTCTTTGATTTTTGCTAATCCCAGCAATAATAAATAAATTTCTGATGTCAGCTTCTTGAACAAGGGATCATTTCTTTTAAAATCATTCTGTATAAAAATTGAAATGTCAACATCCTACTGGGTCATGTTAAAATATTTTGTGGAGTTGAGGCTCAATACTCGTGAATAAAGGATAGGAAAAACAAATAATGCTTTTGACTGATAGCTAAAATGCTGTTCCAAAAAAAGGGATACTAAGCATAAATGGGTTAATATAGTTTAGTAAATATTGTATTTTTGATTTAAAATAGATATTTTGTATTTTTATTTATTTCAGAAGCTTCTAACCCCCCCCCCCCGAAAAAAAAGCTGATTTTTGTTATTGGCTAAGAGGGTAAGAACCTCCTTAATTTTCATTTTTTAGATTGGCATTCCTTAATGACTTTTCCCTTTACCTCCAAAAATAAATTTTGTATTTCAAAATTAACATTTTTGTGTTCCAAAAGTGACTTTTCTTGCTCCAAAAATGTCTTTTTCTTGCTCCACAAATTGCTTCAAAATTTAATTTCAGCTGGCACATCCCTGTGTATATATATATATATATATATATATGTGTGTGTGTGTGTGTGTATATGTAATAATAAAATAAACTTTTCTAATTTATAAAATAAACTTTTCCAATTTAATTAATGTCATCTGAAAAAACCTTCTTTCTCTGTTACTCTTACTGTAAAGTTCATTTCTCGGGCATACAAATATTACGTTCAGAGACAATTTTGAGTTCGATAAGGAGTAAAATTGTTGAATTAGCAGTATCTGCAGTTTTCTGCAGTTTCGTTGCTGCATCCTTTAGGAACTCCTAAGTAAGCAAATATTTCTCATGCCTTGATTGACAATCTAGTTAATTAATTATGTTTGAGAGTACCGCCTTCGTGATCCTGCTGCGTCCTGCCAGCAAGTGTAGTAACTAGGGTAGTATTTAAGCAAGAGCACAAAAATTTCAGGAGCTTGGAGCTTAAGCTTTTTTCAGATTTCTTAGAGACTGCAATGTAAAGAGAAAAGATGGCCACGGAACTAAAAAGGTCGCCGGCCTGACTCCCAGCCCTCTGTCTGATCTTGAAATAAACTATTCAACCTAGAAGCCTGGTGTGGTGTCGATTATTTCAACAAGGGATGGCATAAGGCCATTCTTTACATATATATATATTATGAATACAGCAACAAAGCTGACTTTACTGGATAAACATGCGATGCAAGTTTTGTTTCCCAAATAACGAGCTTCCTTGTCGCTCAACTGGACGACGTTCTGACGACATTCGCCTTCTTCTGTGGCCGCCTCGCTCTCCGGACTTAACTCCATCCAATTTTTTATGGGGTTGCATTAAAGCATTCAGCCATCATTTCTGGGGCCATTCCATCTAATTCATTCATTTCTGGGGTTGCATTTCAGCTTAACAGCTCTGTTTTAATCCTCAAGCAAGCTTGGTCCACATTTTATCAGCTCATTTAAAGGATGAAAGCCTAACTCAACCTTTTCCAACCCGAGATCGAACCCCGAACCTATAACACACCAGCACAGTTAGCTAACCCGTTATACCGCTGGACTTCTCTCTGTCTGCCTATTTGTATAGTCATCAGTATGTACAAGTTACTATGAAATATGTGTAATTGCTGCGTATCGTACCATGTAACTTTTGAAAATTAATAACTTTGTTTAAACACAACATGAAAAGAAAAAAATATTGAGATTTCATGCAAGAATTTTATTGACATCTAAGGTCAGGTATTGTTTAAAGTACATTTTGAAGATGTTTATCAACTTCAAAATATCGTTAAAGTTTCTAAAGACTGTCGTGCATTGGAAACAGAGCATGTAATCTATTGAAGCTTTTTTACAAAATCAAATAAAATAAATGTCGCATGTTCGGCTGTAGTAGCAAATATTAAAAAATAATAATTTAGTACATTTGCTTAAATATGTTTACACACTCGCCGACCGGATTGTATGGTGGGTAAAGCACCGTACCACAATTTCGGGTTCAACTCCCGGTTCGATCCCCGACTGGGCGTGGTTGTCGTTTGTCCATCCCTTCATAGGGGGCGACGTTGGTCCACCTACTAGGTGCCTCCATAGTAAAGTGGCCAACAATTCCAGCCCGTTGTGGTCAAAACCTTCCAAGGAAGTGGCCATTGGGAGAAAAAAATGTTTTCACACTCTTCAGCACAGGAACAGAATGGCAGAGAGCCCTTTTTGTGCCCATCTGTGCTTTGTGGTATTTGTGTTTGTTTGCATCTTTTTGCGGTATTGCCTGTTTCATCCTAACTGCCTTAAATATGCATTAATTGCAATGGAGTTTTTATAGATCACGGCTAAGCACTCTAAATCAACAAATTTTTGTGACCCGGCTCTGCAACATAGGGTCACAGCGAAGCATTCAAAGACTCATGTTGAGATGAAACATTGGGCTCAGAAAGGGAGTCTATGCTGTCGTGTCTTTGAGACAGAGACATTGAGTAGGTTAACTATCTGTTAAGCAGTACTGGCATGCATGCAATTTAAGATTTGTAGAGTATTTTTTGCTCCATTTCCTTGGCATGATTTAATCTTTCGGGTCAATTTGTGTTACAGGTTCAATTTTAAAAGACAAACCAAATATCAAATGGACAGACGTTGCTGGTTTAGAAGACGCCAAAGGATTGCTGAAAGAAACTTTAATTTTGCCGATTAAATTCCCGCAATTGTTTACAAGCAATAGAAGACCATGGAGAGGAATATTACTGTATGGAGTAAGTATTTCTTTGTTTCCCCCCCCTCCCTTATTAGTGTTTAAATTAATGTAAACATGAAAACTGGAGTAATTATTTCCCTTTTATAGCTAAGGGGAACAGGAAAGACACTTCTGGCCAAAGCAGCTGCAGCTGAAGCAAATTCTCACACAGTCTTTTCTATGAAACCTTCTAACTTGATAGCTAAGTGGCTTGGAGAAAGCGAGAAGTAATTTAAGTTTATTTATAGTGCATATCTGTGTTTATATTGTTGGTGCGCCGACCGGATTGTATGGTGGGTAAATCACCGTACTACGGTTTCGGGTTTAACTCCCGGCGGTTGGGGTTCGGTCCCCGATTGGGCGTGGTTGTCATTTGTCCGTCCCACAGTGGGGTGAAACACCCGATTGCGGGAAAAAAAACCTAATCGCATAAATTATGACAAATTTGAGATAGTTTCACTGAAGAAACCTACCTTCGTCCCAAAACTCGGTGAATTATTGCATTTATGCATTTTTCTCCTTTTTTTCTTTTTTTGCTAAAAAGTGTTTTTCAGTTCTTGTCCTAAAAAAGTAACTCATACTTTTTTGAAGACAGAATTTACTGAGTCTGAGGGATGTTAGGGATCAGTAGAAGTTCCAGAGATATCTAGAGATCTACCAATATGGGCGGTTAAAAAAAAAAAAAAAAAAATGTATTCCTAATCGCCAAGGGGGATTTTTTGATGAAATGTCAACTACATTCGACTTCCGTAAAAATTCGACAAATTTATTAAATTAATTCTTGTTCTATAAATAGTTTCATATTTGAAAATACTAGATTTACCTGGTGCATATCGTCACTTTAATATTTTTTAGCACCTATCACTTTTTAAAAGAAACAGGTATAGATAAAACCTGATTGATTCAAAAAATAAATTTTTGGAGTGAAGAAGGCCTGCCTCCACTCGTATCAGAATGAATAAACAAAAAGAGAAATTCCAGAATAAATTTAAGATAAATGACTCAAGCTTTTCCGAATAAATCTCAGAATAAGTAATCAGTTCAAATTAATTTCAAAATAAATCTCTCTCTCCCCCCCCCACCCCCCAAAAAAAAAAAAAAAAAAAAAAAAACTCAGAATAGATAAAGCATTTTAAAAAACTCAGGGAAAATATCAGAATAAATAAGTAGTTTAAATAAATTTGAGAATAAATAAGCAGTTTATATAAATTTCAGAATAAATCTAAAAAATTTTTTGAAAATTCTTTAAAAAGTTGTTTTTCACTTTTCTTTTTCGATTGTTTCAGTCATCAGTTTAACGTACCTTCAAGAAATAACAATTCCTTTGCCCCATCACTTAGCGGAAGGATTTTCTTCTTCAGAAGCGGTCTTAAACTAGTGATTATTGGATTTGAAGATATCATCAAAATGTTGAAAATGTCCGTATTCGTCGCAGTACGAATGAAGACTTTTTACTATTGTCTACCCAGATGACATTATACACTTTCCTAGTTCAAACAGAAGCATGTTGAATTAATCACCTGCCCTTTTCCCCCCTCAAAACAAGTGTGAAACAAAAACACAGAGTCGCGGGTACGCGGGGAACTGATTGTGTTCCTGCCAGAGAGAATGAGACGCGGGCGGGGCCTATTACTATATTCAAAAATTTACTGTGACCGAATAGGGGTGAGAAGGAGTCTGAAACTTTCAGAGATCCTTTATTAGGGTCAGAACTTCAAGAAAAAAAAATATGACAAACCAAAGGAAGGTGAAGCTCGATTTGTACGCGTAACTAAATCCAAATTCCACCAAAAATCCGAATTTTGACTGATTTGCATGTCGAAACTCATCTTCAAATTAACTTTTGTATTTTTTACAGATACTGTAGGACCTATACTCACAATATATATCATTAAAAATAAATTCGGAAAAGACCCATGAAAAAGAGATTTTTCAAAATTTTTCCTTGTAAAAGCTAAAAAATTAAATAGCTCACGTTTCGACTTTAATTTCAGGCTAAACAAATACTGTAACCACAAAACTATTACTACTGGCTGATTCTGCAGGTAATTTACTGTAAAAGTAGTGGAGCTGATCAATGAAAAAGTGACTTTGAAAAATTGACTTTTTTCCACCTCTACCCCACTGTGCGTCCCTTCCTAGCGGGTGACGTTGGTCCACCTACTAGGTACCCCCATAATGAATCACCAACAATTCCGGCCATTTGTGGCCAAAGCCTTCCAAGTCAATGGCCAGCCATTGGAAAAAAAAAATTTATTGTTGGTGCTGGCATGGCTTCTCTTCAAATAGCTACTAATATTTTGTGCTCTTGTGCAAATTTGATTAGACACGCGGGTAGTTATGCAATAGTTCTGAGAATATCATCTGGTAAAGGGAGCCTTTTGTTAAAGGGAGTTGTTTGTTAACCCATTTAAGCCTAGTGTAACTTTCTTGGGATGACATTTTCGCTATCAGTCGAAAACGATATTTATTTTTCCTAGCCTTTATTCACAAGTATTGAACCTCATCTGCACAAAATATTTTTATATGGCCAAGTAGGATGTTGATTATTTCAATTCTTATACATAATGATTTTAAAAGAAATCATCCCTTGAAGAAGTTGACATCAGAAATTTCTATTATTGCTGGTATTAGCAATAGAAGTCGCAAAAATATCTGAGCACAAAATACAGTCAGTCGCAAAAATATATGAGCAATGGAACCTCTGTCATTTTTTTTCAAAAACGTGTTTCACGATTTCGATGGGTGCTTTGAAACTCTTGCCACCGTGTTTATTGAAACTAATACTGCCACTGCGGTGTTTTTTGATTGGGTTCGTTGTAACAGACTCTGTTTATTGAAACGTGAGTCAATTTTAGTTCAAACTGAAACAGGCTCCCGGAGACAGCCTTGATGGTGTCCATCGGAATTAGCTCCGGGACTTTAAGCTCCTTTGAAGGTATATTGGAGTACCCTCACCACTAAGGGCCACAATAACTTGTATGTTGGGTATATTTTCTAAAGGCAATTAAGACACTATTTAAAACATAACTATTTAATAAAAGCACAACTAAAATAGGAATAAAAATTCTTAAAACTTGAGCAACATCACTGAATGACGGCAGACGCAGAACTGAGCTGTCTCTCCCAGAATCGCTTGGAATCTTCCTTTCTCATGAGCGCGACTCTGCTGCCATCTACTGAGCAGCCAGGACATCATAAAAGTTAAATTGAACTTGAGGTGAAAAGTTTCAATGTTCACCTCAGTACCCCCTCCCCAGTGTTCTTGAACATGATAAACAATATGACACAACCACACAACCGGTCTGGAAATCTAACTCTTCTTCCAGAACGTGTGTATCTTGGAGTTCTACTTTCAGGATCACAGTCAGTCTGCATTTTTTCTACCTTATCAGCAGGAGGACTCGACACCATGAATGCAGGCTTGAGTCAATCTATACCGTCAACCTTTTTCCATCAACCAATACGTAGAAATATTTTTCTTTTCATGACAGCACTGGATATGGTCCATTATATGGTGGTTGTAGTGATCCACGAACTCGATCATATCTCACAAAAACGTGTGAACTGTGGAATAACTGTGGAACTGCGTGTATAACTGTAAAATGTAATCTTATATATAAAAACTAATAACAAAATTGCATATATATATAATTTGTTGTGCACCTTATTTTTACTTAAGAAATACAAATGTTTCTGATATGGGCAATACAGCTGATGAATAAAATCGATGACATGTTATAGATTCGTAAAAACGATTCTCAACTTTTAAAAGAAAAAACTTCTGCCTGCAAGATTGGTGTACGATAAGAAGTATAACAAATTTTAATAGTTTGATGATTTATATTCCCAAAGTTATCTTTAAAAAATTATTTCAAGAAAGAAGATTTTATGTTAAATTACTGAAATATATTAAAAATACACATTGTTTCTCTTTTTGAAGCCGTATTCTTCGTAGAATTTTTTCGAAAAGAGATTTGATTTATCCGAAAGGTTTGGTGTTATGGGTGCAAAATAGGGATTCAAAAGAAGAAATAGAGAACATGTTTTTTAATTCACGCTTATTTGTCATTCGATTCATATGTCTTATGATTTTCATTACATTTGACAGGATTCAGTATAAATATATAGATACATTCAAAATTGCTAGGCATGTTGAAATTAAGCAATGTAAAAATCAAAAGGATCCCGTCTTGCGAATATCTACATTTAAATTATGTAGAAATACGAAAAACAATACAGTGGATGTGGTGGTATAAAAGGGGTAGTTTTGTTTTAAAAGAAAAAATTTTTCTAAAGGGCTGGTGTTTTATCCCATGTGAAAACCTCAGTGTATCAATAAATTAGAATAGTCTTCGATCAGTCGACTATAGTGACATTCCAAGTACAATAGACCATCAGAGAAAAAAGACACATCAACCACGAGCTTCCACCGCAGTGGACTCTCACTACAATGCGATTTGACTTACTCAAATCGGATGTTAAGTGATTTTTTTCACAAGTACATATCTTACAGCTAAAATGAACTCCTCACATGAATTTTTTCACCAACAGTAAGATGAGTGAAAATTAATTTATTCATTACATTTTATTGGAAATGGTAATGTATAATCAAGGAATGGTTTCAAGCTGCGTATGGAGTGCTTCTAGGTGTTTAAAATACTGGGATTTTGTGTTTCAAAAAGTTGCATGTAAGTTATATTAATCGTAAACATTGTTTTTTTCTTTTATAGAAGTCTCAAGAAAGATGACATATAATATAATTAACAAGTTTTTTCTTTATTGATGGGAATAAAAATAATCTACACTCAATAAGTATTAACAATTTATACGAGATACTGCAATGAACATGCATAAAGTGTACAGACAAATACTATTTCTTTGCAATGTATAACAATTGTTACAGGTACTGTAAAATGAAATTTTAAAATCATTTCGAAATACAGTGTACATGAATTAAAAAATAATAATAGAAGAGCTATCTCAGTCTGAAGAATATAAGTTTATTTCAATGTACAGAAAAAAAAAACATATACATACGTATATATATATATTTTCTTTTTAAGAACACAAAATAGGATATCTTCAATTTACTTGCATTCTACGGGCACTTTATGCTCCCTTTTCTGTTCTACGTGTTCTTTGATCTTGCAAGCAAGATGCCAAGACCGATAGAAGCTTGCGTTTGGGTGAAAACCTCAGGGTGTCAATAAATTAGAATAGTCTTCGATCAGTCAACTATAGTGACATTCCAAGTACAATAGACCATCAAAGAAAAAAGACACATAAACCACGAGCTTATAGAAGTCTCAAGAAAGATGACATATAATATAATTAACAAGTTTTTTCTTTATTGATGGGAATAAAAATAATCTACACTCAATAAGTATTAACAATTTATACGAGATACTGCAATGCGATTCTAAGAGCTTCATTCTGCAGCCTCTTCGCTGTGTTGTGACCGATACCTGCTTGTCTGGAATTTTAAAACCTTTACGGTACTGCAACTTATCCTATTCGACAAAAACGCACAGTATTCCACATTTTAACGTGAATAAATATTCTTCTGGTGTACATGTACCAACCACCATTCCGTCTTTATGCACGTATCTGCACGTTTGACTTCCCTTCCATTCTTCGAAAAACTCAGTATACTTGGATCAGTTGCCTAGAAAGTTGTTAAGCACTCACACTTTGAATTCTGTTTTAATTTTTAAGAGCTGCTCAGCATGCCTCAACTCATCAGCTCATTTCTCTAGCAGCCTCTTCGCTGTGTTGTGACCGATACCTGCTTGTAGCAATTCCATTATGTCAGCCAAAAGATGCGGGAACTCGATTCCTTCTACATCTCCCAAAAAGAAAAAATCGTCCGATCCTAAGCCTTTCAACTTCTTCCTTCTGCCCATCTGGATACAATTGAGAATCGTTAATGATTATATTCCATTTTATGATAAATAATATACTTTGTCCTTCATGCCCGAATTCTAAAAGCTTCACGAACGCAACACCCTTCAAGCCTATTCGATTCTTTGCAGATTCAATGACGGAGTGTATCTACAGACTCGTGTTCCCTTTTTTCATGGCTATCATGTAGCCCTGCATGAGGATGTGTTCACATTCGCCCATTTCAACGTGATTGAGGTTCCCAGCCCGCATTCTTCAAAGAGCGACCAAAGAATGAATTAAATAACAAAATACCTTTGAGAGACGCGAGCAAGTTTGATGACGAATTCTTTGATTCCTTCGGTTACCACAATCCATCTGCCACGACCCCGTATCTCACTAATCAAGAGAGTCTTCTCAGATATTCACACAGGAATCATAATTCCAATAAACTTTACCATGGCACTGGAAAATTAAGTATATGGAAAGAAGGTCTTCCATGCAGTCATATGGACAATGATGTACCTTCAAAGGAGCCTAAAGTCCAGCAACTGATTCCGATGGACACCATCAAGGCAGTCTCTGGGTTCCTGTTTTAGTTTGAACTAAAATAGACTCACGATGGACACATCAATTTTAAATTTGTAGCGGATGACAGTCTTTTTTCATGTTATCTTAAGACTTTTGATGAATTAAAGCCGTTATTATATTATTTCAGATCTCTACATTACATGTACATTTAAACATTGTAAATACTAAACATTTTGAAAATTTTTATGTATACTATTGTGAGAATGAGTCAAATTTTATTTTACTTTTATAGTGTTTGGTTTTATTGATTGTAACACTGGATCCAATGATCCTACTTCCACCGAAAAATCATGTTATGGACAATTATGCTATGGTAATAATCCAAATTGCTTTTTTAGCTAATTGAATAAATGATTGTTTTATTTTCTTTGAGCTTCCTTCATGGATTGCATTCTTTGCCTTCAGCTAGTTCGTTTCCGTGCTGGATTCTCATGATGGGAGAGCGATGTCTTGGTTTTATTTTATCCGTTTTCGTGATCTGGGGATCTAAGATGGAAGTTCAAAAGCTCTCTCCTTTAAAAAAAAATTTTTTTTGTCATTGAGAAATCAACATGGATTTAAAAAGAATGATTTAAGGCGAAGAATGAAATTCATTTTAATAAACACAGTGGCAAGCATTTCATTAAACATTGTTTCAATGAACCCAATCACAAAAACACCATAGTGGCACTATCAGTTTCAATAAACACTGTGGCAAGAGTTTCAACGCGCCCATCGAAATCGTGAAACATGTTTTTGAAAAAAAATGACAGAGGCTCCAGTGCTCATATATTTTAGCGACCAACTGTATATTCAGTTACATTTCTCTTCAGCAAAAACTGAGCAATGTAGCAATTGAGGAAGTAGTTCAGCTGTTAGATAGTTAAATGTGACAGTAGGCAGAGTGGTAAGAACTAGGGATGGTTTCGAACGAAAAATAGGGATTTTCCTTCTTGGTTTCCAAGAAGGTTTGATCTTATTTATAGTAACTGATATCTTGCGCTATGCAATTGCGACCATTTAGTTTCTCATTGAATATCAATCAACCTAATGGAGAATTTTTATGTATCATCAATGCAATCAATAAGTTGAAAACTCTTAATGATTTCGTCCGTCAATTCGTTTCTTTGGCTGTTTATACATGCTCTAACTAGTAATGTGAATTAATTGCTACAAAATTATTAAGTTTACAGTTATTAACTCACAGTGTAAGTTAATAACTGTAAACAAAGTATGTACCTTATGAAAAATGGTGTGCATAAGTGGTGTGTTGTATGAATAGGTTTTTTTTCTTCTTCTTCACAAGAGCACATATAGGAATTAAAAAACAATATGTTCTATGAGTAGTAACTGTTTAAAGTGCACTTTAAAGATGTTCATCTGTTTCAAATAATAGTTTTCGAATTCACATTCGTCAATGAAGTAATTTTATAAGCTAACTGATTAATTAATCATTATGCAGTAGTACTTGAGCAAATAAGACCATCTTTAAACGCGTTTTATGAGCAAACACCATATGCATGATTGGTCTCCCTTGTTTATTTTTGCAATTTGTTTATAGGTTACCAAAACATCTGTTCGACATGGCTAGAAAATTAAAGCCTAGCATCATTTTTATCGACGAAGTTGATTCCTTATGTACCAATGATCCACTCGGCACCGCGACGTTCGATGCTGTGCGAAGGATGATAAAAGAATTCGCCCTGAATCTTAAAGGTAGGTAACAATTTTAACTAAACGTTATTAATCAATGCAATTAACTATTCGGTGTAGTTTTAATGTCAGAAGTGAGAGTTTTAAAAAAAAAAGAAGAAAAACTCATTTGCATTTTAAACTTTAAATAGATTTTTAAATATTCTTCTTTTTTTTTCTCTGTTTTCTATAGGCATGGAAGCTAACAATGATGGTATTTTAGTGTTAGGAGCTACTTGCTGCCCTTGGAAGTTAGATGATAATCTTTTAAGTTTGTAAGAAAATATTCACACCACAATCTTCTAAAAACATTGTCTGATAATGCTGTTTAAGTTAAATGTTCTAATTGGCACCGAAAAGCAATATGTTTCTAGCACTTTCAAAAATGAAAAAAGAAACATTTTACTAATAATATACAAACTAAACTAAAAATAGTACTTTTAAATTTCTAATCGTTCCCTGGCTGTTTAAATATGTCTACAGTTTAAAATATATGCAATTTTGCTTAGGTGATTGAATTTCGTTGTCAAATGTTGCCTATTGAAGGTGGGAAGCGCACTTCTTCTGAGGGCATGTATAAAAGAATTCCGACGCAATATGATTTGAAGTAGCTGTTTTAGACACGTTGGTCATCATACTTAAAAATATATATTTTTGAGGTTTATAACAATTAATTTTCAATAAAAGAACTGGGGATGTTACACTGGTAGACATATCACAGGATCATACAAAACAAATTTAATGTGAATGGATAGTAATTTTTTGGATTAGTTTGGAATTTCTTTGTGAAGAAGCAGATGAAAAACATTCTAAGTAATTTACAGTTTTTTCCATCGATAACATGTATTTGAAGGGAGTCCAAAAGTGTGAGAAAGAAGTGAACACACAGTCTTAAAACAAAAATCATAAACCCTTTTCAACCTTTTTGGAAAGTGTTAAAAAGTGAACGGTCACTTGGTCTCTGTCAAAATGCAGCCAAATATCTAAAACAAAGTTTAGCCAGGAGTGAAAGGGCAACCAAAGTGTCCAGCTTCCAAAGGAGTATCCTACAGAATATCCAATAGAGTAAAACTTTAGTCTGTTATTCAACAGACATTTCACAGGCGAATTAATTTAAACTCACGTGTTAAAGTCATCGGTAAGCTATCTTACCGATGACTTTAACACGTGTTTTACGATTAATCCGTGTGTCAAGTGTTTACTAAATAAAGCCATTAGAATTTACTTCATGATTAAAGTGAATACTGACTCTTTTTTAACACTCTCGCAATTCCAGGCTTTTACTGCCATTTGACACCTTAGGAATGACCTTTTTATTGTTCTTCCACTAGAAGTCAAAATATTTACCTGTACAGCGAATCGATGACGTGCTCTTTTTTGAAAAAGTCTGAGAACAGAAATGATAACATTTTGCGAAAGATTTTAATATACAGGGTGTTTTAGAAAGGACACAACGACTTTAAAATGACATAACTGCTAAACAGTGAGAGACAGAAAGGAAAAACATGTGTTGGACAGACAGGTCTGTGGCCCCGTGCCTGGGCCTTTATTTTTATCACATTAGACCGAGCTTGGTACACATTTGCAATATATCCAAAAAAAAGCCGAGAAAGAAAGCTAATAGGTACTAGCAGTGGTAATAATAACTTACATAAGACATGATAGAAAATAGGCACCGCTCTTCCGGTTCGCATGGGGCCCCCGCACGTCTGTCGGGCCAGCCCTGTCAATGACTGAGTCACTGAAGTATTCCTCAACTTTCCCTTACACATGTTAACAAGGAAACAGACTGACGAATGAACTATCTTCTGAATACCACAAAACTTTATGTGCTTGTGGTGCCACCTATTAGCCATTATTGGAACTGTTTCCTCAAACCGGAAGTATGACAAGTCCGGACCTGTCTATCCAACATACCTCTCTTGTTTTACTTTTCTGTTTCTCACTGTTTCGCAGTTATGTTTTTTGAAAAGTTGGAAATCTTCGCAAAGCATCTTGCATAAAGTGCGTGCTAACAGAGCCACTAAACAATCATCTCATGGATAAAGTTAGAATCTCATAGTAATTATTTTTTAGGTTTGAAAAGAAGATATATATTCCTTTACCTGATGAAGATGCCAGACTCTCAATGCTCAAAGGAAGCTTTTCAAATTTTCCGCATACATTAAAAGAAGATGATTTCAAATGTTTAGCAAAGAAGACAGATGGGTAATTTTTGTTTCTCATTATTAATAGTAGTACGTTATGGTTATACTATAAAACCTAAAATATTTTAATTATAATGGGTCTTTGATGTAAAATACTTCTGTATTTATCATAGGCAGAAGTTTGTTCGCTATTAAAATTTGGTAAATATGTATATGTATTATGGCATAAAATTTTGGCTATAAAGTGCTACACAAAAAAATCTACTTCGGCTTAAAAGTGCTTCATACATACTAACGTACATAATCAGTTTATCTGCCTGATTTTAAAGGAGTTTGCCAGGCCTTGATTACCGCACAGGCCAACTAGGCCATGACCTGGGGACCCCAAATTTTAGGGGACCCCAAAATTATTAAAATAGTTTAATTTCTCATCATAAAAGAAATGAGTCATGCTAAGTTTTTAACAGTAATGAAAAGAGATATACATTGACAGCACATACCACTGGGCAAAAGGGTTTGTTTACACTATATTTAGGGATAAAATAAATGTCATGTTAAGATCCCAAGTAGTCCACCATAGAGTATTCATAGACGTGACGTCATTTGATTCTGAAGCCTAACTTCTGCATTAAAAGCTAAAAATTTGTGAACTTAAAGCTAGAACTTTTTGTACTGGGGAGTTTGAAGATGAAGCACCTCCCCCACGTCCCACCCCCGATCGTTCGTACGAATCGTAATGTACAAAATTGTGAAGAAATATTGGTAACTTACGATTATAAGTGGTATGACCAACAACAAATGACTGCCGAGGGGCCCTGCAAAAATGCTGGGGCTAGGGCCTCCGAATGTCCAGGCTCTCGCATTTCTCTTTTTGAACTTATGAAAATTATATTTGTATTTTACTAAGCACCAGTGCTGTTAGCCTGTTAGTCAGGATAAATACATTTTGCACTAGCAACTGCAGCCGAACTATACCCACCTCATATAATAGTACAAAGTTCCCTAATGGACCATTTTAGGAAGTATAATACTATGCTTTTAATGGCAAATGACAATAAAAATTAGTTTGTCTATCACTTATTGTAATCTGTGTAACAGTTTCGAAAATATAAATACAGTAAAATCAGATCATTCATGTCTGCTAACCCTGTATGATCATTAAACACAATTATACAAAACAAAATAAAAATTAAGCGATTCGTTTATCATGGTTGGGTTGTTTCAGTTTTATATCTTTTTACACTTATTGGCGAATTATATCTAGGGGAAATCGGGGGGAATAGTGCAACCTTAAGGAAAATTGATTTTTATCTATGCTGAAAAATGGTTTTGTTGTACAGGGTGATTATAATTAATGTCCTGAGGCCAAAAACCCATAAAAGGCATCCATGAAATTGGTTTTTAAATTTCGCGAGACTGGTGCTAAACATGTTCAATATGCTGTCCACCATTTTCTGCAACAAGTTGAAGTCAAGAAACAGTATGTTCCATAACTGATCGCAGTGTCTCCGGGGTCACGTTCAGAATGTGTTGTGTAATGCGTGCCTTCAGTTCGGCTAAGTGTGCAATCGGAGTATGTACTGAACACATCTTTCAGATAGCCCCACAGCCAGAAGTCACACGGATTAAGATCAGATGATTGGAACGGCCAAGTTGTAGGGAAATGACGACTGATAATTCTAGCATTTCCAAAATGCCGTTTCAGCAACTACTTCACTGGATTTGCAATGTGCGGAGGAGCGTTATCTTGCATAAAAATGATCCGATCCACACATCCACTGTTGAAAAGCTGGAATGACGTGGCTGCGCAAAAGACACCCATAGCAATGACCAGTGACGGTAATGGTAACAAGACCTAAAGCACCCATCTCCTCAAAAAAATATAGCCCTATGATAAATGATGCCATAAATAAATACCACACAGTGACCTTTGCAGGATGAAGTGGTACAGGTTGAGTTTTGAGTGGATTTTCTGCTGCCCATATTTGGCAATTCTGTGTATAACGTATCCTGTCAGATGGAAATGGGCCTCGTCTACTCACAAAATTTTCCACAGCCATTCATTGTCCACTTCCATGCAAGCAAGAAATTCTAAAGCAAAAGTCTCTCTTGCTGGCAGTATGGGGAAGTTTTCCCCAGGTTCACATCCCATATTTTTTATGAAGGCGAAACCCAGGCCGTGAAGAAAGAACAAGACTTTATAGTGGCAGTCACATTTTATTTTAATATCAACACATAACGTTAAAATGATAAATTCCTACGGTGGCTGAGCAGACCCCTTGAAAAATGCAGGTTCACTTGACAACTGCTAAGGCGTGAATGATGAAGATCAGATGATTGGAACGGCCAGGTTGTAGGGAAATGACGACTGATAATTCTAGCATTTCCAAAATGCCGTTTCAGCAACTACTTCACTGGATTTGCAATGTGCGGAGGAGCGTCATCTTGCATAAAAATGATCCGATCCACACATCCACTGTTGAAAAGCTGGAATGACGTGGCTGCGCAAAAGACACCCATAGCAATGACCAGTGACGGTAATGGTAACAAGACCTAAAGCACCCATCTCCTCAAAAAAATATAGCCCTATGATAAATGATGCCATAAATAAATACCACACAGTGACCTTTGCAGGATGAAGTGGTACAGGTTGAGTTTTGAGTGGATTTTCTGCTGCCCATATTCGGCAATTCTGTGTATAACGTATCCTGTCAGATGGAAATGGGCCTCGTCTACTCACAAAATTTTCCACAGCCATTCATTGTCCACTTCCATGCAAGCAAGAAATTCTAAAGCAAAAGTCTCTCTTGCTGGCAGTATGGGGAAGTTTTCCCCAGGTTCACATCCCATATCTTTTATGAAGGCGAAACCCAGGCCGTGAAGAATGAACAAGACTTTATAGTGGCAGTCACATTTTATTTTAATATCAACACATAACGTTAAAATGATAAAGTCCTACAGTGGCTGAGCAGACCCCTTGAAAAACGCAGGTTCACTTGACAACTGCTAAGGCGTGAATGATGACGAGAAACGCAAGCCAAGAGGTTAGTACAGAACCAAAACACGCCACAAGGGCATGCCAAACAAAATGCAAAATTAACTTGACGCCATTAGACGTTAAGAACATTTCCATATAATTATTTTTGAATCCCAGTCTTGCCAACAGGATAAAACAAACAATTAGCAGCTAAATTGTAACCCAAAATGAAAGCCAATGTTATTTATAGATTTGATACCATATATGGTCATAAACAAATCATGAGAACAGAAATGCTAGGCTTTAGCAATGCAAAAGTGAAATAAAAAGGAAAAATAAATGAAAACGGAAGATTGCTTTTAAATATGGTAGGTGCAGAAATAAAAACTTTACAGGCGAAAGGAAGAGAATTCCAAATCAAAAGTGCAAAGAATAAATTTTGAACACAGATTAAATTTAGAAAATAAAATAACAATTAAGTAATTGATAATTAAAAATAAGATATGTGATTATCTGCATCACAGGCAGGTCGGAAGGAAACAACTCCTGCACATGGCTAATTTTGCAAGGATAGCAATGCAAGATGTTTTGTAGAATTTTATGCACAGTGCTAACAGGCCTGTCCAATGTTCGGGCAATTCTCCGTGCACTGCACGGTTTCACACCACCGCATGACTCCTCCTGCACTGCTGTGGCCACTTCTTCAACTATCATCGAACGAATTCTTTTCCTCCCTCTACCGAATTGCACAGCAAAAGAACCTGTATTTTTGAATTTCTGATTCATTTTTAGCAGACCCTGCACAGTCATCAGACCAACACCTTTTTTTATACCCTTGAGTGTCCGGAACTTCTGAAGAGCTACTGGTGCACAGTCATTGTTCTTGTAAAAAAGCTTTACAAGCAGAGCACTGTCCTTCGATCAGTTAGTCATGGTGAACTTCTCGGACAGAAAAGCCGTGTACCCGGCATTTTTAAAACAAGTGAAACGAGTCGTGCATATGACATGTATTTTAATTTAAGTATTCTGTAGCTTACAGTGCCATCTGTTGCTAAATTTTGGAACCATTTTTTTACTTATGCCATACGTTTCCCTTTATTATGCCATACGTTTCCCTTTTCTTATGCCATACGTTTCCCCAGACTCCTTTTCATTTTAAACATTTGGAACTATGTGGCAGAATACAATTTTTGAAAAACTTGTAAATTCCACAATAAAAATTTCCAGAAAATTGGGGTGAAGAAAGAAAACATTATTCAAAAGACGTCCCACATAGGATCGTCCACATCATCGTCAGAGCTTATAAAGTCCAGTAAATGATTCCTGTCCACCAACTCGCACAAAAGGAACATGGCACGCAATATTGAGCATGACGTAACATAAGCGTCTGTGTGCTCCCTAACATTTTTATGTGGTGGCCATTTAACAACTTTGAAGACCAATTTTTTTTATATCCAGTATTTAAAAGCTTCCGCAATTTGAAAAGATTATTACTACTATACCATTTACACATCCTGTCTTACATTCTTTGTAATTGACTAACATTTGGTTTATCCTCTAGGAAATTTTTTATAGTGATGGACGCGAGACGGAAAAGGGGCGTCTCCCAAAACAGCCTAAAAGCTGTAAATCTCTGTCTCGTCTCGCGTTCATCCCTAATGTTTTAATTTCTTAAAGGTTTGTGACTTTACATAGTCGAAGTCACAAACCTTTACTTTTGAAAATGGTGTCCAAACTTGGGCCCTGAACTTTATAAAAAACAAAAACTGGGCTGCTGCATGGATAATTTCTGACACATCGTAAAAGATTTTAAAAGAAAAGTTTAACAAACACTTTAATTCTACATGTTATGAATATTATAGTCTTCTAAAAGCTAATACTTTTTATTTATAGGTACTCTGGAGAAGATTTAACTGTTTTAGTAAAGGATGCCTCTTTGATACCATTTAGAAAAGTTCAGAAAGCAACACACTTTGTTAAAGTAACTATGACACTGTTTATTCTGTAACAATTCTTAATTTGATTTCTATGATAAACTATATAATTTCATTGAAGAAGTCTTCATTCTTATTATACATTTCTCGATAAAGAATTTCAAAAATGAGATAGAATAGTAATACATGAAAAGCGTGAGCAAAATCTTCTAACAGGATACTCTGATGTATTGTGCTTTTATTGCATTCTGTTATGCATTTCTCTCTCCTGTAACATAAATATGTAACCACATTAATGGGACGTTTCTTTCAAGCTTGATTCTTATTTCCATATGCATAAAATATATACAGTGTAATTCATAACTCTTGTGAAAAACATTGAAGGGCTGGTAGAAGGAACCAAGACGGTTAAGAATCAAATTACAATTCGGGGTTGGAAACGTTGTTTTGATTCAGTTGTTAATAATCAGTTTAACCCATTCCCTGCCGCTCTAACTTTTTATTAACTTTTTTGCTCTACAATGATAAATTACGATAATTTGGTCCTATTATTGACAAAATTGTAAAGAAAAAAAAAATTGGCTTTATTAGTTCAATAATTATAAAACGGTGCGAAAACGCACCATCAGCAGAAACCATTCAAAAAGTAGACACAAACAGATATTGATAATAGAGCAAAACCAAAGTATCAGTTACATGAATTAATTACAAGATCAGTAAAAAATAATGAAAATTCAGATTTAAATTATTTATGAAATGTTTCAAAGCACTTAGCATGTACAGGTACATTGCATTTTTTGCAAAGTGTCACAGTATGGCTATGGCATAGTTTGCATCTTCAGCGAGAATTTGAAGGATTTCGTACTATCAATATGAAGGATTTCGTACTGTGTTCAACTTTATTCTTAGTAACACTTTTCAAAATCTGTTCTTGAAATGTCGATGGGCGCCCAGTGTGGCTGGTTGAAGGTTGAGAATTCTGTTCAGTATTTGTATGTCTAGGCATTTATAGAAGAGATGTTGCTAGAATTCTTTGGAACTCTATAAACTTATCCATCTGGTTCGTTTTTTTTTTTTTTTTTTTTTTTTTTTTTTTTTTTGCATAATTTCCAAGCATTCACTTTAGCCACTTCCAGAAAATTGACAAATAGGGACCACCACCATTTTTTCCCTTTTACTTGTGTTCTGTACATGGATATAAAATTATCTAATAAATCAACACCCCCCCATGTATTTGTTATAATTTGATATTAGCTTGGGTTGTACAATGTCAATTCTTTTGTGTTCCTTTCTGCTGAAACGCTTTGCAATTACAGTTGGCTCAACTTGACCCCAATTTGTTGCTAAACACACCACTGAATCGACATTCCACTTTCAATTGTTACTTTATTCTGGCTATCAAACATATAGTCATATGAACCTCTGATCTTCCTTTTCATATCATTTGAATTTATTGAAGGTGACACAAAATTTTCTTATCTTTACCTTTTGCATTTTTATTTTTTATCCTGTTGAGTAATTATTGCACTCTCAGATGATCGCTGAATTTCTATCTCACCAGCTATGTCAGCAGTTATATCCTGAAAATCATGCAATTCAATTTCATTTATGTCTTCATTGTCTGTTAGCACATCGACTTTAGGGAGAATTATAACCATATCTACTTCTGCTTTGTTCAAATTATTGGATAATGTATCTTCATCATCACCCGAAAGTTCATCTAACATTGCTATTGCTTCAGCAATAGTGAGAACACGTTTCCCATTGCGATTTTTGTAACCTAGATAAAAAAGAATCGAAATATAAATAATAATGCTTTTATGCTGATGGTGCGTTTTCGCACCATTAAATTCAAATATCAAAATATATAGCAAAAGTTTAGAATAAAACTTACCGCTTGCAGCCATTTTGTTGTTCAGTTATTCTTATCAAAATTAATTGTAACAATTATTCTATTGCTAATAACGCCATCTGCTGGACTGCACACAAACTAAGATAAGTCTCAAGCAAGAAAAAAAACTATTATTTCGTGATTTTTTTAAACAATTAAATATTGTGACTGGTGATGGAAAAAAATCAGTTAGTTAAAACAAACGTTACTGTTTCAAGCAAAAATATTTGTGTTGATCAAAATATTTATTTTCATAACAGAAAAAAATATTTAAGATAATGGTGCGTTTTTGCACCATCAGCAGGAAATGGGTTAATAAACAATCTTGTAATGAATATGTAATTCCTATTTTAATAATCAATTTTAGTCAGATGCTTCCTATGAAAGATTCATTAGATTTGGTAATCTAATTGTAATCCACAAAATTAATATTTGGGATTACCATAATCTAATCTTAGTCTCCATCTAAAAAAGAAAAGTAATCGTTATCTAATTGATTACGCATCCGCGTAATCTTTTCGAAGTCTGATTATAACCACCCTGTGTATATTATACAGGATGTTTTAAAAAGATAGTAAAATGCTTTACAACTTAGACAAATTTGGGCGATGTAAGCTGAAAAAATGTTCAAAATAAGGACTACATTAAGAAAAAAATCTTCTCATTAATTTTCAAAAAGTTACACTTTTAAAATTGTATACAACCTATGTACAAAAGAATGCCCAGTTAGTAAAATGGGCCCCATACACTAATGAGGTTATATACCAAATTTGAGATTTAAAAAGTGTCAGAGATATTAAGATGACCATAACTTAACCACTTTTCAGCTAAGAAAAAATACCACGTCTGGTCATCGAGTTTTAGGGGTTAAGAGTTTAGGCTTAGAGAGTTTTGGTGTTAAAGAAACTGAATGTGTAAAAATATACTAAAAGTAGTAACCTGTAGTAAAAATATACTAAACTGCATACTAAATACTGAATAAGGACATAAAACTTTGTTCTAAAATTATGTTCTTCAGAAAACGTTTGTTTGGGATTTTCTTGCCAAATTAGAGATGTTTAGAAATATTTTCCATACATAAGCAAGAAGCTAGAATAGACTTTAAAAAAAGTAACTGCTTTGGGTTTTACACGTAACAAAATGTTACTTTCAACTATTTTGCGCAACAAAACTAATTTATCTTGTTTTAAAATTAAGAGCTTTGATTATTTTTGAAATTGTTAAATTTTTTGTTTTTATGGCTTCAAAACGTGTAAAGAATGCTGTGCAATCTGTGAAAGAAAAGCAAAAAAACTATAGAACATTAGTGCTTTTAACAAAATCTGAAATTAATTGATATTTTTCTATTGTTTTGTGTGTGCTCGCGCTAATAGCATTTAATAAATATTGGGTTTAATCAATTGTCAGTGAAGATTTGTGTATTTTTCTAGATTTCTGGCCCTTCACGTTTTGATCCCAGTGTGACCGTGGAGGATTTATATACGCCTTGCACAGAATCTCACCCTGGTGCCAAAGAAATAAATTTGATGGATATTGCAGAAGACAAGTTATTGGAACCCAAAGTAACATTGGTATGTAGTAAATTCGTATTCAACGTAGAGTAAAATCTAGTGCATGTTAAATAATTTGGCTATCTATTTAAATAAAAAAATTAAGAATACAAATCCTATGTTAAATTAAATTAAATCTCTTTTTATTTTATTTCTAATTTATTGATCTTTTTTTTTTACATCTGAAATAATTTCGCTTCTTTTTCTAAAGGTGAAAAATCTTCTACATTCAGAAATGATTTTTGGATGAAAATTTAAGGCGAAAAGAACTGAGCGAGTGAGATTATTTCGCCTTGTTCTATTATCATCTGTTAGGAATGTTCAAATCGACACCGAGAAAACTCCTAGTAAAATTTATATCGTCATAGTTAGTTTTCATTTAAATTATTTAAGATAGAGTTTAAATCAAATAATATCTTATAGCATCGGTATAATCTTTAGTGCAAGAAATTTCATTTGTTCTCGTTTCTTGCTCGTCTTTTTTCGAATATCAACAGGCAAACTTTTTCTTAATAAAATGGTGTCATGCTGTGAAAAAGCCATGAGTGTTCTCTTTTTATGGGAAATGAAGTCCCTAAAAACAATACATATTCAATTTGAATGTTAAACTAATAAGTCTGCACCAGCGGAACAATCTTAAATGATGATTAAACTACTTTCAAGGGACTGTACATTTTTTTCTGCAGGAAGGCACACATAGGCCAACCTTCAGTGAAGAAAACGTTTCTCGGGACTTTTCTGTAATTAGAGCCTAGAAGCTTTTGATGACTTTTGCAATTTTTAGCAGCTGTCCTCAACAATTGTTTCCAAATCATTACTTAGCAATTCAATATTAATTACAATACATGATTGTTTCTCATTATAGGATGATGTACTACTTTGTCTGGCAAACTCGAAACCTGCTGATAAGCAAGAAGAGATGAAAGAAATGGCAAAATTCATGGAAAGTATCGGTCAAAAGAGTTCAGATATAAGTACGTTTTCTCTTGAGAAAAGAAATTGAATTAGTAGTTAAGTTATTGATTAGGCTGTCGAAAGAGTTTTTCTTGTTCTCCATTCTGACGCAGAATCTTAAAAAGAAAACACACACATACACAAAATAAGCATTTACCTCGAAAATATAAAACCCAAGGACACCGCTTATATCCTTGACTACGATCCTGCTCCTGACTACTAATTTCGAAGAAATTTTTGTCTGGAAAACTCAAAATCTGCTGATAAACAATAATAAAAAGAATGCCAAAATTCATAGAAAGTAGTTATCAAAAATGTTCAGATATAAATACTTTTCTAGTATCGAAATTAATTTAATTGGTAATTGAAAAAACAACCGCTCTTGAGTTGTATTATAACATAAAATGGAAGTTTTAACACCTTAAAAGAAATTCTGTTAAAGCACACAAAACAAGCATACCCTTGAAAATAAAAGTGCGAGGAGCCCGTGTGTATCCTCATTTACATCACTGATTTGCGCGAAATTCTATTAGGGACACTAAATTTTAATACTGCTCATCAGCGAAATAACATTAAGCTATTTTTTATGGATGTTAATGATACCTATACAACATATTTTCAGGAACATTCAAACATTTGGACTACACACATTTCTCAGACTTTTTAAAACACAACGCACTGTGAGTATGAATTCTTGTTTAACTTAGCGGCATATAAAGAACATGCTTGAATATACACTTTTGAATATGGTTTCAGTGACTTGTACATTTAGGATAACATCAACATATTAAAAAATAGATTTTTTGTTCATCCATTACCATAAAAAGTGTTATGTATTGTATGATAGCGAATATGCTGTAAACTTATACAATTTTGTTTTTAACTATTTTACATAATTTCATGAATTTTCGTGGTACTAGCATTTAAATCCAAGAAGATATTAACGTTTCTCTAAAACTTTTCTAATATTCTCACAAGCTTTTTATTTAAACATTTATCGATTCATATCAATTTTAAGAAAAATTGTCAAAGAACAAATATACTGAAGTTTTCAGATTAAAATACTGAATATATGATTAAAGTTTGTAACATTTTAATGTGAATGCACAAAACACGTAACTGCTTTTCAATCTAACAGTCAATAATATAAGACATATATACCAAATTTTTAATTAATTAACTCTCTGAGCGTCTTGGAAATGGGCAAGTAATGTGAAGTTATTTTCACTGCAAAATTTTCATGATGCTTTAACATTATACAAATAAAAAAAAATTTTTGATAGGAAGTTTTGTAATTATTAAAAAATGAGCTCCTAAATTACTTATGAGCTTTAATATCAAAGTTATTTAGCGGTACCCGAACCTTATGAATAATTTAAACTACAGATGCATTTCAATGAAACCTGAAATGAAGTGGACGGGATTTTACGTCACTGGCCCTTGGAAGGTTAAATATCATCATCATGAATCATTAAAATATCCTCGATGTAATGAGCTGCATTTGTATAATAAAGCAATTATAATTGTATATTTTTATTTTAGTATTATTGTATAATGTCATGTGATTGTATATTTTATTACATATTCATGTCGCGTTTATAAACATACAAATTATAAATTTAAGTATAATGTTAAAACTGATATTTGTCTATTTATTTTTCTCTTTCAGAATGAAACTATTCTTGTGTGAATCATTTAATGGTTTGGGTGCTGGTTACCCTTTTTATGAAAGTATATATCATCACAAATGTGTGTAAACTCTATTTATCTTTATTTTAATAAAAAGTGACCACAAACAATCTGCATTAGTATTTTTTTTCTTTTACGATTCATATCTTCAATGTACTTCCTGAAATTTTGTTCCTTAACATTTGAAGACAAGTAAGTCACACGCGTTTTAAATGAATTGTATAAACGAATTTAAAAATAAAATTTTTACGTACTTTAGTTCCAAGTCTATTTATTTCTCGTGGAAATTAACATTCTCTTCATAACTCATTTACAAATTAATTCCAATTCGGAAGCACGGGCTTAACAGTGTTATTCGAAAAAATCATGTGATTTTAGTACAGAATTACAAATAAACTAATTATGCCAGGCACTTAAAAATTTTGAAACTGTCTCTTTACAAGCTGTACTACATACTGAGAATAACGACAAACCTGTATCAGTTTCAGATTAAGAGTTTTTGAGTTTGTGCAATTTTCAGCCACTTTTTTCTCCTAGGAGGTGTCCCGTGAATGAAGGGAGAAAACGTTCAATTCTCTCGGGTTCTTCATTCTGAAGGTCATTCCGGCGCGGATATGCAGCGCGTTGCTATGCGGGTGTAGGCGGGGCCTTCGCAATTAGTAACGGGCCTGCGCGTGTATTTTGATGAGCCATCCAAAGAGGCCTACGGATGCTCGAGTCTTCATGTATACATCAGGCATTTCTTAAGCTTCCCAGTGCTTTCAAACGTTATTTAATGTAGTTTTAAGTAGTAATTGTGTTACTAATTCAAGTACGAACTCATCATTAATTTGTTTGCTATGATACATATTGACATTAAGAAAATAGATGCATATAATTTGAAGGGAAAACAAAGTAGCGCTTACTCTCATGATTCACGATTGCTTATTTTAGTTTCACAAGTGGATATTTAATATACTTTAAAATAACTAAATACACAAATGAGAAAGACATTTTTATAATGAATATTTCATGAACGTAGTCGTATTTCCTACGTTATTTTAAACAATTCAACATTAATCTTTAACAAATGATGTATTAAAGCGCATTTCAGTGTTTTCGGGATATCCTGTATATTGGAGAAAATTGATAAAATACGCTCTATAGCGCGATCCCTGAATTAATTATTCTTTAATAAAGACATTTCATGTAGTATATATTATTCTTTTGTCGCTTTCTCAATCGAACTTAGGAATTGAGCAAGCATAATGAACGCTTGTACAAAATATTAACTACATTTGAAGTTTCTGTATAAACGGGCAAAAATCAATAATTTATAATTTACTGTATTTCTGCACTGTACCAGATGTAAGTCTTAATCACATAATCAAGGCATATATAACTGATAAATAACATTTTCAACTGGCAAAATTAAATTGTCTAAATAGTATCACAACGTCATGCTTATTTACAAGAATAAAAACTACTCAAGTAATACGATTTCTGATTAAAATAATTTATTTATAAATAACACATGAGTAATTATTCACTAAACTTGATTTACATACATATTTTTAGAATTTCTAAATACATTATAACAGTGTTCACTTACCTTTACATTCAGAGCAAAATGTTCGAATTTTATGATAAATTTTCATGAAAGAAAATGGCGCAAGATTCACAAAACGATTACCTACATCTAAAGTTCTTTAGTACGACAAAAGTGTAAGAAAATTGTTTTAAAATAATAAAATAATATAACATTTATAATACTTAGAATAATAAAATAGAACACTGTGACTGTGGGAAAACAGGCCTCAATGATAAACTCAATTTTAGGGATGGCAACTCATACGCAGGCCCGTTGGATAGCGACGGCCCCGGTGTAGGGTAGGGGGGACACTGGCAGAATTTCTGATATCAGGCAGGATGCAACTTTTATAATGGATTGTGAACTTGAGGGTATATATTTGTGTATTTAAAATGCAATTATTTTCTTTAGTTCTCTTTGCAAAAAACAAAATAAAACAAATCGACGTCTGTTGAGTTAAATTTTATGTAATGATTGACTTTAGTGAGCTATAAAGTTATAAATTCATTAGAATGTGACTTCGTTATGAAGGTTAAAATAAAATTCATCGCAGTTTAATGTCTATGTTAATTGTAGTTGCTAATATTTGCTACTCTCCTCATTATTAGATAATTAACAACATAAATTTAAAAAACACTAAAGTGTAACCTCTGTACGCTGGCAAGTATCTTTTTCGTTACAGCGGCAACTATCAGGTCCTTTTTTTTATCACTGCAGCGGGAGGATTCACATCCCTTCCCTTTACAATCTCATACCGACGACTGGACTCAATTTGTTCTTAGTAGTTGGGTAGGGGCGAGGCTTAGATTTGAAACTGGATTTTATTTGAGACTGGGATATATAATAGCCATGCCCGCTAACCTTTGTACGCTATCAGGTGCCGTGTTCATCTTTTTGTTGTTGCAGCGGGAAGTTACGTGTCCTTTTTTTATCATTGTAGCTGGAGGATTCACATTCCAGCCTAGCCGCATCACATTCCCGGTAGCCTCTGTATGCTATCAGGTGTCGTGTTCAATTTTTCTTTCGTTGCAGCGGGAAGTCCAATGTTTTTTTTTTTATCATTGCAGCGGGAGGACTCACATTCCTTCCCTTTAAAATCTATATTTAAGGTCAATGCGCATTTCTTTTCCATTGCACGGGCAACGCCGGGCCATGCTGCTAGTATATAATAATACGAAATTCGTGAGTTTCTTAGCTTGTGAGTTTCTTAGCTTGGGTGCTCGATTGGAAAGCATTTTCCAAAATTCGTAACTTATGGGGGATAGGGTGACAAAACATTCTTTTCACATATCCTGCGTAATCTCAAAGAAGAAAAGAGATATCCATAAAATTCTTGCTGTAAAATACAGCTCTCGCGAATGCCTAACAATCGATTTCAAAACATTTCGAATATGATTCTTCGTGGAGGGTAGACGTGAAAAAGGGGGAGGGTGTTTATTTTTTTTTTTAAGGAAAAAAGTGTTATTTATAAAATTATCCCTTTAAATTTTAACAAATACGGGTAGTAGCCTAGGCACAAAATCAATACTTGTTGAAAATTCATTTGTTCGAGTTCTATGTAGGAAAACGACATTATTTTCCGAACAACCCAATACAAGCAAGCTGTGTCTATGCATAATACTCATATTAGTTCAATTCTAAAGCGAGAATTTTAGAGATAGTTTTTTTTTTTTTTTTCCTATCAAGAAAAATGGCCACCTCCACCCTTTTTTCACGTTTACCCTCCTCGGAGGATTCTATTCGAAGTGTTATGAAATAAATTTTTAGCTATTCAGGAGTGCTGTATTTTACAGCAAGAATTTTATGGATATCTATTTTCTTCTTTGAGATCACGGAGAATATGCGGAAAGAACGTTTTCGGCCCCTATGCCCCCCGTAAGTTACGAATTTTGGAACTTCAAATTTCGTACTATTAGCTTCCGTAGTTTTGGTTTGGCAAAAAATACGGAAAAAATATTATTTTCCGGTACACCTATCTTCATTTTGTGCAAGAATTCAATCATTAAGAAAAAAAAAAGGGGGGGGGGGGTTGAAAGAAAGAAAGAAAAGCTGATAATTCCTCAAAAACTTGTAAAAAATATTAAAAACAACCCTCTATCTAACAAAAGTAAAGCAAGAGTGGACAGAAAATTATTTGAAATCAATCGTAGAATCTGTCCCTCTCTGATTTAAAGAATATAAGTCACAAAATTCTTAAAGAACGTAGTATTGCTACAGTTCATTTTTAATATTCCGTAGCAAACAACAACTATTATTTTCAAGTAAACGGCATAAAAATTTTAACTGAAGTGTTAGAAAAAAAAAAATACTCAGAAATTGAGAGGGCAAGGTTTATTCCGTATATTACAATGCAGATGCAAAAATTTGAAGTAACGCTTAAGGAAGAGATCTTAAGACAAATTCAGTTTGATCTAGGGAAACAGAGACTGTGCCATAGGGCGGAGCGAAAAAATTAAATTTTCGATTTAGTTTTTGCCTTAGTGCAGAAAAGTTGTGTAAGGGTGGATAGGTCACCTGTGCAAAGTTTCGGGAAACACAAAAAATATCTTTTTCCAATTTATCTACGAATTCTTGAAGATTTTTACCATAAGCTAATTGCCACACTCTTAACCAGTGGCGGCCCGTGGTCAAAACTGTTAGTGCAGCCGGAAGCATATGAGCCCCCTGCCCCTTCCTCCGGACAGGAATGGAAAATCTTTGTTATTGAATTCGAAAACTGGCGGATTAAGCCCTCACCGAGGAAAAAAAAAAAGAAATTACATAAAAAATGTAAGAGATCCTATTTTACTTCCATAAAATGGACATAAATTTCAACCAGCCGCTCTTATCCTCAAAACTGCATTAATCCGTGTCTGATTCGAAGTTTCCTTGAATTTTCTTTTGTAACGATAACTTGAGAAGAAAAGAAAAAAAAACAAAAAAAGAAAACTGACTTATTTTTTATAAGTCAAATCAATCCTCCTTTCTTTTAAACTTGCGAATCGGTCAGTGATGCCCTCATTAAAAGGCGTTGTTTTAATTCAGATATCAATAATTTTAAAAGCTCTTTAAAATTTCCCATGTTTAAAGAATTTTCTCGCTCGCCATGTCCTCTAAATGCCAGTTCTTGCTTACTTAAAAACAATACTGCTTTGATGGGTAATTGTCCATTCATAAGCGTCCATTCAGGCTTACCTTCTTGATAAATTCAGCAATATAAAGTCGAGAGTTTGCAGAACATATATTCTCCTTACCCCCTCCCTCACTTCTCGAGCCAATCAGTAAGTCGATTTCACAAGTGCTGCCGACCTTTGATTTTCTTTCATGAGCTGAGTCTCTGCTGCGTACCCCCATTATAGACTATGCCGGAGGGGCTGCTTACGTAGTCGTTGTCATGGCAACGGTGCTGCCGATTTTCTTTTCAGCACTCTGGGCTGAACCAAAGATTTTCCCAATTGAATTGCGAGAAGATTAAAGTGCTTTTTTTTCTGAATGAGCGATCCGGCCACAATACGTTTTTTTTTTTTTTTTTTTTTTTTTTTTTGAGATTTTTTAAGTTTACCGTAGGAATTCCATAATTCTAATCTGAATTTAGGAAAATTAGTAGAATAAATTATTTTAAAGTATGTGCTGATAATTTCAAGTGCAGCCCGGCTGTACTTGCTGTATCCCACGAGCCGCCACTGCTCTTAACTTCGGAACGGCTGCTGCTATATTCATAAAAGTGATGTCTAGTTATAATAAAGTGGTCATGCTCAATTCAAATACACCCTCCACCTATCCCATTATTACACCATCCTATAAATCAATCCACACACTCACCCTTCACCCCTAATCTTTACTCACCACCATTTAAACCTCCCAAAATATCTCAACACACATAATAACTAAAATACCACCACATCTACATTACACCTAACATCCAATAACTTAACACCCTCACCAAATAATAAACTTTAAAACACTACCAAACCACATATATCCCCACCAATCTATTATTATTATACTTAAAACCACACCCAAAACATACTCAACATCACTTACATGTTTTCACCAACCCCTACATAAACATCAATCATTCCTCACCTATTATGTTCTTTTCCCCCTTGTGCTCTTATCAACTGTTTCTCCCTCCATATAAAAGAAACCCTCTATCTATTACACAAAACCTTAAAACCCACCCCCACTCATACATAATAAAAAATAAAACCATTAAATAGCCAATTTCCCATATACCTCACATCACACCAACCACAACACACCATAAATACCCACAAAATATACACCCCACAAAAAATCACTTTCAAAACATACCATATAAAATACCCCATCCACATCAAAACACAAACCCCTCTCCCCCCTTCATTCCCATCATAACCCCTCAACCTACACCTAATCATCCTTTCCTTACACCTCCTCCTTCTCCTAAATCCACATAAAACTTCTATTCTATCCCAACAATAATACACATTCTCTAACAATATTAAAACCCACATCTACTTCCATACCTAATCAACCCTTACCCAACTTCCACCATTCCTATTCGCACAACTCCTAATATATCCTCCCTGATCCCCACAACCCCCCCTAACATCCAAAACATAATACCAAAACTATCAACTCAATCCTACCCCCACAAATACTCCTCACACAACAACACCATCCCATATCAAACATACCAAATCCGTTTACCCAGACAACACACCAGTGCCCACTAACCACAACAAATCAACGCCAATACCAACCCCCCACAACCCTTACTACATTCCAAACTAACTTACAACAACCATTTCCCATTAACTCCCATCATCATACACCACAAAACATTCCCATCCCAAAGCTTGTTGTATATTACCACTCATATCCCCACCTAATAACAAACCCAAAAACCACAAACCCCACTCCAACATCTTAGTCAACCACCCTTACACTCAATCACAACACTCACCACACCCAATACACATCCCCCACCACACTCTCCCCACACACCAACAATACTTCATACAGTGCCACAAAGCCCACCCCCACTTTCCCCCAATCCACTCCTACTTCACAACCTCTCGCCTTAGCCGTCCCCCCACATCTCCCACAACAAAACCCCCCCAACACACCAACCCACACCCAACAAACCCCATCACCACACCAACACCCCACCAACCCACCAACCCCCACACAACACCACCAAACCACCCACCCACCACCCCACCCCCAACCACCAAACCACCTACACCACCCCCCACCCCCACAACCACCCCACCCCCCCCCCCACCCCCCCCCCCCCCCACCCCCCCCACCCACCCCCCCCCCCCACCCCCCCCCAACCCCCCCCACCCCCCCCACCACCACCCCCCCCCCCCACCCCCCCCCCACACCCCCCCACCCCCCCCCCCACCCCACCCCCCCACCACCCACCCCCCCACCCCCCCCCCCCACCCCCCACCCCCACCCCCACACCACCCCACCCCCCCCCCCCCCCCCCCCCACCCCCACCCCCCCACCCCCCCCCCCACCCCCCCAACCCCCCCCCCCCCACCCCCCCCCCCGCCCCCCCCCCCCCCCCCCCCCCCACCCCCCCCCCCCCCCCCCACCCCCCCCCCCCCCCTCCCCCCCCACCCCCCCCCCCCCCCCCCCACCCCCCCCCCCCTCCCCCCCCCCCCCCCCCCCCCCCCCCCCCCCCCCCCCCCCCCCCCCCCCCCCCCCCCCCCTCCCCCCCCCCCCCACTATGAGCAGGGTCCGTTTATCTACAGGGCGAGTTGGGCCCATTGGCCACCAATTTAAAGGGCCCATTTTTTCTCTAAAAAGGGCCCATTTTTTTTCTATCTTTTCCAAATTTATTCTCTAAAAAGTGTCTTTTCTTTAAAAAAAACCTCTTTTTAAACTTTGTATCGGTAGTTGGCTTGAAAAGGAGGACGCAAGGTAAAATCATCAAAGGCTTCCAGCAAGCACCGTCATAGAGACTCCTTGGGCAATAAATCTCCAGTCGTGTCTCTGATAGGGAATTTGTGGGGCTAGGATGGACGAATCGGACAATGTAAAGGGAAGTAATTCGCACCCTTGTAGCGCAAAGGAACGGAATATCCCCAGAAAGAATCTATTCATGCTACAATTAAGTGATAACAAAATTGTCATGAAGGAAAGAGGAAAATATATTGCCTATATTGTAGTCTTCAAGCATACCACTCTTCTTTTCTCGAGATAAACAAGCCACAGTATTCAAATAGTGAATACACACACAACAAACAGTAAAAAAGAGGGTCTGCTGGGAGCTTAGATGTGGTATAACGAAATTTCGAATGGTTCAGTTTTAGTCTCTCCTGAATTCACTTGAGTTGGATGTCTTTAGTTTGTAAGCAGAAGTTTTGGGTTCTTTGTTTCTTACGATCATGAATTCGTCCAGTTTAAAAAGAAAGAAAACCCAAAGTGAAATGTTTTTATCTTTCTTCGAGAAAAAAATTAAAGCCGATGATGGTGATCGTGCAGCATCAAAGACTGCTGATAGTATGGATGGGCCCGGACCCGGCGAAAAATCTGTTGCACCGAAAGTAACCTTTGAGGGTGCTAAATCTCAAGCTCATCCTCTTGATATTGGGCTCTACATTAACAAAGAGGTAAACTTTACTTGATTAAATTTCAAAATAACTTTACACAACAGAGGAGGTGGAATCACACAGACGTGGTTCATAATTTATTACCAGTAAAAATCTTAATATGAAAAGATCTTTCAAGTACAGTGCGCACCGGTTATAACGGACCTGGGATATAACGTACTATCGGTTATAACGTACCTAGAAGCTAGGTCCCGATTGAAGTCCTATATTTATAATGTTATTTAACTTCGGTTAAAACGTACTTAACGAAAGTACGTACTTCGGCTATAACGTACTTTTTATACCAAAGCCAAAAATAAAATTTTGCTTTTCTTAAGTATTTTATTTCCTTTTTCTCGAAAATTTTAGTACGTTCAAAAACACTCGTTGTCAGTTTGCAGATTCTCTAGCGAGATGAATTGTATATCAATGAAGGGAACAATCTTTTATCATTTAACCCTGCTAGATAGGGCTAAGAACAAGACCATGTGTTTTCTTTGTCATTCATCAATGTACGAAAATGACTTCTGAAAAGCCCTATCTATAATGATTCTGATGACAGTGAAGAAGAAACAGGGGAGCCTATACCAAGCATACCCGAAGCATTAAATGCTGCAAAAACATTATCGCGTTTTTTTGAATGCCGCAGCGATGATGCAGAGACTCTACAAAAGTCTAATATGGATATCTAAAACGGTATATTTAAAGTGGCATCTGCTCATTTAAAACAAAAGAAAATTAAGATTATTTATCTCAGTAAAAATTGTAAGTAATAAAGAAATTTTTTCTGTTTTTTACTTAAATTTTAAAAAATCAGACCTGTTTAAAACACACATTACAGTGAAATTATGAGCCCGCTTTCTTTTTATGTGTAATATTGGATCTTACCGGCGATATTGCCTATAACGTACTACTTTTTTAGGTCCCGTGAGAGTACGTTATAACCGGTGTCTGCTGTATAATCTAGCAGATGGTTGAAGTGTATTTATTTATAATTAGCCAAGAATTTTCTAAACATAGACAATCGTACTTGCATGTATACAAGATGTAATGATCCAACTTATAAAGATTATTTAAAACTATATCATAAGCTTATTATTACTGGCAACTACAATGTAGTCAATGATTACAAATCTACTATCTTACAGTACTAAATATAAACAGGGCCCGATTTATACCCCTGGGGGCCCCGGGCCAAAGCTTCATATGGGGGCCCCCATACATCTTACCTTCCTCGAATACAAGAGTGATTTTATTTTATAGGCTGCTATGAGTTTACATACCTTTGACAGGTATACATAAGCAAAGCATTTTATGAATCTAATGAAAGAATTTTTTTTTTAATTTTAGAATTCCACTAAACTAACTCCAAACATAAAACAATGAAAACTTTGTAAATAAACACTCATTAAATGATACCTTTTTTGCAGAAAACGCGTTTTCGTACTGAAAATTTCAGTATATCCTCAGTCTAAAGGTTCACAATTTTAGGCTGAGGAGGTACTGAAATTTTTAGTACGAAAACGCGTTTCCTGGAAAAAAGGTATCATTTTATGAGTGTTTATTTACAAAGTTTTCACTGTTTTATCTTTTTAACACCAGTATTTTGAGTGTATTTACTGTAATCATATTTTGTTACGTTTACTGTAATTATATTTTGTTACATTTTACAGTATGTCAGGAAATATGAGCGAAATGTTACATGTACAAAAAATTACTGCGTATTTTTTTCATTTTGGGCCCTTCCCCCCCCCCCTAGAGTGTTGGCACCGGGCCAATACCCCGAATGCCCCGCCGTAAATCAGGCCCTGAATATAAATATACATTACTTATTGCATACTAGCTGCTTAGCCCGGCGTTGCCTGGTTGCATTAGGCGTTACGACGCAACCTGACTTAAAAATTATCTGCTGCTCTAGTCGGCTAATCAGCTAGTCCTGTTTACGGGAATGAAGCTTATTTTCACAACACTAATGCATAAAGTAAACATGAATTTTAAAGACATTGTTACTTATACTATTAAAATTACTTGAACTCAGTACAATGCGGCCCAACCCTTTCTCATCTGTGATTTTAATTCTTAAACCCAGATTTAACCTGTTAGCTCCCCCACCGTTTCAAAGATTCAACACCGAAGATTTTCTTTTGTTCCCAGCATTGTTACCCAGATTGGTTTGGGGTTATCAGTGTCTAATGCAACCACTGTTGCGCTTTCACAACGCAAGACACCAGCGGAGCATTCATAGATTCATGTTACTAGGTACAGAAGGGTATCTTATCCGTTGTGTCTTTGCAACGATGGGGGGAACAAGTTAGATGTGGGTTCTATGGGAGGGTTTAACTCGATAACAATAGAATAAAATCAAATTGACATTTTTTCTTTTCCGCGCTCCGACAAGACGCTCGCCGCTCAGGTACGCACTGCTAACAACCCAAAAACTTATATAAATGGATTGCCCCATGCGACTGATTGGCTGGGCTCTTCTTTCTCTAGAGGAAAAATATAAAAGCTGCTGTGTGGTATCTGAATTGATTTAAAGTGTGCAAATTGATCATGAACAAGGTTAATGCCTGGGAAATAAAGAAATCATATTTCTGAATTTACTGAACTTAAATATGAATCAAATCAGTTCTATCGTTGGTGATAAATTTAATAATATATGTAATATTTTTAAAAGGAATTTAGATGAAACTATTTATAATTTAATTATTGATTATATTTTCCAATTGAAGCATTTAATTATTGGAATATTTTTGTTACGGAAGAAGTATATATTAATTTACATTGTAATAAGTTTATTATTAATAATAAAACATTTACGAGTATTATAAAAACTTCCATTAATCGAAGCGATTTTCTTGCGAAATTCGAATTAAAACATCTGTTGTTTATTGCCTTATATTTGAAGCCAAAATGCGCCAAACACTACTGTTAGACTGTTATTTACAACTAAAAGTCAAAGCCCGTTGTGAAGCAATTACAACGAGAGCTCTTCTGAAAACGTGAAAAAAGTTTCTCATTCCAAAGATTTCGTTTTGTCTACATAGTTATTCTTATGTCCAAGCAGACGATTTCTTTGCTTGGCTCGATTTCCTCTTATCAATCCTGGATTTATTTGTGAGAAGAAAAATTAAACTGCGTAATCTAGAAAAACAATTTTAAAGCCTTTATAAATAGCGCAGTCTTATCTCTTTTCTTTTTGTAAAGAGTTGCATGACGTAATTTTAAAATTTAAAAAAATGTCCATTTCATGTAGTGTCTGAGGTATTTAACGCTAAAACGCGAACCTAAAAGACAGCATGATGCGGAAATAAGACATTTTGAAAGTGAGAACGGTCTAACTTTTCACTTTTTTGATACCGAATGACGCTGACATTGTTTTTTGTGTGTGTGTGTGTGTCATTATATTGCAATGATCTCAGGTTAGTACATATATGATGCAAACTTTAAGTCAAGAGTGAAATAATTTTGCTTTTTCTAGATTCCATTCGAATTACAGATGTGAGGAAAAGTTTCGTTTCCTACCGTGCGAAGAACGGGCACGCAGCTAGTTAATAATAAACCTAGGACCGAAGCTTAGAGCATACCCATATTCAATATAAAGTGGAATTTATTTTTAACTCAATAATATTTTTTGTACTTTAACTACTTAAGTATTGTTTTTTTTTATTTCTCTTGTAGTTTTTTTCATTCTATTTAAAATATAGAATAATGTGTGTGTGTATATATTATTCATACCTAATTACTCATTATTAATAGTCCTAAACTTATTGACAGTTTTTGAATAAACACAAAAATTCGACTAAACAGAAAGTTTACTTTTACTATTAAACTGCTTAGTTTTGCAGTTCCAAGCGGGAAATTTATGAATATATTTAAATATTTATAAATATATGTTCTTGAAGGAATGTTAAATTTTTGGTACATTTTATCCAAGTAAAGAATTCTTCTGAACTTTGTGATGTCAAAGTCATGTTTCTGATCAAGTTTCCCTTGTTCTGACCTTCAAAAGCACCTGTTAAGTAGTCAAAATTTTCATGACTGAAACAATACATTCGCTAGTGGTCCACAAAAAGAAATTCGACGTAATTAAGTAACAGTGAAAAATAATCACACAATATGAAACTGCAGTTGCTGGTTTATACTTAGAGGTATGCTGATGTTTATTTAGTGTTAATCATGAAAAGTGAAATGTACTACAAAAATTATTGAGATAAAAAATGTTTTCTAAGATGAACAAATCTATATACATAAAAATTATTTTACAAATTTTAATACTCCTTTTGTAGCAGACCATGACTATCGGACGGACACTTGGTGCACGTGCCCTGGGCACAACTGCAGAAATAAGCCAAAAAATTGAGTTTAACACGATATACAGGGGCACAAAAATTGAGCCAGCTAAGAGACACAAAATCTGAAAAGTGCCCTGGGCACAAAAGTGTTATAGTGAAAGTCAGGCCCTGGTTTGTAGACATAAACTAGATATAAAAGGAATTAAAACATTTAAAAATAATTAGTAATAATGTAAAGGTGTTAGAGTTAGTGTTTTTTTTTTTTTTTTTTTTTTTTTTTGAGTAGAGGGGGCCTCAAAATTGAGTTGCGTCTCGGGCCTCTCAAGAGCAAAATCCGCCACTGGGAGGAGAATATAGGTATTCGCACTCATTCTGTGCTTTCTGGGGGCCTGAGGGTAAAATTTCAAATGTTTTCTGTAAAGGTGAAATTCGCGAAACATTTCTTCCGGGGGAGGGATGAGTGCTGAGTGCCTGTCTGAGATGACCATTCCCCCCCCCCCCTACAAACACTTGTATGGGTATCATGTACGGGGGCCCTGTGAACAGCAACATGATCATTTTAGGGAGGGGGGTCTGATCTCCCCCCGAGTCCGAGTAATTTGGACCCCCCCTAAAAAAAATTTCTGGCTGCGCTACTGGGAGTATGAGAGTAAAAAGAATATATTGATATATAAACGAGGAAAAGGAAAAGACACTGAACATATTCAGTTTTGGAAGGTGGATAAGTGCTGCTGTGGGACTCATTTTACATACATAATAAACAATGAAACCATTTAAAGGGGGCGTCATTTTCGACTATGTATTGAGAAAGAAAGTAATAATTTAGCTTGTATTTTAAAAATATCCTGTGATGCAGATAATCACATATCTTATTTTTAATTATCAATTACTTAATTGTTAATTATTTCTAAATTTAATCTGTGTTCAAAATTTATTCTTTGCACTTTCGATTTGGATTTCTCTTCCTTTCGCCTGTAAAGTTTTTATTTCTGCACCTACCGTATTTAAAAGCAATCTTCCGTTTTCATTTATTTTTCCTTTTTATTTCACTTTTGCATTGGTAAAGCCTAGCATTTCTGTTCCCATGGTTTCTTTTATGACCATATATGGTATCAAATCTATAAATAACATTGGCTTTCATTTTGGGTTACAATGGACATTTTGCATGGTGTCTTAGTTCGAGGCTAAAATTCGTCTGCTGGCGGTATTTACATCGACCAGCTCCTATTGAAATGCATTCAGTATCCATTTTATAATTACTGTTTCTCATTATTAGCCGCTCGGGATGAGTTATTGTCTTTTTAATATTTAAATAGATGGTTTAGAAGACGATGATATCGCATTTCGCTTCAAAACTTTGTTAATAAAAGGAATATTAGCCTTCTAAAATTATTACGTTATTGCAAACACTGTATAAATAATACATCATTGAGTTGATTTTGAGTTTTTGTTTGAGTCAACTTTTTGAACAAGGGATCATTTCATTTAAAATCATTATGTTAAAAATACTACAAATATTCATTGAAAACCCCCCACACTTTTTTTAAGTACGATCTTTTTAATTATTTTTAGTATTTAATTATTATTAACATTTTAAATAAAATATCGCAATGAAGATAAAATTCATTTATAAAAAGCTATTATTTGTTAATGACTAATATTCTAGCTTCTTTTGCAACAGCTATATTTCTACTAGAAAGCGTCAAATAATCGCTTGGGTCCAAACGAGCTGAAACCGAAACTAATCATCACCATAAGATCGCGCACGTGGAGTATCAAATACCGCCAAGTGACGTCACGTGCGAAATGTCCATTTAGCTGCTAGATTGTTTGTTTTATCCGTTGGCATGACTGGGATTCAAAAATAATTATATAGAAATGTTCTTAACGCCTACTGGCGTCACGTTACTTTCACGCTTTATTTGGCGTGTCTCATTGGCGTGTTTTTGATTCTGTTTTTGCTTGTTTCTCATCATCATTCACGCCTTAGCAGTTGTCAAGTGAACCTGCGTTTTTCAGGGGTCTGCTCAGCCACCGTAGGACTTTATAATTTTGATGTTTATGTGTTGATATGCTACAATAAAATGTAATTGCCACTATAAAGTCTTATTCTTTCATTACGGCCTGAGTTTCGCCTTCATATATCGTACGTTATATTTGTCAAATGTCTTGCACATAGGAAGAGGAGCAAGATGGGTGTACTTACTAGGTCTAAGTGGGCTTTATACCAGGGCGTCATATTACATATACACCCTCCCAAAAAAGCATTCGAGAGTAAGTTGGATTTCCTACATCTGACGGATGTAGGAAATCCGGAATATTGACGATTTACGGGAACATATTGAACGCCATAAAAAATGACAATTGAGTTATTTTTCATGGAAAATTCAAAATAAATTTCTTGAAATCATTGCAGAAAAAGTAAGAGAAAGCATTCTGAACGATATAAGAGAGTCTCAATATTTCTCCTTAATTTTTGATCCCACTACAGATATAAGCCACAGCCATCAAATGACTGAAATTATTCGATATGTGAAAATGATAGAGAGTAGACCAGAGATTTTTGAAAGTTTTATTGATTTTTTTGTGGTCAATGATAAAACGGGTTTTGGACTCGCTGAAGAAATCTTGAAAAGAGTAGAAATCAATGGTTTGGACATGAATAACTGTAGAGGTCAGTCATATGACAATGGAGCTAACATGGCTAGTTATTATAAAGGAGTTCAAGCTAGAATACTTCAAGAACATAAACTTGCCATTTTTGTACCATGTGCGGCCCATTCTCTAAATTTAGTTGGGGTACATGCTGCTGGAGTATCACCTGAAGCTCAAACATATTTTGAAACAGTGAACTGTTTATACGTATTTTTTTCAGCCTTTACGTCAAGGTGGGAAATTTAAAAAAAACACGTTCCACTTTCTCTTAAAGCTAACAGTTAGACTAGATGGTCAGCAAGAATGCAAGCTGTGGAAGTGATTTATAAGTATTTTGATAGCATTAACAAACGAGAGACAAAGCTGTATTCGATGCAATTGCAGAAGCAAAAATAACGGCTAAAAAGAATAATTTACATCCTGATTTTAAAGAAAAACGGAAAAGGAAAAAGAAATTGATGTTTGAAGAATTTTGTGAAGATGAAATTTTGAAATTTTAAGTGGAGGATCGATTCAGAATTTCTTTATTAGAAATTATCGACAAAATAATGAGTGAGCTAAAAACGCGTTTCCAGTCTCTGGAAGTACTTAATGACAAATTTGGATATCTGAATGGGATTAAAATTCACCAGATGGATACAGAAGATTTAAAATCGGAAGTTCAAAAGTTAGCATTTGCATATAAGCAAGACATATGCACTGAGGAATTTTTAAGAGAAAAAGACAGTTTTAAACATCACGCTCTGCTGCTTGACGACGCTATGAAAACAGCACCTGCATCAACCCTTTTGAGCTTCATTCATAAGCATAAACTGGAAGAAGGCTATCCAAATTTGACCACAGAGCCCTGAGTTTCAGTAAGCTGAAAATTATAAAAAAAATATTTAAGAAACTCTATGGAGCAAAATAGACTTTCAAATTTGAGTATTATCTCAATTGAATACAAAAAAGCATCATTGATATCTTACGATGACATCATAAAAACTTTTGCTGCAAAGAAAGCTCATAAGTGAAATTTTTGAAAAAGTGAAGTTTGAAATGAAAATTTATTTTAAATTTATGTATAATAAAACATAACAGAGGATTTCGATAATGCTATTACTTTTCTTCGAAAGTATTAATAAAAAATTTCAAGTTGTGATTTTAAATGTTAAATTACATCCTTAATTTAAAAACACAATCGTATGTAAATTGATTGGAACTAAAATTAAATACATTTAAAGTTGCACCGACTTGACAATAACATCTTTCTGCTGCTTTAGTCGCCAAAATGCTAGAAACAGGTTTTATTTCCTTCTATTTATTGCATGTGTTTTCTTTTCAAAAATTTCCAAATATTATATGCCTGTTTTCTTTTTCTTTCGGGGAGGGAGGGGGGGGGGCGCCAAAGTTAAGGTTTGCCCCGGGTGACGTAAACTCTAGTTGCGGCCCTGACAGCAGCTAAAGCTACTGCGGAGTATCGGATTGATAATGCTGTCTTTTCTCTTCCATTTGTGTCAGACTGGATGTGGAACGCTTCAAATAATCTATCTCATATAAGTTATTTGGATCCACATCACAATCTGGATTAGGAAAAGTGAGTTGAGATGCAGTAACCGATGGAGAAGCAATTCTTTTAAGGCACACTGCTTCTAGATTGTTCTCCTTCCTGCCGGCTCGTTTCCATAGCTTTTCAAGTGTTTTTAAGTCGTCTGCGCCTATGGACATTTGTCTAAGTGTCCTTTGGTCAATAAGAAAAGTTTTTTTTTTTTTTTTTTTTTTTTTTTTTTTTTTTTTTGAGGGATCCTTTTAGACATTGAGCAAGAATATTTGTCAAAAGAAACACACTTACATGATGAAACGTCAATGGTATTGTGAACACGTACATCGGATTTGTGTGCTTGGCTTGAAGGCCGCTTATAAATCCTCGTCAGTAGGATAACACAAGGAGGGAAATGCCCTCCGTGGTGGTCTTTCTAAGGGGTCCTAACCCGTATTTACGCTAAGTTTCGGAGAAAACCTCGAAAATTCCGAACGGTTAGGTCGACGGACGCGCGATGGGACCCGAACCTTGGACCTTCGCTCTTCGCCCGTCTATCATTTCCAGTGACATAACCACTGTGGCATGGTGAGGCATGAAACTTCAAATTTCTGCGAGTTTTTCTATAAGGTTTTGACCTTTATTTCAAAAGTTGTTGTTGGCAATGTTTTTTCGGCAAAATTCTGTTTTAGATTTTTGTATTTTAACCCATTTATGCCTAGCGTCCCTTTTTTGGGACGGCATTTTCGCTATTAGTCGAAAACGTTATTTATTTTTCCTAGCCTTTATTCATGAGTATTGAGCCTCAACTCCGCACAATATTTTAACATGACCAAGTAGGATGTTGATATTTCGATTTTTATGCAAAATGATTTTAAAATAAATCATTCCTTGTTCAAGAAGTTGACATCAGAAATTTATCTATTATTTCTGTTATCAGTAAAAATCGAAGAAAGTCGCAAAAATATCCAGGCACAAATGGGTTAAGTTTAATGAGCGGATCATCTGCATTATACGTTTGAGCGAAATAAAAGGAAGACAAGCTGTATACCAAATTTCCTAGATTCTTTCTACTACTTTATCCGCGATTTCTGATGCCTTTTTATTAATGTTCTTTAATTTCACTTTATTATCATTTCGCAACCACAAATGCAACACGTCTTCATATGCAAGGCCTGACTATAACACATTTGTGCCCCGAGCACTTTTTAGTTTTTGTGCCCCTATGTACACCCTCCAAAAAAGTATTCGAGTAAGAGAGAAATTTCCTATTTTGGATTTTTGAATAATAATTGAGTTTTTGAAATGCGCACAACTTGACAGAAATATGGAAAGTTATATTTATACATAGCCAAATTCATATTCTATGATAAATAATTTTTAACCCATTAGTGCCTGGATATTTTTGCGACTTTCTTCGATTTTTGCTAACACCAGCAGTAATTGATAAATTTCTGATGTCAACTTTTTGAACAAGGGATCATTTCATTTAAAATCATTATGTATAAAAATTGAAATCTCAACATCCTACATGGGCATATTAAAATATTTTGTGGATTTGAAGTTCAATATTCGCGAATAAAGGCTAGGAAAAATAAATAACGTTTTCGACTGAAAGCGAAAATGCCGTCCCAAAAAAGGGACGCTAGGCATAAATGGGTTAATTTTCTTTCTTTTTTTATTTTTTAACCCATTTGTGCCCAGACATTTTTGCGACTTTCTTCGATTTTTGCCAATACCAGCAATAATAGCTATATTTCTGATGTCAACTTCTTGGACAAGGGATGATTTCTTTTAAAATCATTATGTATAAAAATTGAAATGCTAGCATCCTACTGGGTCATGTTAAAATATTTTGTGGAGTTGAGGTTCAATACTCGTGAATAAAGGCTAGGAAAAATAAATAACGTTTTCGTCTGATAGCGAAAATGCCGTCCCAAAAAAGGGACGCTAGGCATAAATGGGTTAATGTTTGTTTGTTAGTTTCATATTGTTTGGTAGAAGGCTGCTTTTAACACCCCCTTAGAAATATTTTGAGGGTGCTTTTTCAATTTATAAGTATTTTAAAAAGTTCTCAAACACTCCACAACCGACTATAATGGCCACCAAGCAGCGCTGACAGCAGTTGGCATCTTTATTTCAAAGTACAATTTTACCGTACAATATTGAGACCGGTGGCTTGGAGGTTAAGGGCCTATCTTACTCCGCTGGGTTTTCCCACTCAATCCCTGGCAATTAGTGCTTGTCCGAATATTGGCCGCCTTCGTAAACGCCAAACGAGTTACTCTTATGGAACGAGTTTCCATCTAAGGCCATCTTTCCATTTCTAAGGTTCGTAAAGGAAACTGAGTTTATAAACTAAAGAGTTCGTATACAAAACTGAGTGCGTTTAGTAACTAAATAAATTGAGCGAGAAGCAGGTTCGTCCAGTTGTTGAGAGACACATTTGCTGCACGTTGTTATTATCAAATGGCGTCCGTAGTTACGAAAAGTATGCTATGAAAAGTACTTTACGATAGCTGAAGCTGCTAGAAACTGCAGCGAAGATACAGAATTTTTTAAAGGTAAACATTTTCTTGTATTTTTCATTTTAGTAAATTCAAGATGCATATTTTTAGTATTGAAATAGATGCTGATTTAAACCGTTATTAGTGAAATTTGAACTTCTCTTGCAAAATACTGTTGGAAAAATGTAAGTTTTAATTTAACCCTTTATAAGGCCGTGGTAAAATACTTACCACCTACGGTCTATTAAACACAGAAATCAATTATCATTAGGGAATTTTCTGACTTTTGTTCAGTTATATTGGATGTATATTTTTTCCCATACGTCTAGATTCTAAATAATATTTGGCTTATGAACTTTTCTTTCATTCGCAATTTTAAAGAAAGCTCGAATAATGACTCGAAAATTGAGCATAAGAATCATCGCTTTTAATTATATATTTTTGCGTTTAATTCCGTGTACAAGCAGCAGGTAGTTTTCCAACTTTATATTTTGTGAATAATTAATGTATTCTCCTGAAAAATGTCTATGTTTGTTTAATACTTGTTTCTCCAATTTTCACGTGGTATATTACAGTAGAGGGAAAATATATAAATTAATCCTAAAAAATGGGCCAGAGAAATACCAAGTAATTTCGACTCTCTGCACATAAACTCGCCTTATAAAGGGTTAAATTTCTAAATTTTGATCTGTACTCTTCGATTATGGCCATTCTTTCTTTTAAAAATCCTGTTGATTGTATACTGAGTATGTTTTAAAAACTCTCCTCAGCAAAAAATAACATACGTGAAATGTAAACAAGCATGTACCAATGTGTAGCACAGTGGTTAAAGCTACTGACATTGGAAGATGGCTCAAGTGGAGGAACAGGGTACTATCCTCTCGCGGGACCGTCGGTCTGGAGTTTTGGGCGATTTTCTCCAGATGTAACGTGAATACGCGCTAGATACCCAGAAAAGTCCTACCCCAAGGCATTTGCCCCCCCCTCCCCCTTGTGTTTGTCATTTCTTTGACGTGGATTTATGAGCGGTTCCTCGTGGACAAGCAAACAAATCCGAACACATGTTCCAACAACAACAATAAACAAGCATGTCTCCTACGCAATGAAACTAAATAAACTGAAGTTGTTCGTAAAGGCAAAAGAAACTAATAGCCACTGATAGCACTAAGCACATACATTCCAGTTTTCTTACGAAAACTCGTGCAATGAGTTTGTCGTTTATGAATGCACCCTTCGTCCTATAAATTTGTACTTTGTAATGAAATGACCTTGTAATTAGGAATAACTAACATAAAGGCCAAAGAGCCATAGATCTCGATAAAGTCTCACGTTTCAAGTTCGTACAGACTGCTTTTCTCAAGTTTCAAGTTGACCACAACGACCCTTTAGATTAGGTTGTTCCGAAAAATATTATGAAACATCGGTTTGTTTCTTCGAGGATTTATAAGTGGGTTTTGAAATCAAGTTAACATATTTGAAATTGAATGTTCCGAATACATCAACCTAAAAGTACTTTCAAAGCAATTTACCAGACATATTAGGCATTTAATTTTGTTTTACATTCTTTTTTTCTTAGTTTTGTAAGTTTTAAATGTTTATTAATTATTCCTACTATGAGAGTTTTCCCTTCTCCCTGGTATACATCTATTTTTACCATTGGGGATGAGAATTTCGACGACTGATTGCAATATTTATAAAACATCACACAGAAAATTGACTAATACTTGTATAAGCTATTTGCAGATTTTAAGAAACGTATGTCATTTGACGTCACAAAACGCATTTGAACCATACTTGCATTCGGCAGACTACAGTTATGTAGGACGATCATCGACTGGCGGCAGACGGGTGAAATAAAGTCAGCCTCTCAAACGAAAATACTCGACCCCCTTTCAATGATTAGCTACCTAAGTGCCCTCTAGCAACGCATAGCAACGAGCCATGACGCGATCTACTACTAACGCACCCATGCGCGCAACATAAAATTAATGATTACGGCTCACAGCGCTATCTTGCAAATTTCGTTTGTCTCTTTTAGAATACGTCGATGATCATCCTATATCCAAGTCCACTATAGTCCTATATCCAAGTGACTAGTCTATAAATTACATATACGCGCCATCGCAAGGAGACATCTTAAGAAAAAAGTTTTGATTTTACACCCATATTTATAGTTAGTGTTCGGGTAAGTTTTAATCTTCACTATTTGTATTCTTTGAGCTTGTAGTAGTTTTTAAATGCATTAATTATAAAAATAGCTTTCAAATTTTTAATGCACTTTATAAATTTTTACTATCGATTGACCCTTGCATATGTTGTCGCCCATAACCTTCTTAAAAATAAAAATCTACTGATAACAGCATTAGGATACTGACTTTTTGGAGTTTTCTTACTTAGAAAATCTTAAAACGCAAGAGTATGCACCCAATGGGCTTAATTATGATTATATTATCGATTAGAAAAGAATAAATGTTAAGCTCTATTCTACAAATTCTATATTTGACTATCTCGTAAAGGTAAATTTTACGATGAGTGTTGTAGTGTTTGTTCAATTATCCATATTTTAGCATTTTACCAGCGACTTTAATATATTGGACAACAATGCATTAGAAATTAACACTTAAATGTAAAATTTCGTTTGACTACGTTTTGTTAATAATGCAAGTAAGTTTTTTAAACACTAAAAAGTTATTTTTAACTGTACTTGCTCTTATCCGAATATTTCTTAATACTATTAACTATCAATAACTATTCTTGTCACTATGACTGGAAAACATAAACAGAGAGGACTTTCTTCCGTCTTCAAACTGTTGTAAATAACGTAATTTTTGTGTGAAGTGTGAGTATGCCTGTTAGTGGAATTTGATTTTCTTTGCTTTCTAACAGCGAATTAAGATCGATTTTCAAACTTATTCAAAATAAGACGTTTTCTACTCTGATATGTCTTACGTATATGCACATTTGGGGAAACTAAGCGTTTTTTAAATACAGCGGTTCTCAACCTTTTAACGTCGTGCTCTTCCCCCAACAAAGGCTAATTTATGGTGGCGCACTCCTCCCCCCGCCTTCACATTTTTCAGTATACATTCAGTTTTTTAATCTTTAACAATGAACATTTATTTGAATTTTCTACAAAATGTTATCAGTAAAGTTGGAATGAACATTTTTAAGCGGAAATGGATATATTTTTGAGTAAAAATAAAAACAAATAAGATTTTTCAAAAACATGCATCACTACTTGCTCTCTGGTTTTTCTCGCGCCCCCCCCCTCCCCCTTGCAAACGTTCTGCGCGCCCCACAGGTTGAGAAACGCTGAAATAATATATTGTAGTTCGAGGCAATGCTTTTAACCCTTTAACGCGCAGTGTTCCCGCGCTGGGAACACCAAACTCTGACGTTTTGACTGTTGCTAGTCACGAAGAATAGATTGGATTTCTATAAAAATAGTTGCGGGTGACATAGCTCCACGAGAATCCTTTACTTTTTAGCACGTCATTTCCCGTAAAAAAATTGTCACGATTATTTTTAGCAGCACTGACATCTGCTGAAAAATGGAAGAATCGGAGAACAGCTGGGTAGATTGCCCAACGCTGAAAAAAGGGCAGCCTTTGCCATCGCTCTATTTAACTACCAGCAAGATGGCGGACGATGGAAACGTTCATCGCGTGCCACAGATCTAGACCCTTTTTTGACACAGTTGGCTGGCACAGCCAGCTGTGTCAAAAAAGGGTCTCTAGATCTGTGGCACGCGATGAACGTTTCCATCGTCCGCCATCTTGCTGGTAGTTAAATAGAGCGATGGCAACGGCTGCCCTTTTTTCAGCATTGGGAAAGGGTTGCGCCTCAAAGGGTTAAAAATTTCAGTAGTGTGCGTATGAAATCTAGAATGAGTTTGAGTTTTTTTTTTTTAAAGATTAGTTTATGTTGATTCAAAATTAGCAAGTATGGTGTTAGGCATTTGAACTAACCTAAATTTCTTTTCAGAGTAATTATGGCTATTAAACGCTTTTTATGGGATTCCCTTGCCTGGGTTTTAACTCTATTGATGGGATGCAGCATGTATGGATTTTCCGATGGTTATGGAGACGGCAGCCACCCAATTACATTTTTCGTGACCAAGATGCTTTCTATCGTGATGATTATTTTGTCCATGAACTTAAGTTTATCTTCATCAATTAATAACTATATCTACGTCGTTCACATGAAGGAGGTGGTAAGTATACGCTATTCCTTTATAAGCATTTTAAATTTAGGAAAATGTCGTTGACTGAATCCAGATACAGCTAAAGTAAATTTTTATAGTAAAATTGAATTTGCTGTCATTAGTTTGGAGTATACACAGTCAGTGGCGGCTCCTCCATTTGAGCACGTGAACCCCCGAAGGAAAAACTAAAGAATGAACACATTAAAAAATTAAATTTAAAACAAATATTAAGCACACGCCTAGATTTATGTGAATTTAAAACGTGAATTTTACTCGCTCCCCTTCCCCTACTGTTATTAAATAGGCTTATTAAAGCTAACGCACTGCAGTGTAGGTTACTACAGCAGTCTTTAATCAATCGCACGTGCGAACGGAAAAATTTTCCTCTGAACCGCTTTCTGGGATGAGAAGCCGAGACAGATGAGAAATTGTACGGCACTGACGAAATTATTCCGTTCGCACAATTTCATTGTGCACACAGGGCCATTTTCTTGCGGTATCGCTTCCGGATTTTCAGTTGGTATGTTACGTTCGGTTAGTTAATTTTTTTTCATTTTCTTAATATTTTCTTTATTTCTATCATTTTTCTCTACATTATTTTACAAACTAGCGTAAATTATGGGAGATGAGAGTGAAATGCGTGTTTCGGAGCTAAAGCAGTGGCATTTTTCAAAATTATCCTTTGAAAAAAAATTGAAATAAAATGAATCAAGACAGCAACTTTGCTAAAACTTATCTTGGTGACGAAATGCAAGACCACTTTTAGTTGCGTACTTGGTTTTTCTTTAACTGCTGGAAACTCAAATCTATTTTAATTTGTAAGGTGTGTCGTATCTGCCTACTTTAATTTTCGAAAATTGTTTTGTGAACCTCCTTTTAAGTAACCTACGAGCCGCCACTGTACACATACAATCTTCATAATCGGACATCTGTCGGACCAGCCAACCGCCCAATTATCGAAAAATTCTGGATTATAAAGATCTCTCCTTTTTGCCTAAACTTAGTCATGTGCTTTCGTTTAGTAGACGTTGTGATACACTCATGGACCCCATATTGGATTACGGGCCCTGGACCCAGGTTCAGAGATGGGCCCTATTCCTCCCCCTTATTTTCCCAGCCGTGTGCTGCATTAAAATAGGTTATTTCTTGCCCTTTCTCTTTTTAGAATGTAATTTAACCAGAAAATATGAAGAATAATTATGACTATTTTGAAAGTCCAATCTATATTATAAAGTTAAATCTCTATTCTAAAAAAAAGTAAAGGCCGCTGTCGCTGGCGCTGTCAAAGCTTGTTCGCGTATCTCCTCCTAAACCGTAGGGATTTGAGTTTCGACTAAGGTGCCCACAGATTCGAAAAATTCAGAGGAAGCTGCTAAGCTGATTTAAATTTCGGAAATCGAATTATTTTAGAAGATATTAATAAAAACTGAAAAAATAAACCGAATGGTTGCCAGATTTGGCATAAAATCATTCATTAATTTGCAACAAAGCGTTTCCAAGTATCTAGAATTGCGTGAAATTTACAAACATGAGTTAGAATTACGCCCATTTTACGCCAAAATAAAAACTATATGAAATAAGTAACTCAAAATGTGTTACACAAAGTTGACAATTTTCAAATAGTAAGTTCGCTTAGACAACATGAGTTTAGAATTGGCGATTATTCGTTTTTCCAAAACAGAATAACTAAGATCTTGAAAATGAAAAATAATTAAAATGCAGATTATTTTAAAGCCTGTTCTCGTCCAGCTGGATTATTTGCTACCAGTAGAAATATTTGGCGGCGTTAACTATGCCATTATAGCAGTTATAGTACACTTTGGATATTTGCTAGCGCGACGAGATGGTATAATTCGTTGTGTTAGGTACGCCAATCTGCAAACGATTATGTAAATGAAAATATGGATAACGGTTTTCCGGTAACCTTAAATGAACAATATAGGTTGTGAGCATGTATAAATCGCCAAATGAAAAGTCGCCATTGGTGGCAGGCAATTCTATCTGTTCCGTAGCTTTTATTAACTTTACATGTACGCAAGTCGCCAGATAATGAAAAATCGCCATGGGTGGCAAATTCGCAAGGTGTCCAATAGGTTTTACATTATTAAAAATACAGCTGAAACGGATTTTCTGATTTATTATGCTTTAGCTCCTAATTAATATTACTTTTGAATGGCAACATTAAATATCATTGTGTTCCTGAGGAGTGCAAATAATTTTTCCAGCAATTATAAGCGGAGTCCGCACTCCAGATGGAGTATAGCTCAGGACTCGTACAACACGGATTCCCATAACAAAATATCTTCCGTGTTATGAGGGGGAGGGGGTCTACTGTAGTGTGAAGTTTAAATTTTTATGTACCAATGAACATGCAAGAACCAAGCAATGTGTAGCTCAGTAACATTCTATTTGATCCAATCTTCGGGTTTTGTCTGTTGAAAGTAAGTCTTTTTTACGAATAAGCCTGATTAGGGGCCGAATGCCTCGCACGAAAAGCGAGCGTAGCGAGTCTGGGGGCCTTGGCCCCTAGTTACTTAAATAACAATGTCAAGATTTACCATATGAATGTATGCAGTTTCATACTAAAAGGGTTTAACTTTAGGATTACTAGTAACAGGGGCGTAGCCAAGGGGGGGGTTAGGGGGGTCATAACTCCCCATGAGAAATTTTTTGCCATACAAAATGTATATTCTTCACTACATTATCACACACACGTATACATATATACGAGTTGTAGTAGTCGTAACCCCCCCCATGAAAAATTTCTGGCTACGCCCCTGACTAGTAATGATTACATTTGGCTTTCCTTATTTAAAACAAAATCTTAAACATATTTTTCTTATTTAAAATGAAACCTTATAAACGGAATTTCCATCCAGGTACGGGCCCTCTCTAAACCCGGGACCGGGGCAATTGCCCCTCTTGGCGGGCCTGACAGGAAGGGAGGATGGAGGGTGATAATGCGCATACAACTCACCCAATGACTACTTTACACTTTTATGATAAACGGTTTATCATAAACAAGTTATTTTGAATTTTAAGCTACAATTAGCTGTAGTCTTCAAAACTATGCCGGAGAAAAAGTGACTGAAATTAAAGTTATGTGGCCAGAAATGGCTGAAAATGTTTTCAAGCTGAGAAAAAGATGAATTTGTTGGGCGTTTACTTCTAAGTGTTGAAATGTGCTTGTCTGCAAGTGTTTAGTCATTTCGACTTTCATTTCCGATTTGCAAAATACTGAGATTGCCAGTTGGCCGTTAGCTAGTCGCAAAGTGGCTGAATTGGCAACTCTTATCGGAAGACAATGACATGTTTCCTAAGTGTGCTGGTATGAGCTGGACTACTAACAAACTACCTGATTATCAAGAGCATACTCTAGATGCTTCTAGATGCTAAAGTTGAACACTTGTTTTTATCTAAATTTGTTGGATAGCGCTGTAATAAATGCAAAAATACTAATGAATGTCGGTGACAAGTTGTATTTTGTGTGCAAAGAGAGAAATTTTGGAATCCGAACGACATTTCCCATTCAAATAAAAGCAAACAAAAGAAAATTGACTGCTTTAATTTCGCTTTTTTTTTACTTTTTCAGACATTGTAAATTTTTAGTTAAACGGATGTTGACCTATTAAAATTGAGCTGGAGTTCTTAACCCCTTAAAGGTCGTATTTTTCAAGGAAACGTTCACCAAAGTGCATATTTTTTATTCGAGGAAATTGTATAAAAATAAGTAAATGTTAAACATGCATTCATTTGAAGTTTTCGGACGTTTTTTTAGAGAGGAAGAAATAAAGTTAAATTTCTAGGACAAACTAATATTTAGGGTTATGATTGCATGTGTTTGTTCTAATAAGCAGGAAATAATTCATATATTTTTAAACCCTAAAGGAGAATTTTATTAAACTTTCTTCAAAGAAAACTTATATTATAAATAATATAAGTTTTCTTAATTAGAATATTTATTTTATGAGCTCAAAAAGAAAAATGAGCCACAATTGCAAAATGTATATCACAAATACACGTATTAAAGTACTGCTACCATCTATTAAAAAATAAACTATCTCCGAATTACGTAACAGATAATCTGGTTCTATAATCTGTTGTGTAAAAGGAGGTAGAAAAGAAATTCTGTGCATAAGAATTAAAATGTTCGGATCTTTCTGGAGTATATCGTTGGAAAACTCTTGCCCAAAAATATCACGGGCATGACAAATGTAGGGAGAAAGCTTAGCCCGCGATTTTGTCGGGAGCCAGAAGGAAGGAGTTAGTCAAATAGCAATTATCTTTGGCGTTCTTTGGTATTTTCTGTAGCTCTGGTGCGACAGAAATGTTACATGTGGCGCAGAAATAATGGGGATAATGTCCGAAATGTCAAAGTAGTTTTATGGAGCTAAAAAATGTAAAATAAAATCATGAATATCCAGTAAATTCTTTTTATAAAAATTCCTTCATATGAAAACTTGAGAGGGGGGGGGGGATGCAGGCTAGAAGGGACCAGTTTGCGAGAACAGCCAATAAGCTACATAATCATGTAGTTAGGGATGATACATCGGTGTTTTCAAAACATCGACGTCTCTAAGTATATCGCTGGTTAAGAAAGAATAAAGTGTACAATCGATTAAGAGAAAAAAAATCTGTCAAACCTTAGTTTCAATAGATCGATAAAATATCGATATTTAAAGAAACGTAAATATCTTATTCTCACAGATGGGCATTAGTGATCAAAATGCAAAATTCGACTACTAACACAAGGAAAATATCGCCTACCTATTTAGTTTATGCTCTCCAAAACCTAAAGAATAAAATTGAAAATTAAAAATTTAAAAAACTTTTCAACCTCTGAAAGGGATAAGCATTCAATCTTATCAAATTATTAGTCTGTGAAAAATGAGTTCGGTGAATTAACCCTCTGACTGATCATCCCGCGATTTCCACGGGCAACTCAAATGTAACAAAACTTGCTCATCCCGTGATTTTCGCGGGCAGGTATTTTTCTTCCTGTATTGAGGAGAGCATCCTCCGTTTTCAGTTTAACCAGTGAAATAAATTGGTTAAATATTAGTTTCTCATGATAAAAATCTATAAAAAATCTTTTCTAGAAAGAAAAAATGAACAATTCAATTCTCCAATGTCTATAGATTCGAAATATGAAAAAAAATTAAACAAATTTTGAAGAGATTTTGGTCTACAAATTGAACACTGCGAGGGTTAATACGTTGATAAAATGAACAATGAATCCACGCAAAACAATTTGCCTCCCCGGTTTTGCTGGATTCTAAAAAAAACCGCCTCGCGCTGTTTAAACTGAGCAATTTTGCTGAATCAACGTGATATAAGCAACTTTTTCAAAGTTATTTCATTTCAGATTTATTTGAAAGCATTTTAATCAAAATTTTTCATTTTGGATATCATATTAGTATGTACATGACCAGGAGCCTTATGATACCCAATTATTATTTTAGGGAAGAAATAGATGTATACTACCTAGTGGAGATCAAAGTGCTGAAACACGAAACGAAGAACAGGAAGTTCAAGCGGACGTGGAAAGGGATCAGTGATATCAAGCACCATTGCAATTCTTAAACTTGTTCAATGAAATGTTTCAATGAAGCATTAAGTGTTTATACTGTCAGTTGTATTTTGTGACTGAATAAAATACTGTAAATCTTTCCCAACTTTTTAATGCATTTTTCATAACAATCTTTTCAAAGGTTTTAAAAATGGACCTCAGTACAGTGTGTTTACAAAAACTGTTTTCCACGTATTTTTTTAGCTCTAGAGTGCTGTTAATTTCAGAGACTTGTCTACTTGGTGAAAGCGAATCACTTTTCAAGGTTTGCCAGACGAAATATGAAGTTTCCAAGGTTTGCCGTTTTTGGTTATTTATCGCAAAGTTTGGCATAAAGTCCCCAAAACTGGACCTAACTTATCAATATCTTCCGTATTTGACGAGAAATTGCGTAACCCTACTGTATTTAATTGGAATATAGGTGTCTATATTCGTGTAAGTAAAGGTGAAGTATAAATAGAATGCACCTGGCGAGGATTTAAAAAGTTTTGGATTTTAATAGATTTCAAATTTGAAATATTTTATGGAACAAAAACAAATACGGCACACTGGCGGATTATGATGCACATTCGAAATAGTATTTTAAAAAATAAAGTATAGTTAAAATATGCCTAACGATTATTGTAAAACAGTTTTTGTAGGCGATTAAATCTACAAAGTATCTTCAATATTTACTTATTGGTATTAGTTTAACAATACCCATTTCGTGCGAAGAACGGGTACTTCACCTAGTAATCTATAAAGTTTTACAAATGCATTAAAAATGCTAATGAGTTTAAGTATCTGCTTTTGTACTCGGGATATTCTGAAACATTTGCATAACCAAAAGTTGATAGGTTTTCATTAAAACAATGGTTTAAGATTTTTATTGAAGTCTTGAATATTCTGATGTTTTATCTCTAACTAAAACCTAAATGTGTTACTCTGATTAAATTTGAATCATTTTCAGTGTTGGCGAGATTTGAACGTTCTTATTGAAGGACTCGAGGCTCTAAATTTTAATGATTTACTAATTTAAGCCTTGAAGTACAGCCTATCATGAATTGAAATAAGAGCCAATTTAAACAAGAACTGCTACTTTAACTCTTTATATCTACACAAATTAAAATTTTAAAACATTTAACTGCAAAGGGCAGAAACTGATTATAAACATACTGAAAGTTTATTTTCCAGTACTGTAACTGAAGTTAAATCTGTTGAGGTGTTTTTGTTGTAGAATTTAATAACTGTTATTCTTTTATTTTGTATTACTTGAAAATATATTTGTAGTAAACAAGGTTACTGAAGTATTTGTGAAGTTTAAGCTGTGGACTTCTTTAAAAAAATCATGAACATTCTTGTAAGGTCGATCTACACCCCCACCCCCCAAAAAAAAGAGCCAAATACTGAAATAACCAATAATGAAATTTCGGAAGGACGAATGAGTTTCGTGTTTATTAAATGTCTCGAACATTTCGGACAAAATTATTTTATGCTCACATTATTCTAGAAAAGCCAAATATTAATCCACTATGGATTACTATACATGTATTTAAATAGTATGTTCCAGATCTAAAACGCAGCGAAAGGGTTAGACAATTTTAGGCATGGAGACGTCAAGACAAAGCTGAAGTATTTTGTAACAAATATCTCTTTTACTGTTAAAATAAATACAATTAAACTGGGATGTTTTAAGATCCATTGACAAGGGGATACTGGCATAAGCGTCACCAGCTATAGGTAACAAGGGATCCAATGTTTTGAGGGGGGGGGGGGGAAGAATACTTTATGAATTTCGCTAAAAAGCAAGAAGAACGAAGGAGACGGAAGGTCAAGATCACATCACAAAGCGCATCCCCAAATTGGCATGTGATAATGGGGGGAGGGGGGAAGAAATGTTGCCTATTACAGAAAATAATTTCATGTGATATTTGAACCTTCTTGAATTTTTTAGGCGGCGGGTGTGCCCCTAATAAGCTACGTTTATGCCCCCCCTCCCCTCAGCACTTTGAAGATGGTGAAGTACAAAATTTTAACATCTGGAGGAAAAAAAAAAACAACTTCCCCCCTCCGATTACGCCACTGAAAAAATGTATTTTTCATTTGACCTTTCCAATAATTTGCAAGTTGCGACGCCAATTCGTAGATTTGAAGCAACCGAGTAATTTCAGAGAAAAAAAAAATGGAGAAACTTTTTGAGAGCGGAATTTTCTATGGACGTTTAGGCTATCTGTGCCTAATGACAGTTCGGGGGAGCTCAAATTTTGGCATTTTCAGTCTGTCGCAAAAATTTATGAACGTCACTTAACCCATTAACGACCAGCGATCTATTTTTAGATCGTCGTGAAATTTCTCAGTCACACAACTATTTAAGCATTAATTTATTTTCCTAGTTTAATTAATCGAATCATATACCTGATTTTCACGAAATACTCAGCGATAACAAGTTTAAATGAGAATCTTTCCCCGTCTTATTCATGATTTTAGAAAAGAATTACGTTCTTCATACCACACAAATGTCGGAAATTTATTTATCACTTCTGGCGTCATCATAAATTAGAGAATGTGTTGAAAAAATTTGGGCGCTAATGTGTTAATTTTCCTAGACTTACTGCCAAAAAAAAATTTAATAGGACCAAGTACATGTAAAATTTTCCATTCATACGTAGTTTTCTAAAAGAAATTATCTTCCCGCAGTGGTCTGGGCGCTAAACACCGTTCCCATAAGAACACTGCAAGTGAAGCAGCATCCGGCTTGGCCAGTGCTTGGGAGGGTCAACTCCCTCTCGGCTCGACTGCTGTGGGACCGTGTACGCTACTCGGAGCTGGTGCACTTTGGAGCCACGACGGATTTTATGTCCTCTAGGTTGCTAAACGATACCTCTGGGGTGTGACGATTTCAGGTGATAGTTACTCATCTGGAATCTGTTCAAAATTAGGGACAAACAAGTAGACGTTCAATACCCCCCCCCCCCCTCAGTGGCAATGGCACCCCTCTTTCCATGGATAGTGTCGTCTATCCATGGGCACGGCAACAAAAGAAATTATCACTTGTTCATTCAGCTTAGTCAGAAATTTATCTATTTTTCTTGTTTCAGCAAAGATTGCAGAAAATCATGGCAACAGACTGGACCACGGACTTTGATTTAAGACTATCACGGACGTATTCTAAAGAGCTAAACGAAATTTGTAAGATGGCGCAATCTCAGTCATAATCATTGTTTATGTTATGCACATGTGTGTTAGTAGTAGTAGAATGCATCATGATTCGTAGTTATGCGTCGCTAGAGGGCGCTTATGTAACTAATCATTAAAGATCGAATATTTTTCTTTGAGAAGCTGACCCTATTTCGCCCGTCCGATTGTCTATGATCGTCCTATATCCATGGACTGGGCACAAATGGGTTAAATTGTTCCCGTGGACATCTTAAATCTCTAGGACAACGCCAGGAGATGACTTTTGAAAAGTTTTCTTTATCACTAGTCCTCCTATTGCAAGGACTTGTAATAAAGAACACTTGTATATCAATGTGTTTGTTCTTGAGATTTATGAACAAAGTGATACAACCAGATTTAGAAAACTGGCTCATATTCCTTAAAACTATTAAGCTGTAAAACTCTTTCTATAAATTATATACTTTTAGGTTATTACTTTGCAAACTAAAAACAGATATTGCTTGCTTATTTGAGTTTTTTCTTGGGCTTTTAAAATGCAGTCTCGAAGACAGTCATATTCACCCATTTTCGTTTAGCATTTATTTTATTCCACACTAGCTGAAATACCCGTCGTTGACGGGTTAGTACATAATGCAAATTTTCAAAAACCTTGAATCTTCGTCAGCATTTTAGGTGTATAAAGAATGGAAATAGTATATTAGTAAGTATAGAAACAAAAATTATATATTCTGTGCATTGTTAAAAAAAAATTACAGGTTCGGGAGCAACAAAGTGATCAATAAATTTGACTATTATACAGAACTTCTTTCTATTTAAAAAAATTAATTTTTATTCTGCCTGAATAAGTTTTTCAAGTCAAAGGGTCATTCCTCACCTGTAACTAAATTCTGTTTGATTCACGTTCGTGTAGATATTTTGACATAATTCCTCGACATAATTTTTCAAAAAATTCAGATTTTTGTTGGTTTAGCCGTTGCTGATTATGTTGCTAAACTTCATTGTATTCTTTTAATCCATTTTTAAAGAATGCGAGCACAATCATTTATACGATTTTCACAAAATCCGAAAAATCTGAAATATTCCAAACTGTTTTGGCAACTGGAGTTCAAATTAACTTGCATCTAACATAATTCCAAATTTTATTCTCTCCTATTCCCATTTTTCAGGAATAGCGGAAAAATGTACTGAATTTTCCCAAAATCTCAAAATCTGTTTAAAAAAATCAAAATACTTTGACGCAAAGAGTTCCAGTGACCATCAATGACGATACTAAATTTTATTTCACTCGCTTCAGTGGTTTATACGTAATCGATAAATATTTTCATATTTTGAACAATTTTTACAAAATGTCAGAATCTAATCAAAATTTTTAAACAATTCGACACTTATAGTTTTAGTTGAGTGACCACCTATCATGCCACTCAAATTCATTTAATTCGCTCGAGAAATTTTTATGTGGTGCGTGAACATAAATGTAAGCAGTTTGAAACGATTTTCGCAAAATCTAATCAAGATTTTAAAATAATTCGGCGCCTATATTTTAAGTTGAGTGACCACCTATCATGTCACCAAATTTCATTTCATTAGGTTTAGTCGTTATTACGTGATGCTCGAAAAAATTTTACGCGGTTTGAAAACGATTTTCGCGAAATCTTGAAATCTACTCAACTTTTTTAAAAATGCGACGCCCATAATTTAAGTTGAGTGACTGCTTGTCATGTCACCAAATTTCATCTCATTTGCTTTAGTCGTTATCACGTGATGCGCGAACATTTACGTTGTTTGAAACGCAAAATCTCAATCTAATCAAATTTTCTTTTAATTCGACGCCTATGTTTTAAGTTTAGTGACCACCTATCATTTCACCAAATTTCATTTCATTAGCTTCAGTCGTTTTTATGTGATGCTCGAACAAAAAAAAGTCACTGGCAGAATAACAGACAAACTTTTTTTTTTTTTGAGGGTCGTGCTGGATTCCCAGATGCTTGAAAGGGATGGGAATCGCAAAATTTTTGAATCCCAAATAAAGTACTGACAAAAGTCTACTTAGATATATATAACATTTATTAATAATCGCAGACTAACACAAAAAGAGCACAAAGACTGAAGATTATGAAAATCACGGGTTGAAAGGATTTGAACCCCTAGGCCTTAGCGCTCTTAGGCAGGTGCTAAAACAGGTGTGGAAATCCTCATAGTAAGATACATGCAAAATCAATTTTCTTGTTGAGGAAAAAATTTTAAACTAATCATAAAAATTTCCCCAAGTACCTCAAATTCCAAAAGCCATAAAATTTCCAAGTACTTAGCACCTAGTGTTAGATATATATTATAAAGCTAAAATGGCACAATATTTTTTGGCACCCTGTATATATTCCTCTAAAAAGGAATTTAAATAGCTAACTTTATTTCCAATATAATTAAAGTTTTAATTATTTCAGATTTTGTATACCACTTTTCCGTTGAGTATTTTTGTTGATCAATAGCAGTATCCGAGGCAGCCGATCAAACCATTATTTTAGCAAAACTTTCGTATGATCAATGAAAACTTATAGAAGGGCGAATCCTAATAAATATTCGCATGATCACCAGTTCGTAATTGCATGTATTTATTTATATATCCCACTCTTTCTGCTTAATTTTTTTTTAATTTGGCGAGATTTTTCTGGAATTAATGAAATTTTACCATAGAAACAGAACACACTAACTTGTTAAATGTACTGTAAAGCTGAAATGGTGCAAACAATACAGTATTTTATATGAACTAAAGGTGAAGATCACAAAATATCAATGGCGGCTCGTGGGTTATTTAAAATGAGGTTCACAAAACAATTTTCGAAAACTAAATATGCAGCTACGACGCACCTTACAAGTCAAAATAGATTTGAGTTTCCAGCAGTTAAAAGAAAACAATGCACGCAACTGAAAGAAAACAAGTCATCTTGGGTCTTACATTTCATCACCAAGATAAGTTTTAGCAAAGGTACCGTCTTCATTTATTTTATTTCAATTTTTTTTCAAAGGATACTATTGAAAAATGCATTGCTTTAGCTCCGAAACACGTCTTTTACTCCCATCTTAATTTACACTAGTTTGTAAAAAAATAATGTAGAGAAAAATGGTAGACATAAAGAAAAGATTAAGAGAATGAAATAAAAATTAACTAACCGAACGTAACAAACCAATTGAAAATCCGGAAGCGATACCGCAAAAAATGGCCCTGTGTGCACAATGATTTTGTGCGAACGGAATGATTTCATCAGTGCCGCACACTTTCCCAGCTGTCTCGCCTTCTCATAACAGAGAGCGGTTCAGGGGAAAATTTTTTGTTCGCACGTGCGACTGATTTAAAGACTGTGCTGTAGTAACCTACACTACAGTGCGTTAGCTATAATAAGCGTATTTAATAATAGTGGGGGAAGGGGGGGCGAGAGTAAAATTCATGTTTTAAATTCGCATAAATCTAGAAGTGTGCTTAATATTTGTTTGCAATTTAATTTGTTAATGTGCCTATTCTTTAGTTTTTCCTTTGGGGGTTCACGTGCCCATGTGCTCAAATGGATTAGCCGCCACTGCAAAATATATTGCAAATTCAATCTGCTCTTTCTCTAGAGCCACCAGGCAGTGGAGTAGCCATAGGGCATGGCGGTTAGATCACCCAAAAATTTTCCTAAGAGAACCTCATTACATGAAAAAGGGCATTAAACATGAATTTTTAAAAATTTTAGTGGGACTGACTCCCAAAACTCTCCGTTCCCCTCTAGTTACACCACTGCAATCAGGAACATTTCTTTGCAATTTTTTAACATAACCAAGCATTTTGAAAATTTTTTCTGCAGCATTTTGAAAATCTTGCCCATATATAATTGTTTTAACTTTAATACATATTTCATCAGGGGCGTAGCCAGAAATGTTTCATGGGGGAGGGGGGTTACGGCTACTACAACTCATATGTATACGTGTGTGTGACAATGTAGTGAAGAATATACATTTTGTATTGCAAAAATTTCTCATGGGGGGTATGACTCCCCTAACACCCCCCCCCCTGTCTACGCCCCTGTTTCACATATAAAAGCTATGTTGCAGTTAAAAAGTGAAATACAATTACATAAATTTACCGGAGGGGGTATTCAATTGCCTTTTTCATCCAAAAATGAAATGCCAGAAAACATTTTTCACCGAAAAAAAAAGCAACAGTTTTGCCCGCAAAAATGATGTTCAAAAATATCTAACACAAAGCATTTTATTGAAAAACTACACATACATTACGCAATTGATAAATTCGGTCTCTACATCTTCTCATTCGAGAATTCAATAAACAGGAATAATATGAGGCAACTGCTTCTGGTAAACAACATCCCAAAAGAGGCAGAAGCAAGACCAAACACTTAGAGTAGCAGCAGTCAAGAAAATTGCGGATTTAAAAGGTGATTCCATTCCAAAAAAGTCTATAGCATACGAACTCATGACAAAGAAACTGAAAAGGTACGCAGCTGCTGTCAGTATCTTCATTATAGAGCTGAACGACAAATTTCTTATGCCACAACCTAAAGAGGGAAGAGAAAAATCATTTTATAACAATTTTATATCTGATAACGGAGTGAAAATTGTTGCCATTTAATACTCTCACAATTAAGACGAAATTGCATTTTGGTCCACGGCCCTGGACTGCTCTATTCTATGAGCGACCACCTCTATTTAGCGACACCCCTCCTCCAAGGACGAATTTTTTGAAGCATCGATTTTTTTTTCTTTTTTACACCGTCTGTTTAATGTTAAGAGGTCCTCTAGAAGGTACCACACACCCTCTGTAAGTGATCTGTCCCGGTACCCTATTCGAAAATTGTCTTTCATCTCTCCGGGAATAGAATAAAACAACCGAAATTTCTAAATTATTTATTAAATTTTAAAAGAAATGTTTGTGTAATTACTTATTTATGAGTATACGGTCCCGTAAATAACAAAACCCATATCTTTTAGCATGCTTTTCTTGGCTATCAAATGTCCATACTTTGAGGACTACCTCTCTTAACGACCGATTTTTAGGGGAACGGAGGGTGGTCGCTCCCGATAAGTTTCATTGTATAGGGCAGTGGTTCCTAACTGGTGGTCCACGAATCAGGGCCTTATTATCGCATGCGCAAATCGGGACTTTGCCCAGGGCCCCGGCTCGAAAGGGCCCCCAATTTCAAATGGTTTTGAAATATTCTCTTTTATATCAAACTTTTATGAAAAATAAAACAAATTTCATAGATGGGGTCCCCCAAATTCAACAGTGCCAGGGGCCCCTGTTGGTCATAATCAGGCTCTGCCACGATTAAGTTCTAAGTTATCCGCGAAGTGAGTGAGCATTTAAAAATAATTGTGTTTACCCAACTCCGTGAGATAAAAAGACAGAAAGCGTAATTGTTTATGGTCGTTATTAGAGAATTTTTTTTAGAAAAGTTTAATAATCCTTTCAAAATAAGGAAAATACGGGCGGGCACAATATTACATGCAATTCGATAAAATATTGTAGCATTTCAGCCAAGCTTTTGTCTTCGGCTATTAGTAGATGTAAACAGGGTTGATTAACTATTATCAGCATAATTGAGTGAGTGGAAATAGCATTCTCTGCGCTATTTTGAATTTTTAATTTTATCATATCATTTGGGCAAAATGTTTCGCGATTTTTTTTTATCACCCCCCTGGAAAGAGTTCCTTTGTAGTCCGCGGGTAAAGTTGAGTATGAAACCACCGGTATAGTAGGGGATAAGAATCTTTGGGGGGGGGGGTTGGAAAAAAACTTCCCTATTCTCCAAGCTACATTCCCTCCCCTCTCCCCAATTATCTAGTCAAGATATGCTAAAGGCTTCTTTCCAGTCCCACGCCCACAGTCTGTATTTTGTAGTCCAGCTGTACGGGGCAAAGAGACATTGTCCGAGCTAGTTTTATGAAAGTTTAATGGCATTAGGGGTCCACCGACAAAAATTAAATGTGCTAGACCAAATTAGTAAGCTTACACAATGAAAAGGCGGGTGGGTGGCAGTTTTCTGCCGTTCGGCGAGGACGTTACGTATTGCTGTACGTCGTAGTTGCTCGAAGTAGAAAGATCTTTTTATGGAGACTAAAAGATAACAGTCCAATAAAATGCACCATTTCAATAGATTAAAAGCTCACAAGTCATGATTTTTCCTCAGTAGTTTCATGAATGTGGTCAACGTTTTTATAATTAATATTCAAAATACATTTTTTTACATAAACGTGGATGAAATATACGTAATATACTTACGTGGATATAATATACTTACATAAGTTAATCAACCTTGGAAAAAGTTCACACATAATGTAGCCAAACTAGCCCTTGAAAATCCACGTGTTGTGCAGTTTTTATAGATTCCTGGAAAAAAATGTGACTTTAGAGGTTTCTATAAATGAAAGATCTCTTAATTATGAACTTTGGTGACACTCAGTTACAACTATTTTTTCCATTCAGACTGAAATACTATACTCCTGGGATAAATCCCTATTATCTAAGTTTTAATCTTAAACATGCTACCATTTTCAGGATTTATAAACCTAATGATAATAATAGGCTCCGGAGTATGCTATAAATTTCCTAAACAGTTTAACCAAAAACAGCTGCATTGAACTGTTGACTAGTGTCTAAAATTTAGCGAGGCAAATAATTAAATAAACTTCCTTGACAAGGGTTTTAGTTTAGCTCGTATTTAGCTTAATATGTTACTTCAAATTCCTTCACATAAAAATAGGTTTATTCAAAACCAGAGAACTATTGTTAACATCAAGTCTCTGGAATATGCCAGAACGAAACAGCGCATTGGAATATTATTCAGCAATCTTTCAACTGGTACTCGAAATTATTTAGTATAACAAATATGTAAAATTAAAATAACAGCATGAACCAACTGCAAACTTACTTCAGAAATATGGTTATGATTCTGATCAAAGGAGATTTGTAAAAAATAAATTTCTATGATTTATAATCAGACTTAGCTATAAACACGGGCTTTGATATAAGACTATTGTCGGCGTATTCTAAAAGAACTGAACGAAATCAATGATGGTAACCTCATCTCGTGATTTTTTTCCCTCAAAAGATTCCCTTTCACCATATCTTCCCCTCATTTTAAAACTCGAGTGCTGCCCTCTATTGTAAAGTATTATTACCAGATATAATTTACCCCCCTCTCTTTTCAACATCATATTTCTTAAAATTAGATCACGGAAGAGGGAATACTTACATATAAGTGACATATATTTAATATACTTAAATTGTATTACTGGAAAGTAAGTATAGATACGTAACAACAATTTGTACATGAAGAAAGGGAAAGTTTTAAACAAACAACACCATATTCGGAAAGAGGTTACAATTGTTTCGGGTTGAAAAATAGCGCAAGTTTTCTTCAGATGAAAAAAGTTTCGCATTTCATGATTTATATTTACGAAGTTCTCTTTCTTCATACAAAACTATGCGGAGGGGGAGCCTGTGTCTGAGAGGTTAAGAGCCTGTTGTTCTCTCAGCTAATCGCTTAAGCTAATGGTCATGGGATTGATTCCTAATCATCTCCTGTTTGTTTTTGAGCCCGTTCGAGAATTCACCGGTCGGTTATGCACCGGTGCTACCGGTTGCGGTAATTCAGCTGAATTCTCCGCTCGTCGTTAATTTTTCGCAGTCGTTAACTTTGCCCCGCCTTGAGGTGGAGTTTTAAGGAGGAGCGTCAAGGGGTTCATGCGATTGGCTAAAAGACCTCCCGTTTTCCTCCGGAGTTGTTAGCGCAGTCGGTAACCAAACAACTGGTTCTGCCCAGTTGACAGCTAACAACCGACGATTTCGTGAACCACCGGGGCAGAATTCCACCCATTCTTCGGTTAAGTGACGTCACGGTTGTCAACCGGTTTCGGTCATCCTCACCACATCCGATTCCAAGCCAAGAAAACAAAAATAAACATTGGCAACACTACGCTAACAACCGGAATAACCCACCTCACTAGCAGGGTCATTCTGGTTGCGCTCTGGTCACGTTGAGCAGACAACCGCTACATGACCGAAACGTTTTCGAACGCGGTTACTTCCAGAGCTCCGCCTTTCCGAACGCTCTGGTCGTGCACCGGTGTTACCGGTGCACGACCGATGAATTCTCGAACGCACCCTTTGTCTTACACTTTTATTTCTCCCCTCAGAGCCGTATTTTCAGTGATTTTTCCCTCAAAAAGGGAAATTTCCCTCGAGTCACCATCAGGTGAACGAAATTTGCCTGTAAGATGGCGCCAAGAGTCGTAATCATTGAGTTTATGTCATGCGGATGCGGGCGTTTGTAGTATATTGCATCATGACTCGTCGATATGCGTCGTTAGAGAGCGCTAATGTAGCTAATGATTAAAAGAGGGGTTGAATATTTTGGTTTGAGAGATTCACGCTGTGTCAACCTTCTGCCGTTCGTCGATGAACGTCCGTGGCTACAAAGTATTGCGAGTTGGAACAGAAGAAAATTTGCAAGGGAAAAAAAAGAAAGAAAAAAAAAAAAGTCAGAAGAGGTCGGCATGTCAGAGAGTATTTGCGCACCTGCCTCCGCCAGAGAGCGTTGAGGTCTAGGATTGGGACCCCCTTAACCCTTAGTTGTCACTTTTCTTGTCTGCTGTCTTTGTATTTCTGTTGCGTTATTCCGTGATTGTTAATGAATATTATTTGAATAATTATCTCATTTGTGGCCAGATTATTACCATCATATTCTCCCACTCCCACTTTTGCTTATGCCTGCTGCAGTAGATAAATTTCTGGCATAAACTGTAAGAGCAGTTGATATTTTTTCCTGTAAAAATTACAAAGAAAAATGAAAACCTTACATGTGTCATTTTGTCATTTTAAGCATTTCGTGGAAATAACATTCCATTGTTCGAACGAATCCTGAATTTTGTTTCCAGGATTCGAATCCAAAATTCGAGTTTGCTCCCAGGATTTGACTCATTTAGGACAATATTCCAAACTTTTGAAATATTGTCCTAAAAAGGTCTGATATATTTTTTAAAGTGATCCTGTTTTTTCATAAAATGCAGAAAGAAGTTCAGTCGAGTATGTGAAATTGTAGGATGTTTTACAACAATTTTTAAAAAATACTGAATTTAAGAGAATTAATGTCAAGCAAGTTTTTTTTCATTTTCTTTTAACTGGTGGTACCGGGGCCATCGGGATTCTACCGAGACTGCTTGTGCACTCCGAAAGAGGCTTGCGGACGCTTCCTCATTGGTTAGATTCGGCCGATAGATGACGTTATAAGTGCTGGAACCAATGAGTGAGCATCGATAGGCCTCTTTGGATGACTCATCGGAGTGCTCAAGCAGGCCCGGTAGAATCACGATGGCCCCGGTTAAACGTACTAGAATTATTTTAGAATTTTAGAGACTGCCATAACTACCGGTAGCTATCGCCATCTGATGAAAATTAAACTACCGTAAAATACAAGAAAAGCGCCTCTCCTCCCTTCTAATAAACGTTGGACCTGCTTTTCTCGTGCATTTCGTTTGCTCTTAGAATAATGAATAAACGCCCCCTTAAAGTGGATTCATACTGGCCGACAGTGCCGCTTAGACTCCACTCTGCCCTATCGTTCTTTTCCGTTTTGAAACTTTGGCTGACCGCGCGCGAGCTTGCGGAGCAACAGTAAATGTATCAATGAAATCACGCTATATGCTAGCGAAGTGTGGCATCAGAACAATGCTCCTCGCTTTGCATCGCTGAGTGACGTCATCGTGGCGTCTTAGAGGTACGGAACGGACAGTGTGAATCCAGCTTCACTTGAAGATAGAGGGGGGCACTTGAACAGTACATTTTCCCTACCGCCCATAGATCGCGATTTCCCTTGAAGATTGGGGGGGGGGCAACGCTTTTGCAGTATTTCTTTTTCTAAAAAATATGAATAAAATTATAAAATATTAGCACTTTGCTTAATTATAGCAGTACGTTTTAGCGAAATCAAACTTATTATTCGAGAAATTAAAATAGGAAAATAAGTTGATGGTTACGAATTTTCCCGACTGACAAATTTTACGGCTGTCTCCAAATGAACGCTGGATGCTACCCTACTAGCAATTTTACTCGGGCCTTCACAGGCCACGTAGCCTTGAGCCGATGAGAAGAAATCGGGCCGTCCACTGTGAAAGTGCTCGGATACACGCAGTTCATGTCCCCTCGGACGTGGAAACGTCCGAAGTAGTCTAACCGATGAGTTTTTATCGGGTTGAACACGGATTTAAGGAACTGGCCCGTTCACTTTATGCGTGAGGTTGGCCAATCACCAGGGTGAGTATCACTTTTCGATAAGTTCTTATGTGATGTTGACATGCATTTAACCCTTTCCGTCCCTACGATGCAATCCGAATGATAACATTCACAAGTGTTTTACAGATTTCTTTTATATTTGAAATGTATTTGTAATCGCATTTTTCTTATATGGTAATGCAGTGCAGAAGCAATACAGTATAGAAGAAATACACTTTTACTACGTGACGCATATGCATGCATGTAGGTACGTCGTATACTCCATCTATTTACATATATAGTCGTACTATATACGTAACTATACTATACGTTAACGTACTATAGTCGTATACTCCATCTAAGTATGAAATTATATACGTATGTTACATGTTCGATAGTCCCGCAGTGGTCTGGGCGCTAAACTCCGTTCCCATAAGAACACGGTAAGTGAAGCAGCATCCGGCTTGGCCAGTGCTTGGGAGGGTCATCTCCCTCTCGGCTCGTCCGCTGTGGAACCGTGTACGCTCATGGGAGCTGGTGCACGTAAAATCCGTCGTGGCTCCAATGTCCTCCAAGTTATTAAACGATACCTCTGGGGGTGCCGATTTCAGGTGGTGGTTGGTCCCTCATCTGGAATCGGTTCAAAATTAGGGACCAATAAGTAGAAGTCCAACCCCCTCGGGGGCACTGGCACCCCTCTTTCCATGGATAGCGTCGTCTATCATGGACACGACAACAACAACAACAACATGTTCGATTTGTTTTAACTAGTCCGAGCGCATAGCGCTCTGAACTGGAAGACGGAAGGTATCTGGTTCAAAACCAGATCGCGTCCGCCGACCTAACCGTTCGGAGTTTTCCGTGGTTTCTACCGAAATTTAGCGTAAATACGGGTTAGGACACCTTAGAAAGACCCCCGACGGAGGGCACCCCATCCACAGGCCTAGGTCCTTCGTGTAGATAATTGGCCTTAATCCCAGAACTCGCTGTAACTAGTATTTTGGTAATGTCTGTACGTATGCATGTTGCATTTTCGATCTAGTTTGATTAAATTTGAGGGACGTCTGCTCGTATGCATGTATTGATGTACGTATGTTCCTGTGTAATTCGATTAACTCAAAGAGGAATATCCGAAGAAATTTCGAATTTAGGATTGCCTTAAAACATAGTTGTACGTGTCCCTTTTTGATTCCAATTGGCTGAGTAGTTTATTTACAGAGTTATATGAAAGACTTTCGATGCATTAAAGTCGATGGACATGCCTTTCCCATTAAAAATCCCTGAACTATCTCTGTTTAGCTCATGCTCAAAATATTGCCAACTGTCCCCAAGCTTGGTAAATTTAGGGGCAATATTACAAATTTTGGCACTAAAAATAAGTACGTATCTCGAATAAAAATAAAAACTATTAGACATAGAATATTGAAATTTTGTATTTAAGACTGCCGTAATATTTGGTTCTGCACTTTTATTTTTGATTACAATCCACAGGCTACACGCTTAAACCCAAAGAGCGAAAAAAACGATGCATTGCGGAGCGATCCGTTTCCATGGAAACCTACCGATATTTCTGCAAAAGTGCTCTTTGAGTGGTCTTTTTTCAGAGAATTCCCGTCCTCGCTTCCTCTTTTTTCTGAGAACTCCCCTCCTCGCTTATTGTTATATTTCGCTCCGCTCTTGTGATCGAAAAACGCTCCTAAAGGAGAAGCGCACTTTTGAAAACTGGCCCAAAAGTCGCTCCGACTGATCGAATTTTGCTCGTTCGGTTTAAGCGTGTAGGGTCATGCTTAAAATCTTGCCGTTTGTCGCCAAGCTGACGAAGAAAAGAAAAATGCCAATTTTTCAGCCAGGAATAAGTTTTCAATGCTGAAATCTCATCCTGGTGATATCTCTTACGCTTAACGAGATACTGAAGTATCGCATTTCAGTTTCCAATATATTTAAATAGAGTGCATCAAGAATGCGTAAAGTTTAACAGCCATACAAGAAAATTGTGTAGTTCACATCAGGACTTTTTTTTGTGATAGGAAATCGACTTTCCGAACTTTCTTGAATTAGCTTACAATTTAAAAAAGATTATTGACCACTGGAACCTATGGAACCTAGCTTACAGTTTTGTAAAATAGGTTTTTTTTTAAAAGCATAGACCATAAGACATAAGATCGCTATAATAATTTTTAAAATAAAGTAAATTCCAAAAATTTTTATTGAAATTATTCTACACAAAATATATCATACACATAATTTACAAAAGAAGTATTTTCTTTGCGTTTTCCAGCAGCATCTTCAAGCATCTTATTTTATGAGCAGCTTCTAGGAGAAAAAAAGAAAATTTTTAGAACTTAATTTACACAAGAATAGGAAATGCAGAGTAAGTCTGCTTCATATGTTTTTTTACATAATTTCTATATCAGGGATTTCCAACCTTTATATTACTTCAACTCTCTAGAAAACGTTTTTTTCTGAATAGACCCCTACGTTTTCCCCAACACATCGGTATCTCGAAAAATTTTCCCAATGCACTCACAAAAACAGCAAAACATTAGGTGAAAGAAATTTTTCATGTGTCTGGCAGTAGAACAGTTGGTTAAGCTCGGTTCCCATTGGAACTCCGAAAGGGAAGCAGCACCTGCTTGGCCAGTGCCTAGAAGGGTAAACTCCTTTCTCGACTGAGGCTGATGTAAACTGTGTACGCTGTAGGGAATTAATGCACGAAAAATGTGTTATGACTTCAATGTTTTCCATGTTCAATCCATATCTCTCTTTGGGGTACCAATCCAGCTCTTAGGTCATCCAGCTGTCATCTGAAATTGGTTCAAAATTTAGGAGGGAGACCCGGGATAAGTCGGTATTCCCCTCACTGGGGATCAGCAAAAAGGAAGCTGCCCAATTAAGGCCATTTTCGTTTTATATAAAGGATCTGATCCCGCTCTGCAGTTGGCCAGAGTGTTTCGAAGCAACAATAACAATTTTCATGCTCTGCGTTTGCAGAATTTACCATGATTCAGACTGCGGGATGCAGAAAATGACCCCAAAGACGGATTTTTACATATCCCTTCTTTTTTCAACTTTTGAACCCTCTGAAGTCTTATTTCATGTCAGTTTGTTTGTTTGTGTTGTGATGGCAACGGGTATAAGGGTGGGCGATCAGCCTAGGATGAGGGGTTATCTTAAAATGTAATTTTTAAAAATATAATTCCCAAATTTTGTCCATCACCTCATTAGTGTATGGGAATGCTTTTGTACGAGGGTCATATAAAAATGTAGAAAGTGTAACTTTTTGAAAGTCTTACTTCCGACCTCATTTTGAACACTTTTCTCAATTTACGCTGTCCACTTATCTCTAATAGATAAAGAATTAAAGCCCGTTACCACCTTTTTGGGACACCCTGTATCAGTCTGGTTTATAGTATCCACAGGTTCTGAAATCATCATTAACCAGTGTTCTACTTCAAAAAAAAAAAAAAAAAAAAAACGTGGTCTGCTTTAAAAAAGAAAAAAAAATCACTGTATTTACGTATACTATTTCTAAGCTAATCTAAATTCATCAACGCGGGTTTCGAAGTTTATAAAGCGAAACAAAACAGTCGTTTGAATATCAAATCAATGCTGTACAGCTTCTCATTTCCATAACCATAAGAATCTGCGCTTTATGCCTTTGGAAACTATCTTGGCGAGTAATCGCATCGTTTGGATTTTTTTTTTTTTTTTTTATGGTCAACGGATGCAAATAATCGGTACTTATTTTACCGTCGATAATTCACGCCAACAAGTTTTTTCGCCAAAGGATTGCAATGCACTACATTGTAACAATGAATCTGACGTATTCCACACGCACACGGAATCGCTCTTTTTGGCTGACTGACTGTAAAATACATAAGTGCCAAATAAGCTTGTTTTGGTCGGAAGTATGATTTTTTTATTAGATTCAATGAAGAATTTACCCGTATATTTTAAAACTAAAAAGCGATTAACTGTATGAACTAGTGTAATTACACACTGTACGCCGTGTAAAGATAGGAAATAGATACTAATAAAAAATAGTGTTATTCCATTAGTGTTATGCAACAGTATCAAGAGAGAAAAAAATAATTACAGAGATGTGAACTTATACTTTACTTATATTAGACTAATACTATATTAAAAATGTCAAAAATTTGTTACAAATGATAGTTATACGTACCAATATAGACTAATCACCACCAAAAAACTTCTTCAGTTTTTTTCGTCTCCTATTCTTATGAAAACAAACATGGCGCCTGCCGGTAGATACTTGGATGTTGCCATCGCTCGACTGTTGCATGAACAGAGCGCATGCGCCAATTTTCATCGGCTGAATGCCGCTCGGCCGTTATGCGGGCCGAAATTTCTTTTCAGTTCAGCGTATTTTGATCAAATTTAGGCATATGGCCCGATAACTCAGGCCGGATATCGTTCCGAGCATCGTTTTATGGGTACCGGACCGATCAGTGTCTGCCGCACACATAACAATCATCGTTTTTAGATGGAATTCCGTGTCTGGGCCGAGTACCGAATTTCGGTGAGCGATGAGTTGCGATGAATGCCGGTGGTTGGCCGAGCAGAAACTGGGAATTGTTGCTTGTAGGGTAATGGGCACAGGAAAAATCAAAATTTTTTGAATACTTACGTCCAAGAGTGAAAATGACAAAATTTTAGCGTCCTACGACACCCTCCCCGCCCCCCCCCCCAAAAAAAAACAACTCGTAAATGTTCTTTATAGTTATTGTTTTTTCTTGGCATTTTATGAGTGGATTGCCTGGTTTTATTTTTTGATGTAATGAATAAACATGTTTTAAAAATCGGAGTAGTATTGGATAATTATTATTTAAACTCCATTAAATACGCAACAACTCACACCTAGATCAATCATTTGCGGGAGATTTCACCATTGGAGGAAACGTGACCACTGTTGCGTATGGTGAAAAAAAATTCCAGAAGGAATGTGTGCTCATTGTGTTGGAGTAGCTTCGATTAAACTATAGGCTCTACTGCCACAAGGCAAGATTTTCACACACGATTTCAAGCCGCGAAACACCACACGGAAAAAAAAATTCGTGGCTTAACAAAATTTTCAGCAGAGGGGGCAACGTGGCCAATGTGTTTTGTGAGAAATGTACAACTGGAATATCGCCATTTAGGCACAAACAGAATTTTGCGGAAAACATTACACATGTTTCCCGACAGGATTTAGTTCCGGACCCCCTCTGAAATTTCGATTTTTATTTACGAAATGATAATGATTAAGTATGCTTCGGAAAATGTTGCCTCTTCCACCGCTTTTACCCCCTCCGAAATTTTTTTCTGGATACGCCCAGGAAAATCATCAATATGGGCCTTTACAACATAAAGTTTTATTTACACGATGCAGAACTGTTTAAAATTACTGGCGATTTATTCACGCCGAACATTCTAATAATTTGAGATAGGAAATTTAATTTTACGACAAATGGAGATTTTTATTCATCACTAATTATGTATGTAAAATATGATAAGGAAATAGGTCATGAAAACGGAAGATTGCTTTTAAATACGGTAGGTGCAGAAATAAAAACTTTACAGGCGAAGGGAAAAGAAATCCAAATCGAAAGTGCAAAGAATAAATTTTGAACACAGATTAAATTTAGAAAAAAATAACAATTAAGTAATTGCTAATTAAAAATAAGATATGTGATTATCTGCATCACAATAATGAATTATTTTATAAAGGTATTTTAATTATCTTTATATATAAAACTTGAGATATGCTAACTAATATTATAAATGCGAAAGTGAATTTGTTTGTTTGTTTGTTTGTTTATGACGCTCGCACGCCTAAACCGCGGAATCGATTAGGATGCATTTTGGTTTAGATATAGAGGGGACCCTGGAGTTGGTTATAGGCTAATTAGAATTTTAGATTTTTAATTACTTTTTTAATTATTAATTAAAAACCGTTTTTACATTGCCATGGTTGGCGAGTTTCGCCCGTATCAAATGATTCATGTTTTGAGCTAACAAGAATGCTATTACTTCAATAAATAAGCGCGCGTGCATCTGAAAAACATTAAATACCACGGAAATTAAGCCAGTTTTATGCCAAATCTATCTATCTGTAATAATAAAAATGAATGTTCTCCAGACAAATCTACAGAAAGCAGAGCTTTGAAAATTTGAGCATGATTGAGCCCATAACTTCGGTAAAGTGCACCTGAGGCTCAAAATTTTGAAATTTTAACTACTTTTCAAACTATTAATTAAAAGCCGTTTTATCGCCCGCACAAAATGATTTATGCTTTTGAAATAAAGCAGAAATTCTATTTGCAAAATCACATGCATTTGAAAAACATGGAAATTATGTTGATTTTACGCCAAATTAAAAAGCATAAGTAAAGAAAGGGGTACTTACGTATTATCCCGGCGGTCCGCCAAGACAAGCGATTTTTTGCCGAAATAAATGCCGGGCACATGAAATTATTAATGGTTTTGAATACGATTGGCAACAGTTTGGCAACCCATTTGACGATAAAACAGTTTGGCGGGAATGACCGCTGGGATAATACGTAAGTACCAAGAAAAATCCAGATGTGTTTCTTAAAGTTCATAAATTTCCAAATCCTACCAATAATATAAATGTGTACGTTTGTGTGTTTGGATGTTTTTGACTGAATCACACAAAAATGGTTGAACGGATTTGAAAAAAATTGTAATGAAAATAGCTTATGCCCTGGATTAACATACAGGCAGCCTTTCAAGCATATAGCATAAATAATTCTTTTACAAAGACACTCAAAATAATTCTAATGCATTGCGCTCTATGGACATTTTGTAGCTACTAAACCGATTCTAAAACTTTTTTCACTGATTAAAAGTTACATTATTCCTGAGTATCATTGTTTGTTTTTGGATTAAGACCGATTGACTGCACTAGGGTCCTAGGCCTATATGGAAAATTCCTCTGTGGGGGATTTTCTAAGGGATCCTAGCCCGTATTTATGCGAGGTTTTTTAGAAAACCACGGAAAACTGGGAGCGGCTAGGTCGACAGGCGCGACCAGGGTTTGAATCTGGCACCTCCCCCCTTGCAGTTTTGAGAGCAGAACTTCTTAGACACTGGTGGCATCCTAAGTGTTATAGGCTACCTTTAATGCATATATCACAGATAGTTCTTTTACAGGGATGCTAATAAGAATTACATTACGCTCTATGTGCATCTCTGTAAGTACTGAACCGATTCCTAAACTTTTTTTACTGATAGTAAGCTACACTATTCTTGAGTATTATAGGCTAAAATTCATGCATGTAGCATAAATAGTTCCTTTACAGGAACACTCAAAATAATTCTAATACATTACGCTCTCTGGGTATCTCTGTAACTACAGAACCGATTCTCAAACTTTTTCACTAATAGAAAGCTGCTCTATTCCTGATTAACATAGACTAAAATTCATGCATATAGCATAAATATTTCTTTTACAAAACAGTTCGCAAATACTGTCATAACTGTCTCTATTCGCCAAATGCCTGAAAAAAATCTAAATTTAGTAACTCTGATTCTCTTATTTTAAATGAAGTATACTAACATGCATTTCTTCATTTGCATATACTTCATTTGAAACAAGTAAAAAGCAAATAATATTTAAATGCAGTTCCTTTTGTCGCAACAATATTTGTTATTCACACATGCTACATTTCTGTCGGGACCTAATTCTAAAGCCGACGCGGAAGAAGTCGCGGGTAGCAGCTAGTTTTCTAATATTTATAGCATTTACCAGAATTTTAAACAGTTTTATCGTATTAAAATAAAACTTTAAATTTCATCATGCTTCGTCGTTAGAGGGTGTGGTGGTTTTGATTTTGTTATGGTTAAAATTTGATGAAAACTAAGGCCAAAGATGATCGTACAGTGGTATTGTGCCGCGCATAACCTGCCTGGCAAGTACTCCTAGGATTACGCTGAAAAAAGAAAAATGATTGACATACACCTAAACACTAAAAAAACTAAAGACTCTATGAACTGTAAATAAATTCCATTTATTCTTCGTCATTCCAATAATATTAATTCAAAGACGATATTGAAATAATTTTAAAATCATAACATGTCTGGGGGAGATGTGGTTTTGGAGGATAAGGGGTATCCACAAAAGGTTTGAAACACCAAGAGTAAATAAATCGTTTGGATATTCACCATTATGATGAGGTAGCCATCTTTACACAGGACACGATCGACGCGTGCACTATTGGGACCGCTTTCTTTCTCTTAAGCCATCGCCAAGCAACACTCATTCCTTTTTTATTTTTGAACACAACTTCATCACACTGATTCGAAGCACACACTGATTTTTAAGCCCGTTCACACCTTTTCCAAACTCTCTTCTGCTTCTTCTGCAGTCCGCTCGTTCTCTCTTTTTTTTTTTTCACGGGGCTGTTTCCTTTTCTCTTACCCCCTCTTACATCATTGGCTGGAGTTTCTGATTTGTTCGTATCGGGGAATTAATGCATCCCCTCGTCGAATCCCGGACATGTAGGTGTGACATCGGGGAATATACCCCGCCAAATTTGCATATCATTTTCGGCCATAAATATTTTAACGTTGACAGTTCATTGTGCTATAGTGTCCAGACTGTCCATTGCCTGGCGCCTCTTCTAATTTACTGTCCACTTGTGTGGTCTTCCCATGGAAACAGTCTCAAAATTATATTTTACTGCTGTTTTCACTCCACCACAGAGGGCACTAAGGCAGTTAATCGTTAAAAGGGCGTGGAGTATTTTCCTTTGAGAGCCTGGCACAATTTCGCCCGCCTGTCAATAGTCCATGACAGAGTTGCCAACTGCACCGGAATATAATTAACCACTTTTGTATACAGTAATTTTTCTTAAATATTTTTTTTCAAAATGTGTGCAATCCACACGTTTAGCTTCGAGATTTTGCGATAATGCAAGCCAAAATTTATTTAAAAGTGGTTAATTATATTCCGGAGCAGTTGGAAACTCTCATCTATGATCGTCTTGTATGCAAGTCCGTGTTTACAATATATACATGGCGTGAAGGATGCGCATATCGAATCCATAGACATATGAATACCAGGAGATGGCACTAATCCGATAGTGTAACCGAAACTGTAACCGAGCCGCCATATTGCTTTGACCAAAACATTGTTATTCCATGGTGATCAAGGAGGTTTAACTAATGGAGTTGCCAATGTTGCGCTACGCAGTGCTAGGAAAGTGAAGCCTGTGCCACGCCCCCTTATCC